>CM028346.1:12916643-13350302 GCA_016618105.1 Dendrobium huoshanense
TTCAATTCAAATCAATTCCAAACTCTTTGAAACCACTTCCAATGAATTTTAAATGTTAAATTCAACTTGTTAAACTCAAACCCAAACCTTGGGTCAACTTGGTTGACCAAGTCAACCAAGTTTGACCCATGGATCCATACACCCTTCCTCTTTCAAAATTTTGAATCAAGTCCATTCCAAGTTCTTTGAATGTATGGGATGACCCCTTGGGTACCCAAGAGACCCCTCTTGGTGACCCAAGCCTTGGGCTCACTTGGGTTGGCTATATGGCTTGACCCAAGTGACCAAGAAGAGGCCTCCCTTGAGCCATCTTTTGACCTTAACCAAATTGAATCCAAATCAGGGTGCCATTGGGTTCCTATGGACCCAACACACCTTCCTTGATCAGCCCATGCCTTGGGCTAGCTTGGGTCAAGAGTTAGGCTAGCCCAAAGTGCCCAAAAACACTTGGGATTGAGCTAAATCTCAACCTAAGCCCAATTGAGCTTGACCAACACCTCCCATAGGTGGCCCTAGGTTCAATGCACCTTCTCCAGCCAGCCCATGCCTTGGGCTAGCTTGGGTCAAGAGTTAGGCTAGCCCAAAGTGCCCAAAAACAATTAGGATCGAGCCATCTCCCTGTCCAGATCAAATTAGACCCAATTGCCACTTGCATTGGGTGCACCAGACCCAGACCCACTTCCCACCTCAAGCCCAGGGTCTGGCCTGACCTGGGTTGAGCCCAAATCGACCCGAATCGAGCAGGTTTGGATCAACCCGAGCCTTCTTTTAATCCAGATCGAATTCAACCCAATTGCCACTTGCATTGGGTGCACCAGACCCAGACCTGCTTCCCATACCAAACCTAGGGTCTGGTCTGACCTGAATCGGGCTCACTTCGACTCGAACCAAGCAGGTTCGAGCCCAACCGAGCCACCAGATCGACTCCAGCTTCCCCAGGCCAAATTGGCTCCACATTTAGCTCCAGCATGTCCCCATCGGCCTTCCCTGGTCAATCCGACCCAAACCATGGCCGGCGGCGGTCGGAGCCAATGGAGAGCAAGTTCCGGTGGTCCCCCCAGACCGAAAGCCTTCCAAAAGCTGTGGCTCGCCGGCTTGAGGCTCACGAGCTCTCTGGAATGGTGCCCCTTTCCACTTGGCATCAATCCGAGACCTCCTCCGATTCAATCCTGGCCGTCCGAGCTCGCGGGAGGAGGCTGAATAGGGTGGTGCTCCCCAAGGCTCGCCAGACAATCTCAGAGATTTCGAACGGTTCCCCAGAGCTCCCTCGATCTCCCAGCACCTTCCTTCGAGCTCCCAGACCGTCCCTTCCATCGCTTCGAGCAAACTCCGGCGAAAGGCTTCGGCGTCCCGCTCGAAGTCATACCTCCAGCCGTCCTCCAGTCGCGGCCTCTGAAGGAAACCTGCTCGCCTTCGTCTCCTGAAGCTTCCAGATAGAGAAGCTCATTCGTTGAGACTTTCTCTGCGGTAATTCCTCCATCCCGAGCTCCCTAGCTAGGTAGTCCGGTCAAGTGTGAAGGAAACCTTCACCCCAACGGATTTCCACCGTTGGATTGAAGGTTTCCACCCCCCTGATCCTCCCTGTGAAATTTCGTCGAAGTTCGCCGGCGGGATCAACCGGATCACGCCGGAGAAAGTTCACGGCTTCGGGCAAAGGCGGAGGTTGAAGACGAAATCTCAGCCGTTGATTTCGATCAACGGCTCGGATTAGATCCCGTGGTCCCGGAGCGCGTTTAATCCCAGCCGTTCGATCCGCCATCCGACGGCTGTGGTTAATCCGACCGTTACCCAGTCAGCGCCAATGATTGCCCAGCCAATCGGGACGCGCCGCGTGTAAAGAGCGGCTGACTGTGTAATGGCTGGATTATTAAATCCAGAAATTCAAGGGAACTTCAAAAATCTATATCTCCCTGCACACTTGACCAAATTAGGTGTTCTTAGGCTCATTGGAAAGGTCTCAGGGAGACCTTCAAAAGCCCTATGGTTCCAGGCCCTAATTGCATGTGTGTTAAGCTTAATTTCATTAATGGTATTATTTCAATTTATGCAATTACTGTTTGTAGTTAAGTCTCCAGGGCATGGAACTTTGGGAGATTGAATTTGGGCATGTCTTTGAGATGTCCAAATTTTGTCTCCCATGTTTTAAAAGTCTAAGGGCACTTTCCCCCAATTTTGAGTTTAAGGGTCATGGGTTGACCCTTAAATCAAATTGGGATTTAAGCCTATCCAATGAGAATTAGGATCTGGTTTTTTGTGTGTTGATTATGCTTAGGATATGGAGTTTAGGGCCACTGACTTTGCCCCAATCCAACCTTAGGATAGCTCCCTAGGATCTTTTTAAGGTGACTTAGAGTTCACCTTAGGTGGCTTAGTTAGCCACCTTAGAGTATTCAAATTGAGCCCAAATTTGGTGTGTTTAGGCCTTGGGATCAGGTGACCCCATGGTCCAAATTTCATCAGATTTGGAGTTCATTTGGTTTACCAATTAGGAGCCATAGCTTTCCCTTGCTACAATTGCCCCTTAGCCTTAATTAAATCTCAATAAATCCATTTTAAATCCAAAATTTAAGTTTAATACCTCAAATTAATCAGTGTTGAACCCTTAACCTGTGAGAATTAAAAGCCCCTTGATTGGACATCCAATTAAGCCTCAATTTAATTTTAAGTAAAATCCAATGTTTAATTAATATTAATTAATTAATAATCATTAAAAATCCCAAGAATTAATTTAATGCTTGGTAATCTCCCCTTAGATCACCTCTGATCTTTGGGAGAGATTTCAAGGAGTTTGAGATCCATTTAGGCCCAAATCACTAGAATAGCCTTTAATTGAAATAATTAAAAATTATCATAAATATCCAAACTTTTAAAATTCACCATTAATTATAGAAAATTCCAAATCAATCAAACTTAGTGGCTAATGACTCTAATTAAAATATAGTATTTTCTAAAAATGTCAAACCCCCAAAATCTGGTCAAAGTCAAAAGGTCAACAAATTGGTCAAACCGTAGTTAAAACTAGTTCAAAACTTCAAACCTTTGTAATAAAATGTAGAAAAATCCGATTTCAACGTACTTACCTTCTAACTGATCGTAGTAAGGTCTAATATTTTAATAAAATACAAACATTCCAGAATTTGAGCTTAATCAAAAATTCAATTTTTGACCCCTTAATTAAATCATTAAAATATTCTAAAAAATTCATAAAACTCAAATTTATTCTAAAACTCAGAAAATATTGGTTTAATGCTCAAAACACTTAACAAATCCTTTAAAACACAACAACCACCCTAAAGTTGAAGTTTATTGGCTGGACTACTCCGGGCTGCGGGGCTAAGTGTCCTAAGAAGGCTGGTTCCTCGAGCCTGGTGGCACAACGCCACGAATGAATTCTAAAGGGTGTCAAACCTTAAAATGGATTAATTCTTAATTATTTAACATTCTAAAAATCCCTAATTCAATTACATTAATTTGGTTTATCGGCTGGACTACTCCGGGCTGCGGGCTAAGTGTCCTAAGGAGGCTGGTTCCTCGAGCCTGGTGGCACAACGCCACGAATCAATTAATGGCAAACTTAAATTAATCAAGCTTTTAAAATCAGCAATTAACTCATTTTAATATTAATCCACTCTTTTAATTCTAACCAATTTAAATCAACTTAATCAACCCCGATTGCTACTGGGTAACCCAGGCCTACGAGGCTATTAGCTTAGCCCCAAGGAAGGTGAAATAAACTTCACGGCCTCGGTGTGAAACAAAGGTAGTAATCATTTAATTTTTTAAAATATGTCTAATTAAAATTCTTAATTCATTAATATTTAAATTTTAATCTAAATCCCCTTTTAAGCCTTAACAAATCCAAACTTTTAGACAACATTAATTAATCACCTACATTAGGATCTATCCCAGCCACACGACCTTTCTCACATACTTTAGATGATGTGCTAGGACAACCAACTCTAGATCTAGGTTAAGCCGGTGTTTACTTTACTGCTGTATGCCGGATTTTTCGTAGTTTTCATTGCATGATGTGGATGAAATTGCTTTGCTGTGTCTGCTTACTTTTTCTGTACTCTGTGGATGGATTGATGTGTTTGGCGACTAGATTACCCTTAGGTTAGGTACGATCTGGATGTTGACACAGTTTTCTGCAGGTGGCCACGCTCATGCAGGGCAATATAAAAAGGGGGCAAATAAAAAAAATGCATAAATATTATAAACTCTTTGCACAGGTGCTTTAGCTGCTAAAGCCCCCAAATCATAAAAAGAGCGTGGCCAGTGTGTTTACTTTCTTTTATGCTCATATACAACTGCTTGGGAATAACTGCTTTTTATATATTAATTGCTTAAGATAACCCTGCAGGTGAGTCTAGATTTTTATTTTGATATTAATGTAATTTGTGTAAGTGTCAAGTGTTGTAAAAGTTTATTTTGAGTTGGGATACATAGATCCAAAGCTTGGATTCCAAAGAGGAAAGGATACCCCTTTGGGGAACACTCCTTTTCCATTTGGAGATCCAAATTTGGATCATACCTCTTCCTTACCCAAAGAGGAAAGAGTGGCCTTCCCCTTAAAATGAAGTGCCCTCTTGTCCATTTGGGTAATCCACTACGAAGATTCCAAGAAGATTGAAGAAAAGGAGTCCAAAGAAGAATGAAATTGAAGATTTGAAGATTTGAAGATTGAGAGTATCCCATTCAGAATAACTTGCGTCATTACTAGGTTTAGAATCCGGGTTGTCGTTAGTGGTGCCCGGCCACTTTACTTTCTGTAGTATTCTGGTTTGTAATAAGCAAGGCAATTCTGCCTATGGACATTTATTAATTAATTTGTATTTGATGTGATGAATTGATTGCCTTTAGGATTGCTTGTTTTTCATAGTTTTTTGGCGATTGCATGCCGCTCTTTGTTTTCGCCTGGATACGTGAGGCTCGTGAGGGTGTGAAAGTTTTCTACTCATAATTTTAAAAAGTCTAAAATTTTAGTGAGTCTAAATAACATAGAAAAATAACGAATCTAGGGAATTAGCCGGGGATCGACCCCAGGGTCGCATGCATATTTCTGCATTACTCTTTCCTTGCTTTAGACCCTTTCCCGCCTGCGGGTAGAGTCCGGATAGTCTGACCTATGAGGACGAGGTGCCGGACCTGGGGAAGTCCAGTCTTCTAAAAAATTATTTTATAAGCCTGTTTTTAAAAATTTCAAGCATATTTGATTTGAGGTTGTTAACCAGCATGCATTGCATTAGATACAAATTAAAAGAGTCAAAATTTTAATTTCATAGTCCTTAGCATTTTAGCACCCAACATAAGTCAAAGGGGCCAATTAAGAGAATCTCTAGATGTCGGCCCCGCCTCCCCAAAACTTTAATTATAACGTCCCTACCACTCTTTCATAAAAGACCGGATTCATGTATTTTAAATCGATTAGGTGGTTAGCTGGCTCCCCAATCTAGGTCGGGGTAAGTCCAGATCTTGCACTGCATTAGTTAGGATCGGACGACTGTGGTCCAGTGTCCAAAATAGATTTAGGTTCCGGGGCAGATCTTTGATTATAAGACCCCAAACTTCGGGAATATAGTCCCAAATTTCTAATAAAATACTTAACTCTAATTAAAGCTTCATTTCAATCCTAAAACATAAAGCCCAACACTTAGATTAAGTTGGGACACTTCCGGATGGTTATGGAATCTCAAGGTGTCCCCTACCTCTCCTCCTTTAACTTCGTTAATAACTGCTCAATTTTGATCCATTCCCTGTTGAATTTCCAAAAATTCACTTCCTTTTTGATATCACTCATAAAAAATCTAATAAAATTTTGCCACTATTTTAATCGAGAGTTTTCGTAGGAGATTTTATCTCCCTACGATGTAATTAACTACGAGGGCTTGCGCTCGTAGGAGATTTAGAACCACGCACACCTGATTTTAAAAATTAATTTTTCAAAACTCGATTAGATTTCTTTGGAAAAACTTAAAATACTAGTGATCATTATTATCATATTTAAAGAATTATCATCGAACGATATTTTCTCCCTTCGGAGAGATATATTTTTCTTTGATAAGGCTTTGGATGTGAACCTAACGATCACACTTCTTGAATATTGTAGCTGGATATTCAATTGAACCTCATTTTGACCCTTCGGGGTCATATGAATTTCTCTTTAGCATCCGCTCACAATATTCAAGATGAATTTCATAATTCTAAATCTGAACGCCGTTATGAAATTTTATTTTCATCTTTCGAGGTGATATATCCTTTCTAACAGGATGATTCAATTTTAGAATTAGAATTTGACTTTAACTCCCAAAGAAAACCAATACTTTCAAAACATATTTTCAAAATTCCACCAACAAGTGGTCGAAGGGGCGACAACGACCTCCATCATAGAGATGGGGGAGTCAACTCCTGACCCTAAAGTAATCTCGACTAGGGGGACATCCCTTTGTATTCCAGCAGAGAGATCAATCATTTCTTCCCCGTTGACTGATAACTTAAAGTTTTGAAATTCTATCCCAAACTGGATCAAGTTGCCAGAGGTAATTCCTTCTATTGTCAAGTTTCTATCCAGGGAGAAGATGAGTTTTCCAGCCATTTGAGTATTTAAGTATCCTGGAATTAAGGAAAAGTGATTTAAGTTAGTCAATTTTGAATTAAAATTTGAATTTTAAGCATGATTAATTTTCTCTAAATCTTGAACCTCAATATGTTGAGTTTTCACCAAATAAGAGAGTTTACAAAATTGATTGAGAATATTCAAGGAACCTGGCTTAACTCCTTTGCTCTGCCAATTAACTTGGAGGCAAAATGTCAAAGCCCGGCTTAGACAAAGATTTCATCACTCGCCTCTCTATTTGAAATGTATTTTCTTTTAGATGTTGGCCACACTCACCCAAGAAAGAAATGGGTAGAGGGACCAACGGAAGAAAGGTAGTTAAGACTACCGATGAAACAAAATTTTGCCATTATTAAAGATGGAGAGAGAGATTTGTCGCACCGGGTGTGCCATTTTTTATTGGTGGAATTTTGAAAATATTGGGCTTCTTTGGGAGTTAAAGATAAATTCTAATTCTAAAATCGAATCATCCCGTTAGAAAGAATATATCATCTCAAAAGATGAAAATAAAATTTCATAACGACATTCAGATTTAGAATTATGAAATTCATCTTGAATATTATGACCAGATGCTAAAGAGAAATTCATATGGCCCCGAAGGGTCAAAATGAGGTTCAACTAGATATCCAGCTACAATATTTAAGAAGTGTGATCGTTAGGTTCACATCCAAATCCTTATAAAAGAAAGATGTATCTCCCCGAAAGGAGAAAATATCATTCGATAATAATTCTTTGAATATGATAATAATGATCACTAATATTTTAAGTTTTTCCAAAGAAATCCAATTGAGTTTTGAAAAATTAATTTTTAAAATCAGGTGTGCGTGGTTCTAAATCTCCTACGAGCGCAAGCCCTCGTAGTTAATTACATCGTAGGGAGATAAAATCTCCTACGAAAACTCTCGATTAAAATAGTGGCAAAATTTTATTAGATTTTCTATGAGTGATATCAAAAAGAGATGAATTTTAGAAACTCAAAAGGGAATGGATCAAAATTGAGCAGTTATTAACGGAGTCAAAGGAGGAGAGGTAGGGGACACTTTGAGATTCCAAAACCATCCGGAAGTGTCCCAACTTAATCTAAATGTTGGGCTTTATGTTTTGGATTGAAATGATATTTAATTAGAATTGAGCATTTTATTAGAAATTTGAGACTATATTCCCGAAGTTTGGGGTCTTATAATCAAAGATCTACCCCGGAACCTAAATCTATTTTTGGACGCTGGATCATAGTCGTCCGATCCTAACTAATGCAGTGCAAGGTTTGGACTTACCCCGGCCTGGATTGGGGAGCCAGCTAACCACCTAATCGATTTAAAAGATATGAGTCCGGTCTTTTATGAAAGAGTGGTAGGGACGTTGTACTTAAAGGTTTGGAGAGTTGGGGCCGACATCTGGAGATTTCCTAATTGACCCCAATGACTTATGTTGGGTGCAAAAATGCTAAGGACTAATGTAATTAAAAATTTGACTCTTTAAGTATATTTCTAATGTAATGCGTGCTGGTTGACAACCTCAAATCAAGTATGCTTGAAATTTTAAAAACAGGCTTAGAAAGTAATTTTTTAGAAGACTAGACTTCCCTAGGTCCGGCACCTCGTCCTCATAGGTCAGACTATCCGGACTCTACCCGCAGGCGAGGAAGGGTCTAAAACAAAGAAAGAGTAATGCAGAAATATGCATGCGACCCCGGGGTCGATCCCCGGCTAATTCCCTATATTCGTTATCTTTCTATGTTATTTAGACTCACTAAAATTTTAGACTTTTAAGATTATGAGTATAAAACTTTCACACCCTCACGAGTCTCACGTATCCAGGCGAAAACAGAAAGCGGCATACAATCGCCAAAAAACTAGTAAAAATAAGTAATCCTAAAGGCAAACAAATCATTACATCAAATATAAATTAATTAATAAATGTCCATAGGCAGAATTGCCTTGCTTATTACAAACCAGAGTTTTACAGAAAGTAAAGTGGCCGGGCACCACTAACAACAACCCGGATTCTAAACCTAGTAATGACGCAAGTTACTTTGAGTGGGATACTCTCAATCTTCAAATCTTCAAATCTTCAATCGCATTCTTCTTTGGACTCCTTTTCTTCAATCTTCTTGGAATCTTCGTAGTGAATTACCCAAATGGATAAGAGGGCACTTCCTTTAAGAGGAAGGCCACTCTTTCCTCTTTGGGTAAGGAAAAGGTATGATCCAAATTGGGATTTTCCAAATGGAAAAGGAGTAATCCCTAAAGGGGTATCCTTTCCTCTTTGGAATCCAAGCTTTGGATCTATGTATCCCAACTCAAAATCAACTTTCACAACACTTGACACTTACACAAATTACATTGATATCAAAATAAAAATCTAGACTCACCTGCAGGGTTATCCTAAGCAATTAATATATAAAAAACAGTTATTCCCAAACAGTTGTATATGAGCATAAAAGAAAGTAAACACACTGGCCACGCTCTTTTTTATGATTTGGGGGCTTTAGCAGCTGAAGCACCTGTGCAAAGAGTTTATAATATTTATGCATTTTTTTGATTTTGCCCCCTTTTTATTGCCCTGCATGAGCGTGGATCACCTGCAGAAAACTGTGTGAACATCCAGATCGTACCTAACCTAAGGGTAATCTACTCACCAAACACATCAATCCATCCACAGAGTGCAGAAAAAGTAAGCAGAGACAGCAAGGCAATTTCATCCATAACATGCAGTAAAAACTACGAAAAATCCGGCACACAGCGGTAAAGTAAACACTGGCCTAACCTAGATTTAGAGTTGGTTGCCTAGCACATCATCTAAAGTGTGTGTAGAAGGTCGTGTGGCTAGGGTAGGTCCTAAGATAGGTGATTAGTTAAAATTATCTAGAAAAGTTCTGAATTTGTTAAGGCCTAAAAGGGGATTTAGATTAGAATTTAAGTATTAGTAGATTGAGAATTTTAATTAAACATATTTTAAAAGTTAATTGATTACTACCTTTGTTTCACACCGAGGTCGTGAAGTTTATTTCACCTTCCTTGGGGCTAAGCTAATAGCCTCGTAGGCCTGGGTTACCCAGTAGCAATCGGGGTTGATTAAGTTGATTTAAATTGGTTGGAATTAAAGGAGTGGATTAATATTAAAGGGAGTTGGTTACTGATTTTAATGGGTTGGTTGAGAATTTTATTATCCTATTAAGAAAATTCTGGAATTTGAAAGGGTTAATAGGTTTTAAGAGATTATCCGGATGTGCTAACTGAGGGGTCAAAATTTGACTTTTAAAGTTAGAGTTAATATTAAAGGTTTAGGATTTTTAATAAATAATAGACCTAATTATGAGTTGTTAGACAGTTGGTACATTCAATTTGGAGTTTTCTATCAAAAGTTATGATTTTTAGAAGTTTTGACCCGGTTTTGACCTAGAGTTGACCAAAATATTGACTTTTTGACTTTGACCAGATTTTGGGGGTTTGAAATTTTTGGAAAACACGAGATTTTAATTAGAGTCATTAGCCACTGAGTTTGATTTATTTTGAATTTTCTACAATTAGTTATGAATTTTGGAAGTTTGGGTATTTATTGGAATTATTAATTATTTCAATTAAGGGTCCTTTTAATGATTTGAACCCAAATGAGTCCCAAACTTCTTGAAATCAACTCCAAAGAACAAAAATGATCTAAGGAGAGATCAACAAGTGTTTAAAGATTTTTTGGGATTTTTAATAATTTTTAATTAATTAAAATTGATTAAACATTGATTTTGATTAAAATTAAATTAAAGTGGATTTTAATGTAAAATTAAAGTAATTTCAATTTTCAATGATTAAGAGTTTAAATATGGTTGATTATAGGTATTATGGGTATTTTTTAAAATTAATATAAATTTATTATGATTTATTGAATTTTCTAAGTCCTTAAAGGGGCTGAAATTTGACATGCTCGATTTTCTAATCTAATGACCTTTAAATTGAGTAAAATTTGAACCTAAGGTACCTGATGTCACTAAGTTTACTATGTTCAAGTTTCACCCCTATTGGGTGTGTGTACAATCCTCTATGAATTTTCTAAGTTTTCTAGACATTTCCTTAATTATTTTTCTTAGGTGTCTCTACTATTTAAATAGGCATGAAACTTGGTGTGTCTAACCCTGACATACATTTAATCATATCACAGAAATAACACAGCAAAATACTAAAACCCTAAAGAGTTATGAATTTTCAAAGTTTATGGTCCAAAATAGACCATTTATCTTAAAAATTCATATCACAGAAATCTATTGAGCATATGAACCTAGAAAAATTATTAAACGTACCTAAGATACTCAATAATCATCCACCAAAATTTGGGCTTCATTTGATCACTGGATTGTGAGAAAATAACAATAAATGAAATTAATATAAACTCAAATATCTCACAATACAGAAATGAAATCAATATAATTTTAATTTTAAGAAATACTACATTAGATTATCTTTCCAACGAGCCCAAGAATGCCCTGTTTGGAGGATAACTCGATTTTCTGTGAATTTTTGAAGATTTGGAGCATTTAAAGCATTTTTTATTCAAATTTGGGTCAAATCAGCTGACGGTGACGTGGCAGCGTGGCGTGACGCCACGTCACCCTCCCATACCGTGGGATGACCCACGTTCAAACCTGGAGGAAGCTGGGCGGTATACCCAGATCCGAGCCGTCTGATCTTCGATCGGACGGTCCAGATCTTCTCTAGTTCATTTTGAATAGAAATATTTAAACGCTCATATCTTTCAAAATACTCGACGAAATTGAACGAAATTTTAACTGTAGCTAGAGGGCAATATGATCTTACAATGCCTGGAGTTTGGAGGCTCCATTCATTGTAAAATTTCTACAGTTTCAAATTGAAATTTAAAATTAAAATGAGCGTAACTTACGATCCAACCGTCGGATTTTTGAGATGTTTGGCTTGTTGGAAAGCTGCAGAAATCCTCTACAACTTCGCTGAAGACTCCAAAAGCCGGATCTTGCTGGATCGAAAGTTATATTGGAAAGTCCTCTTTCTCTCTCTAGAATGCTCTCTCCTCACTAAAATAGTGATTTGAGGCTTGGAAAAGGTTGAGAAAAGCTTGGGAAGGACTTGGAATGTGTTGGAGTGTATGGGAGGAGCTCTTGGAAGGTTGAGGGCTGCTGGATTTTGGAGCTTTTGATCATCTCAAAGGGAATGATGAAGAAGCCACCTTTAGGTCAAGTTTTCACCCACTTTACCTTTGTCTTTTGGATTGGATGGTTGAGATTTGATTAGGGAAGGTTTTGGATGAGTGCCAAGTGTCCCCTATGTTACCCAAAGCTATGGAATAGGGTTGGTGGTTGAGAGTGACTTCTCTTGGTCAATGTGAAGAGGGACCACACCTTTTCCCCCATTTGGATGAACCAATGCCAAGCCTTATTAAAGGGGGTTGGTTTAAGCTCTATTAGGGGAGGAAATGTGTCACATCACATCATGTTTGAGCAGGTTCTAGACTAATCCATGGATTGCCAAGGTAGCTTGATGATGTGGCCAAGAGTTTGAGATCAAGGATTTGAATTTTTAAATAAATACATGAGGTTAAAGAGGGTTTTGACCTCTCCAAATGAGTTGACCAAGTCAACCTAATATGAGGATTGACTTGAAAGTCTTTGGACATGTCATGAGTGTCCAATTGAATAATTTTGAAGGATTGATTTGATTCAAATGGGTTGAATGATTGAATTTGACAAGTTTGTAGGTTAAAGGTTGATTTGGTCAACCATGATTGACTTGGTCAACCTGGTCAAACCATGAGTCAAGTTTGGATTCCATGTGTTCCTAAAGTCATTTAGGATCCATTGGAATGATATTTGAAGAAGATTCCAAAGGTTGATAAGTCAAATCAAGTTGAGTTTAGGCCAGAAGTCCAAAAATCTCCATTTAAGGGCATTTTGGTCATTTTGGACTCAAGTCAATTCTGGGTCAAATTGAATCTAAAAAAATATAGATCATTGCTTAATAAGTTAATATCAAGGTATTAAGAGGGATCAAAAGATTTGGAGGGGGATCCAAAGTCAAATTCCACTAGGTGAAAGGCCTAGTGGCATGGATTGTAAATATTCAAAGGTTTTGCAACATTTGGAGTTGGATTAAGTTTAAAGGGTTAGAATCATCCAAATGAGCTCAAATTTGGAGGGTTGACTCTAGAATCATGTCACATCAATATGAAATTGATAGACCCTGAATCAGAGGTTAAAAGACTGGGTTTTGAAATGTTTGAAAATTCTTTAAAAAGGGGCTTTAGGACAAGACCTTAAGAATTTGAATTTGAGTTTAGACTTCTGGATTTGGAATGGATTTTAAGTTTGAATGATTAGTATTGAAGTATCCAAATCATTTACAATCATGTGGTGATTGTTAATGAATGGATGAGGTCAAAGCTAGATTGAAGTTTGGATCAAAGTCTAAGTTGAAGGTTGAATTGTCAAATTGATTGGATCAAAGTTTGGATATGTTTGAAACTTGAATTAATTTGAATTTGAGTTGAATGAAGTTTGAGATTTAAATTGATCAAAGGTAGGAATCAAATTGAAATTGGAGTTGATCAAATGTAGGAATTGATTTGAGGTTGAGGTTGATCAAGGGTGGGGATTGATTTGAAGTTGGAGTGGTCCTAAGATCTAGAGGAGTTCTAAGATCTAGGATTTAAGGGAATCCTAGGCTCTAGAGTAGGCTCTAAGGTCTGGCTCTAAGAAAGAATCCTAAGGTTTAGAGTGGATCCTAGGATCTAAAATTAATCTGGAGTTTGGAAGGGCCTTAGTGACCTCATACAAAAATGAGGTCAACAAATATGTTCTAGCGGTGTCTTGAAATTTTGAATCCCATGATTGGTAATCTATAATGCTATGTGGTATTTTTTGTTTAAAAAGAAAGAATAAGATTGTTCATGGAGATCATGAATATAGCTGCTCTTAAATTGCAGCAAACTCAATCAGTCATGCAGTTGGCTCTTTTCGTACAAATCTGATTTGAGAGAATTGGAAAGTTAATCAGAATAATATGCTATGTCATTCTTCTTGGATTTCTCCACCTCCTGGTAGGATTAATGTTAATGTAGATGCTTCTTTAAATAGCAACAAAAAAGCTGGCATAGCTAGAGTTTTTAGAGATTGTAAAGGTCGTTTCTTAGGCGCATTTGGTTTCAACTTCCTTCGTTGGGATAGTTCGAAAGTTGAGATCTTATCAATTCTTGATTTGAGAAATTATGTTCAAGATTGGATGTTTGATGTCAAGGGAATTGTGATAGAAGGAGAAAATCACAATGTTATCCAGTTTTTTCAGATAGTTACTACATAAGTTATGGTCTCATAAAAAATTTTAAATCCTAATGATTTAGACTTTCTTATATATTTTAAGAAAGTATATTTTCATTTTTCTAAATGGGAATGTAATAAGTTAGTTGATTTATGTACCAACTTGGCTCTTCTTTCTAAATTTTTTGGCAAGATGTTGATTGTAATAAAATTCCTCCTTTTTAGCTTCATTGGAGGAATCAAGTTGTATTTAGATAGTTGAATAAATTACTTTATGAATTTCTCAAAAAAAAAAAAAAAGAGGGAACCATTCCATATTAATGAATCCAAGGCCTTTCTAAGAGAGCATTTATGAGGTATATGCTTCAATAACATAAAACTTTGTGTTAATCAAGAAACCTCCAAACTTCAAAGGCATGGTGATAGACCCTAGAGCATGCTGGCCTTGGTCATTAAAGCCTTTCAACATAATATTATAACAGGTAAGCATCAAATAATCGAGTGCAAGACTCTTTAAAGTTTTATAACTCAATATATTGACTAAAGCTCCCAAGTTAATGAGGACCCTATTCAACTCATAACCATTAACTTCAGCGGTGACATACAAGGGATGATTATGCTTGGAAGTTCATAAGGGAAGGTCTCAATCAGAAAAGATAATACATGGTATATCTCTAAAATGACATGTATCCCTAACAAATTCAGAAGCAAAGAAAGCTTGATAAGATTCTGGCTCCAACTATGATTTCATCAGTCTCTCTCAAGTCGGAAGACAACATAAGAGCATCATAGATACTAAGGAAGGGATTTTACTTAGGTGAGCCAACAAATTATAATTAACCTCTAGCGGAGGGTCTTTTCCTTTCTCCCTAGATTGCTCTTGGGAATAAAGGATAGGATCATCTTGTTGGGTAATGTTATTTTTATCATTTTATTTACTGTTCTTAGCTATCCCTAGTGAAAGGACTTTTCCTAAATGCAAGTGAACTTCCTGTATTGAGTTAACCTTAATAAGAGATTTATTTAGCTCTATGGTGATTGCTTGTGTCGGCTCTAAGGAAAGTGATTATAGTGGGTTCTCTTCTGAATCCCGGTAACAACCACCCTCTATAATAATAAATATATGCTCCTCCTCACACTCAGACTCATCATCACATAAAGGATCATTAACACTAGCATAAATATGCAATACATGAGAAGAACAAGTGCTAGAAATAGTAGAACTAGAAAGAATAAAAGACTAAAAGTAACTGGAATCATCTTCTTCCATTAATTCATCATTAATTAAAGAAAGAATAAAATCCTTCAGCGTAAGTGCTAGAAAGGGTCCGTCTACCCCTCTGAAGTTATAATAATTTTTCTCATTAATATATTTTTCTATTACATGATAAAAAAGAAATGTGCGTAGTAAGCACTATAATAGATGAAGGAAAAGAAGATGGCGAAGCAACTAGGCTGGCAACTATCGACTTGGCCTGGGAAGGCCTCCTCTCAACTGCCAATAAACTCTTAACAACATATCTAATCATACTTTTTTTCTTACGAGAGTGTACCAGCTACCGCTCTCCCTCAGAACTATGGGATGATCTACTATCATTGCTTTAAACCATCACTCTGACTTTCACTCTGGATTGAATTTGTGATCATTTTAATAATTTGAGTAACCTTTCCATGGGCTTATACGAAATTATTGTCTAGTAAGTGAATCTTCCCACTAGCCATGAGTCTCTCAACTCTATCATTGAATACATAATAATCTTCAATGGCATGCCTAATATGCCTATGGAATGGACAATATAGTGGATGATCTGTCTTCCCCTCTTCTTCTACCTTTTTTTTTATTGGGAATGTCAAAATATTTTTATTAATAAGGAATTTAAATATTTTCTTCACACTCTCTCTTTTAAAAGGATATTCCTTACTAATATTCTCTTGCTCCTGACTCTCTAGAGTCCTACGGGACGGTCTTGACTGTATTGCTGACTACCCAGATGTGTATGATGGCTGTTGTGGTGCTAAACAAATCATGGTCTTCTTGCCCTTAACCTGTGGCTTCAAAGTATTGTGTACCTCCCCTCTTGTAGGAGAGAGTACCCCTAAAAACTCCTTTCATTAAGTTTTACATAAGGGTTAACTCTCAATCTTAGGAGGGATTACAGCGGGTATACTATCCTGTAAATAAATCACCTTTGTCAACAACTTATTGAAGGTTTGAATGCTAAAACCCTTTAAATAGAATTAGGACTGTCTATATTCTTTAACAAAATCTCAATTGTATACTTCTCTAGCAATCAAGGCTTGCACTAAAGACTATGTTTTCTCTATGTAACTATATAATCAGGTAAGGTCTTATGGGGATGCTGCCTGGCCACAACCAACTCACCCACTATGACTCTATGCTCAACACAAATGAACCTCTGAATGAATAAATGCTTGATGTGAAGGTATGTACTGAATCATTGGGGGGATCAACATACCATGTAAATGCCACCCCATCTAAGCTACTGATAAATAACCACAACATCAATGCATCATTCCCTCCTATATTGTAATATATGGCCCAGTATTCAGCCACATATTGCTTTAGGTTCCCAAACCCATCAAAAACACTAAAATATGGAGGGTAAAAAGGGGTAAGGCTCTTACTCATACTCTACTAGGTAAGGATGCCCACTACTAACTACCTCTCTAAACTTCCTGGAGGAGATGGCCTACTTGACCTTCTATACAATCAAATTTTCACTACAGGAAAAATGCCTCTTACCAGCGGTTATGACCGGCGGTTAAAGGACCGCCAGTATTATCGGCGGTTCATGCGGCGGTGTGGCCGCCGGCTCTTACCGGCGGCGTACCTGGGGGTTTCGTAACGTTGGACCACCGGTATTAGCGACGGTCTTGTAACCGCCGGTTAGACTGCCGGTCTTCAATTTTACCTGCAGTGTACCGGCGGCATATACCGCCGTTGATAAGTGATGAAATTACTGGCGATCGTGACTGCCGGAAGACCGCAGGTAAATGCCCTAAAATGAACGAGCCAGAGCCTTGCATTTAATTTCTAATCTTTCCTTCTCTCTGTTTGGATGAGCTCTGCTGTCGCCTCCGCCCTTCTCGCTCGATCGTGCACACTGCCTTGCCGCCGACGACCGCTCTCTGACCGCCGACAAACTCAGTCCGACCGCCGACCCCTCACCAGCCGCCTATCGTGTGATCAAGGTCTACTATCTCGCCGCCGTCGATTTCACACTGACTGCCCTATTTTTTGTGCTAGTTGAAGAAAACCAAACATTTGAAGGCATTCTTTAGTATTTTTTTGTGATTATGTGTTCTCACTATACATTTGCAAGAGTTTTTAATTTATTTTATGATTGATTGTGTCGTAAGATTAGATTTAAATTTCCATGATTTAGGTTTGTAAGAGTTTGTAATTTATTTTAAGGATAGGTTACAATTTAATAGTATTATTGTATCAAAACGAAATACTCAAATAATTGGAGGGAGTTATTGAGCATAGTTTACAATTTAATAGTATTATTTCTCAAATTCAATTTGGATTCATGTCAATAGAATGCACAAGAAAGGTCTAACCATAGATAGAATGCAAATTGAATATCATTTTTCCTATATAGTATTTCAATTTGCATTATATTGAATAAATTTGCATTCTATTATATTGTGCCATAAGGATTCATGTCAATAAGAATATAGGACAAATGATATTCAATTTGCATTCTATTGTATCGTATTATTTCACAATATCAATTTGGATTCGTGTATGGAAAGCATTACACATAGTATTATTTCTCAAAATCAATATAGGACACGAGAAGTGCTCTAGAAAAATTTAGAAAAAAAGTGGATTAATAATGCTTAATAATCAAGTCATTAAGGATATGTATGCAAGAGTTATTACTTGTGTTTAAACACAAGGTGGTTTGACCATGTATTTTCCTACTTCAGTTGGATTATAGCAAGAATCAACTTTAAGTCCATATCTTTCAAACAACCTTCAATTGCATATAGGCTACTGGTCATTTAATCTCTCCTCGTTCTAGAAGAGGGATTATCATGACCATTTTTAATCACCTATCAACTTCAAGCCATTTAGTTCCTCTTCTTTTAAGGGAGGGATTATCTCAATTTTATTGTCTCCATCAACATCAACACCTTTAGATTTCCTTTATTAAAAATGCTGCATTTTTAGTGTAGAGGATGAGACTATATTAAGTTCATAGGTGAAGGAAATCTAATGTTAGACTTTTGAGTCCAAATAGCCTTGCCAACCATCCTTCTCTACGTCCCTTCAGCTGAGTGGCCTTCTCCCCATAAAGTATAACACATTTGCACATGTGTTCTAAAAAATGTTTTCATAACTATGTAGGGAGACGTTTGCTTCAACGTCAAATGACTATCTAAGAAGAGAGATATTGGATGTATAACAGATTATTGCAGGGTCGAAAAGGATTGACAGTTGAATTTATACAGGGAGTTGAAACTTTCATTCAAGTTGCATCTCAACTGCCTTCCTTTCAGTTTGATAAAATATTTAGATGTTTGTGTTCGAAGCATACAAATCTAGCATTCCTGAAGCTCGATGATGTGAAGCTTGATTTATATCGTAGGGGATTTTTTCCAAACTACTGGATTTGGACATCACATGGCGAGTACGAGCCACCCTCCTTACCCTTACCCATATTATTACCCCTGTCCGGTGCAGCATGAACAGGGTGGACCATCTAGACCACCAGAGGTTGGCGCTAGCGATCATGCAGCTGCAACAGATAAGCGTCAATACATTGAGCTTGAGGGCGATAAGTAAGTCAGTTTATGTTATTAATTAAGTTGTTTGTATTTTGATATATTACATGTTATTGACCAAAAAAGTAACCTGCAGCTTCAATCCTTCAAGGCCACCTATACATATGATACGGGATATTATAAAGAATAAATATGAAGCTCCTTACTTATTCTGGAAGAAGATCCCAAAGCCAATTAGAGATATGTGGTTTGGAGAATTTCAGGTATGTTTTTTTGTTATGATTTCAAATATGTGATTTAATTTGTACTAATCTTTTTGGTATTGCCTAAATTTTTACATAAAGAATTTAGGTGGTTGCCTGAGTACAGCACAAGGATCAGAACAAATTTTGAGAGGAGATGAGCGACTCGTCTTAGGGACATGTTCACGAACATTAGAAAGTCCGGATAGCGTCCTAATTGGATTGAAGAGGGCGTTTGGGCTCATTTGAGTAGTGCTTGGGCGACCCCTGAGTTTATAAAAATCAGAGAGCAGAATAAACAAAATAGAGCCTCTGACTGTAGTGGTTCAGGAAGCTCTCTTCATACTGGTGGATCTGTACCTCATACGAAACATAGGCGATGACTGGTAAGTGTTTTGAATTAGTTTTTTACATATAATTATGTTATTATAACTAAGCATCAAATTTTCAGAAAGAGCACCTTAGTCTGGAGCCAACACCATTGGAGTTGCATATATACAAGAACTCATCAACATCAAGCTGACCATCAGTGGGTTGATGAGAAGTCTAAGAAGGCTCATGTGAGTAAAAGTTTTTGTAGTTTTAGAATAAAAATTTATTTTAATAAAACTAATTGTAACTCGCAGGATGATTTTGTACGAGCTAGAGAAAGACGGCAGTCCACTAGCGATGGATCATCTTCTGGATCGGCCCACATTTCTTAGTATCAAACATGGTCAGAAGTTGTTGGTAGAAGACAGAGGGGGAGGGTCTATGCAATGGGTTCACAGGCTTATGCTATTGAGTGCAGTTCATCCACCTCTGCATTTCATGATCCAAGTGGAGCTGAAGAATCTGTAAGCGAGAGGGTTGCAACGCTGACTAGGGAGATTGAAGAGATGAGAAGGGTTCAATCTAGAGAGATTGAAGAAATGAGAAAAGTTCATAATGAAATGCAAGCAGAGTTGCAATCATATAGAGTTGAAAAACAAAGGAAGAAGGAGCAAGAGGAGCAGCCATCTCCAGACAGTGAGGATACAGCTGAGGATTAGATCTTTTTTTATGTTTGATGATTGTATTTAGAACTTGTGATGGAAACCTTATTGAATTTAGAACTTGGTGAACTTGTTTTATGTTTGATGAACTTATTGAGAACTTCTTAATGTTTGATTGTAAACTTGTTTATTTAATTTGTGGTTATGTATATAATTGTGATGAATATAGAGGCGTGTTGCCCAAAATATCTTATTATGTGTTGTCATTTTTAGAGGTTTAAAATTTAGGGTGAACCTCCCTCAAATAGAGGGAATGCTGTCAATTTTTTTTTTCAGGTGCTACAGGTTTCCGGCGGCCAACCGGCAGTTAGGCCGCCGGTAACTACGATACCGGACGGCTTAAGCTATGCCGCTGGTAATTCCATTAAACTGCCGGTAAAATACTAGCGGTTACCGACGGCTACCGACAGTTATCCGGTGAAAAGCCAGCGATGTATGCCGCCGGTATTACCGTCGGCCTTGACCGCCGGGCACCGTCGGTAAAATAACAGGCGGTGTACCGACGCTAGCCGGCGGTTAAGCGAACACATGACAGCCTCTTTAATAGCTGGCATACCATCGCTAAAGTGACTGCCGGTTAGCCGTCGGTAATATAACCGGTGGCTCAACGGCAGAAAAACTGCCGGTTACAAATCAAGTAGTCACCGGTGGTATACGCCGCTGGAAAACCGCCGCCTAACAGAATAATCGGTATTAAGCCGCCTGTAAAAGTTTCCTATGCCAATTTTACCAGCGGCGTAAAAAACCGCCGGTAAAATATAGAACCGTCAGTTTTGCCTTCCTAACCGCCGAAAAAAACCGCCGGTTTTTGACGTTTTTCCTGTAGTGTTTGAATCTACCTGGGTGATAAATGCACTGGCTGACTCTGGACTAGAATACTCAATATAATTATTTTAGGTGACACTAAAACTGCCCTCTGGATCATGTCCACTCTTATAAGGTCTTATGCTAACACTAGTGTTACTGCTGGCTCATCCTTGGACATAATAGGAGTACCTATGCCTATAACATTGGGCATGGCCACTAATGTTATTAACTAGGAAATCATCACCACTATGGCTCGATCTAGTCATCTTAGCCATCTAAGTCTAAAACTATATGACTATAGCATCTATCTCAATTGATCAGGAAATCCACCCACTTTATCCTCTCCCTGGTCTTTTACATCATCATCTAGCTATCTCTTCTCACCTGAAAGGCCCCATCTCATGACAAAACACACACACACACGATAAATGGATACTTCTTCATCTAACTCTTCTTCGACTAAGTCCTCCTAGAAGAAGTTCTAATGAAAAGCATCTATGTATGGGCTAATAGAAGAAGAGATCCTATGGGGACTAAGAGTAAGAACAGACTCTACCCAAACTGGTAAACTATCATGAGGAACAATATCGTCAATATCTGCCAAAGTATCACAAACCATTAAAACTTTCTTAGATCATGAAGTACAAACTATATCTAATTATTTTATTGCCAAACTAACTACACTATGATGTCTCCATACCCATATGCTATAATGGGACCCAGTAGGGGGCCTTTAACTATAGAGGGGGATATAACAATTGAGTTAAGCTAAGGTCAGGCAGCCTCCAACTACGGTCTACATACATGATAATGTGGGCATCGCCAGATAGAACACCTACCTGATGTCTCACTAAGGGAAGTGTGTTGGTCTGCTGTGGTGGTGGCTATCCTCTTTGCCACCGGTACCTATGTCTAAGGGTGTTACACCCCAGTTTAACATATCCCTTAATGGCCAATCTAAAGTATAATAAAGAAGGAAAATCCAAACTAATTTCTACATACTAACAGCCATTTTGAGCCACTACTTTTAAAATATAGTTAGTAAAAGAAATCTATTTAGAATCTCCTAACTTGCCAACCTATCAAATTTTGTAATTAATAATAGAAAGCATATAATATCTTTTAATGAACATCAAATATAATTGAAATAAATATAGAGCTTTACTAAAACTTTTAAAAGTTACTCACATACGTAAAAGTTTGTATATCTAGCATTCATATATCATTTTAGATCTCTTTGTACACCCAAAACACATTTACACCAAATGAATGGTCACCACTTTTTACTATCCCAAAGGCTTCTTCCCCTTTCCAACAGTATAACCATTATTAATAAGTTAGGCTCAATAAAATACACAAGTAATTTATAAAATAAATAATAATAATAAATAATTAAGAAATGCTTAATAATGTTTATATAGTTAAAACACATATTAAAATATCATATTGAGCCTAAAAGTACATAGTAGTATTATTCATCTTCTCAAAACTGTTCAACATCTTTAAAAAAGTCATATAATGGCTATAAGCTTTTACACCATTTCATCATTTCAATTCAAGGTCTGGTCCAATTTCTCCACTTTTATAATGAAAGTTGTTCTCTCATTCCGGGTTGAGTCAAATTTTTTAACTTCTAGAATTGAGAGTATAGGCTTACCTCATCGGGTCTTTTACCTTTACTTTTGTGGGTCTATCCCTCATATATAATTCATTTAACTTTTCATATAGTCATCCTCTTTAGTCTAAATGACAAATGCTTTTGTTTACATAGCTACGCTTTACATAACCTTTTGTTACATTTTAGTTTCCCTTTATTTTCCCTTATGCCCTTTAGCTATGCTTTAGCTGCCCTTTAGCTACGCTTTAGTTGAATTTTAGCAGAGTTGAACTTTAGCTATACTTTAGTTTCACTTTGGCTGAGCTTTAATTACACTTTAGCTATGCTTTAATTGAACTTTAGTTGTGCTTTAGGTGCACTTTAGATGTGCTTTAGTTGTACTTTAGCTACTCTTTAGTTGTACTTTACTAGAGTTGCACTTTAGCTACGCTTTAATTGCACTTTAGCTACGCTTTAGTTGCCCTTTAGCTGCCCTTTTTGCTCATTCATTAGTTTATGAATATTTATCCTTTTTTTGTTTATAAAATTATTAACATTTATAAAGAATACTCTGTGCAAAAATAATTTCATACATATTCATCCTTCTTTATACAAAATAACTAAAATAAACTAAAATACATGTTGTCAAAAGCATAATAAAGATGAAGTGTAATAATAAAATATTTACTAATTCTTATAACCTTGTTTGGGTATCTCACCACACTAAGAATTTGTTTTCCTAGACTTTGTATTCATTTTCTCTTGTATAAAAGCTCAATTGCACTCTTTCTCATTTCATTAAATCATTTTCCTTTCCTTTTAAGTCCTCTTCTTTAATATTTTATGCTACCACTTCAGCCTTAACCTATTTTTAACTATAATAAACAAACAACAATACTTCCCCTATTACTTCTTGAATTTGCATCAACTAAAAGCAACAGCCTTGCTTAAATAAATAATAAATTGCACTTGGTTTTCATGAAATAAAGTTTTTACCCACTAACTAAATCATTTCCCTAATCTATCTTACCTTAATTTACTAAAAAATATTTATGGAATACTTCTCTTAACATTCCATGGCTTGCAGCTCCTTTGCACCCTAAGTCAGTTGATGTAAAATGGGAGAAGAATATTAATACTTCATAACTGAGGGAAATTCCAACCCACTATAAGATTAATGCCTTTTATTAAGATTATTTTATATTATAATCTCTAGTGCTTTTCCCATTACATGCTTCTCAAAATTCTCAGCTGTATGTCTAATGAGCTAATGCTTTTATTGCTTAGTGGAATGTAGAGGCTCTAGAGGAAAAAAAAAAAATTGACATACATAACAATTATTTCCTATACTAGTGACGCATATATAATTAACTTCATAAGTAACAAATGCTTCAATTAAGATTTAAAGAAAAATTATACTTTCCTTTACTTAAATATTTTGGGTATTATAATCCATCCCTCCTTATTTAAATTTTGTCCTCAAAATTCAGTTCCTTAGTGATAATCAAACAAATGAGGGAATCTTAATTTAATGTTTCCTCTCTTTCCCAGGTTGCTTCTTTTTCTGTCATGTATTTTCATTTCACTTTAACATATAGAATCTGCCAATTTTTGAGCTATTTAGTATCAAAATCAAGTATTCCTTCTAGCACTTTAGTATAAGTCAGATTTTTCTATAAATCAATTTCATAATGTGAAATTCTCTGATAGGCATGCATAACACATTTTTTTAGTGAAAGTTCGTTAGGGAGGTTAAGCCCTATAGAATTGGCCCAAGCTAACCAAGAGGGGGGTGAATTGGTATTTTTTAAAAATTCTTTTCACGAAGAAGTAAAAATCACATATAAACCAAAATCACACCACAAAAATAAGTGCAGAAGCAAGAAACAAGAACACAAAAATTTATAGTGGTTCAGTCAACTCGACCTACGTCCACTCCTTGGAGGAGCACTCCGAGTATTGCACTACACTCATGACTCTCCTTTAGCCCCCACAGCTAGGTGTAGAACCCTTTACAAAGAATCTCTTTTTGCCACCTAGACAAGGCAGAGAACCTATCTCCTTTTGCTTCCTCCTGAAGCTGGCAGAGAACCACAATCAGATGCTGAATCCTTACCTCTACTGACCCTTCCACGGATGAGAAACTCTAGATGAAGAAGAAGCAGAGGGATCCTTGAAGAAACCCTTGTGAATCCCCTCACAAGCTCCCCCTCATAAGATCCTCTCTCTCTCTCTTTCTTTCTCTCCTCAAGGTCTTCTCAGGTCAAGGCAGCAGCAAAAGATTGTTTAAAAATGTTGAACAAGAGCTCTTAAATAGAAGAGCTTCAAAGGATCTCATTAATTACAAGTTGCCGACTATATCGTCCAGGATGATATGGACATCGTCCTGGCCGATCAGTACAAATTCCATGAGATCGGCCAGAGTATCGCACTGAATACAGACTGGACGATTAAAAAATTGGCTTGATTGTCCAGTCCGATCTCTTGATCATCCATGCCGATCAGTTCAAATCATAGAAAAATCATCCAGAACATCACCCTGAATGCAAGTTATCAGATCCTAATCGTCCAGAAGTAACTAAGGTTTTTTAATAGATCGTCCTGGCCGATCCTGTGATCTTCCAGAACGATATGGTCGTATCAATCATCCTTAATTACCTCCTTGATTGTCTGATCAATTAAGACATAATTATGAATATAGTCTAGGCCGATCCAATATCATCCTGGCCGATTACCAAGAATACATAACACCTTAATTATTTATGGCGGCAATTTCTTTCTGTTTTGAGCTTATTGTTCTGGCCGATACAACTATCATCCAGGATGATCTGTTAATGACGGCTGCCTTAATTAAGATGCCTGAATAGATTTTCTATTATAAGCCCGATCGTCCAAGACAATGTAAATATCGTCCTGGCCAATTTGAGTAAAAATAGAAATTCTAAGTCTCTCAAGTGTGTGTGTGTGTAGGGTTACTTAGCATCAGTCTCTTTGAACATTACAAATAGACTCAAGAAGAGAAAAAGCAAATTACAGACTGACTCAACCCTAACCTGCGCAATCTTGAACTGGCTTCATTTGTTCGTCCGATCTTCGATTCCTGAAACATTAGAAGTAACAGACAGTCCAAGAGAATCAATAGTGTTTGTCAATCATCAAAACATAAGTCATAGATTTGCAACAATCTCCCTCTTTTTGATGATGGCAAACACTCGTAGGAAAATCTCAGTAAAAACCACAGTTCATTAAAATTTCAAAGTTACAAGCATCAACTTTTCCTACCACACCCTACTCCCCCTTTTGTCTTCACAAAAAGAGGGTCCTAGACACACAAATGAAAAAAGGAAAAAACATAATACAAACTAAAACAAACTACAAGACAAACAACAGAAAACATAAAAAAAAAACTAGAAAAATGAGGGACCCTGATCGTTAGATGGAGGTGGTGGAGGTGGCTGCTGAAAGTAGCTGGCTAGCATAGTAAACTGAGCATTGAACCAGGAGATGTCCAGGTTATGCTGCTGCTGCTGGTGAGTAATGTAGCTATCAAAATGGGCTAAGTCCTCGGTGATGTGCTTCTCATAGCGAGCAATATCCTTAGAATGTTGCTGCTCCTGTACAGCAACATAAGCATCGAAGCGGGTCTCCCATCGATCAAACCTCTCCACTAACTGGTCAAACTATGAGTACTGTCGAAGAGGAGTAGGATCAGGAATAGAAGTGGGAGTGGGAGCCTCCTCCTCCTCAACCCCCCTGAGGTTCCTCATCCCCTGGGTGGAGACGAGTACTGTGAAGGGTATTGAAGGAACTGTTTGAGTAGAAGAGAGTTGGGAGGTTGGGTGGAACAGGATATTGAAGTTAATATTTGGTTTCAAGGACATAGGCTATGAGGTGTCCTAAATCCAGATTGGGTTTCCTCTTATGACCTGGATCACGGATTGTGGTTAAGTGATCAATGTACCAAAAAATTAAGTCAGCAATATTAAATTTTCTATGTGCCATGATATAAAAGGTAGTCAGAGAAAGTAGAGGAGTGATGTGGATTTGGTCCCCAGCTTTTAGAATAATGGAGGTTCGAAAGACATGATGAATTATCCTAGCATCTTTGACTAAAGAGCTAGTCTCTCCAACAAGAGAAGGTGCATTGGTCTTGCGAAGGAAATGGTTTGTTGTGGACCAGTCAAAATCAGGATCTGAAATGATTATGTGCAGCTTATCCTCGGTGGTGGATAGCTGTAGAAGTTCAACACAGTACTGATATATGATTTCGACGGGGCGTCGATTCACATAGAAGGTTAGGACTCTAAAGGTAGGATTTATTCGAAGATTTACGAAGAATTCATGAAGGAGCTCAGAATGAAAGGAGAAAGTGAGAGACAGAATGAAACAAAGAGAAGTGTGAGCAAAAAGATCCATTACCGGAATCGAAAGGTGGACAAGATTGATGACTCTGGAGACAGATATCCCACATTCTTTATATCGATGGTAAGCATCTTCATCTTCTACCTCCCTGAAACGAGGGTCAATCCTAGTCCTCGAAAAACTCCTAGAAGTTTGTCGAACTCGTTTCCCACCAACCATAGTAAGGAGTTAGCAAGAAAACTTAAGAGAAGAAGAGGTGTGAGGTGAAAAATATGGCTAGAATGGCCTGAATTTAAAGAAACGGTCATATCATCCAGGCCGATCGCAGAATCATCCAGGACGATATGACACAATAATTATGTACAGGTTGATTGGTTAAAAAAGCGGTCTGATCGTTCGGGCCGATCAGATATCGGCCAGGACGATTAGACACAAGCGATCGTCCCGAGGAGTCAAGCCGGACGACTATTGAAAAAGCAGATCATCCAGGACGATGCACAATAATCGATCATACCAACCAAAGTTAAAACGTTTTAAATCTATGCCACGTGTATCGTTCAGGACGAACAGTGGATCGGCCAATACGATTCTCCAATAATGGATCGTCTGCGGCCGATTTTAAGGATTTAAACGTGCTGACATGTGGATCGTCCAGGACGATCTAGTGTATCTGCTAGGATGATGACCATAAAATGCATCAGCCAGGATGAAATATGTCATCGGCCAAGACTATAAACAAGATTGCAACAGAGTTCGATCAGATTGTCCAGGACGTTAAATTATTGTCCAGGATGAAGAGTTATAATAAGCACAGAAAAGTTCAGTAGATGAAATTTTGCAGAAAATTTGTCCTATCGGCCAGGACGTTATGAGAATCGGCCTGGACGATGTGACAAGAAATTTGAATCCAAGGAAAAGATGTTGATGATCAAAGCCCTCAAATATAAAAGACTCACAATACAAAGCTAAAAATAACAAAAAAAAATAAAAAAAATAACAAATTTTTATTATTATTTTGTTTTAGCAAAGTATCCATATAACAGATTTTTCAAACAATTCAATTTTAGAGATTCAAAAGATCAAAGAGTTAACAAGTCAAAATCTGAAAAAGGTAGAATATCCGATCTTGTTAATCCCTAGCTTGGACTTCTTTCAGTGCAATAATCGTCCTTTTAAAAATAAACAATCTAACTCAGAAAAACTTTACTGGGTAAAAAGAAAATTCAATCAAAACTTGGTTACAAAAAAAATATCTTATAAATAATATACCAAAGTAATTTGTCTCAATCATGGAATTTGAAATCAAGCATTTGAAAGCATAAAATAACCAATGAGTTCTCTAAGTTTTAAGAGTTTAGAAAAGAGATAATAACTTGTATTTAGTGGGCTCATTTTATGCCTCTTGTACCTTTGATTTGGCTCTTTGAGCATCAATTTTTTTATACGCATTTGTGTATATATATATATATATATATAAATTTTTCATTACAAATTTGCTTCTTTTCCACTTTCCCTCTTAATTTTTTTCAAGCTAATTTCTCTTTAACAAAACCCTTAAAAAGAACTTTAGTTGTGAGTATATCCTCCAAATATTAGAGAATATGAGCTCTCTCTCTAACATAGGGAAGAACAAGTCACAAAATGAAATCATAATCATGTGATAAATGCAATGGTAATATTTCATTTAACTTGAAGGATATATTAGAACTTTGGATATTACGCACAAGATAGATTATTATACCAAGATAAAAAGAATCTTAGTTTCAAAAACCAGTTGTTAATATGAGATAGACTTTTGTCTAGAAAAGAAAATTATGTCACTAAAAGAGGTTAGAAGGAGGGAGACCATCAATGGTGTTACTCCCTTTGATCGATTTAGATATGATAATTAATGGCTTTAAATCTCCAAAATCTAAAAGCTTAAAAAACTAATCATATAGAAAACTAAACATAAAAGCAAAGCGAAAACAAAACAATTTAGAACAACAAAAAGACTAGTATACAACAAACATAATACAAAACTAGTTAAAACGAAACATTTCAAGAAATTATGAAGCAGCAATTTTAAGAAATTATGAGCTACGAGCCTCCATATGTCCAATTTTTCTATGCTCCCACGAGGTCTTTGGTGAGAGCACACCTGCAAAACTCAATAACAGTCATATTTAGGAGCCCAAACTGGTTTGGATCCCTTCTCAAGAAAAGAAGAATACAATGCAGGTGTAGTATGCTGTGAATCATGTACCTTAGGTCTCCATACCCAATGTGTACTATGGTGAATGGTGCAAGTGTGTGAGATGTGTCCTAGCATGCCACAAGAAAAACATCTAACTCAAGGAAAAGAATTTCTTAAATGGTTTGAGTTTTAATGCCTCTTCCTAGGTCTTGGCTTTTGATCAAGAGTAGGTATCATCCAAGTTTTCTTAAGTGTAGACAATTCATTCTTAATCCTCAAGTTTGTATTTTTTAGAACATCATTCTCAACCCTCAAGCTTTTCTCTTTCTCTTTAGATTTCTTGAAATCAGATTGAAGAGAGGTGTGTGAAACTTTTAATGCTTCATTCTCATCAATTAATTTCGAGTGCTTTTTGTTCAAATCATCAAATTCATCAAGAAGAGCCATGTGATTAGAATCAAGCATTGAATGATCTTTAAGAATAACTTCATACTCTTTTTTTAAATTTACAAGTTGCAAGTTTAAGTTAGCATGAGTCTTCTTAAGTTTTCTGTATGATGCATGAATTTTCTCACAAATTTCAAACAATTCATCATATGTTGGTTTACATACCTCTTCCTCCTCACTTTGCTCAAGATGATCTTCCCCCATTAAGCACAGGTTTGTTGTCTCTTCCTCTGGTTCAATCTCATAGGAATCAGTACCAGATTCTGCCTAGAACACCATTTGGACTCTCTTCTTGTCCTTCCTAAACTTAGGTTTCTCCTCGCCCTTTTCTTTTTCCTTGCTTGAGTGATCTTGAAGTGTAGGACAATCGGCTTTCACATGTTCAGGCTTCCTGCATTCATAACAAACAATATCAGAAGATCCTTTAGAATATTTATGATCCTTACCTTTTCTCCAATGATGCTTTTGCTTCTTCCTTAGAAAGCTTTTGAATTACCTTATGATGAAGGCAACTTCATCGCTCTCAGACCCGGAAGAATCGGAATCTGATTTGTGCGCCTTCAGTGCCACCATTTTCTCCTTTTTCTTCTCACCTGCATCAAGATTTCTTTGATTCACCCCTTGCTCGTAAGCAACGAGTGAGCCAAGTAAGTTATCAATAGAATAAGTGTTTAAATCCTTAGATTCAGTGATTGCAGTGATTTTAGCATCATATGACGAAGGCAAACATCTCAAAATCTTGTTTACTTTTTCATAGTTTGAAAGTTCTCTTCCTAATGCATGCAGTGAAGTGATTATATGTGTAAACCTAATATACATGTTAGAAACAGATTCAGATGGTTTCATACAAATAAGTTCGAAGTCATGCAAGAGAATATTCAAACGAGATTGTTTTACTTTATTGGTTCCTTCATAAGTGATACATAACCTATCCCAAATTTCTTTACCAGTTAAACAAGTAGAAACACGCATGTAATCCTCAGATTTTAAAGCACATAAAAAATAGTTCAAACATTTTTCATTCAATTGGGCTAAATCTCTTTCATCGAAAGTCCATTCAGTAAAAGCAATTTCAATTTTAACACCATTAATTTCATGAGAAGGTGGAGAATACCCTTCTTTGATAAGCATCCACACGCGATAATCAGTATATTGTAAAAACGTTGACATGCAGGTTTTCCAGAAATCAAAAGGTAGGTTATCGAACAGGGAAGGTCGGGTAATAAAATACCCTTCCGTAGTGTTATGATTCCCAAAGTTAGCCATGGATCAAAATTTAAAAAGTTTTTAAACTAATTTTTATGAATCCCGCTCTTATACCACTTGAAAGTTTGTTAGGGATGTTAAGCTCTATAGAACTGGCCCAAGCTAACCAAGAGGGGAGTGAATTGGTATTTTTTAAAAATTCTTTTCACAAAGAAGTAAAAATTACATAAACCAAAATAACACCACAAAAATAAGTGCGGAAGCAAGAAACAAGAACACAGAAATTTATAGTGGTTCGATCAACTTGACATACGTCCACTCCCCGGAGGTGCCCTCTGAGTATTGCTCTACACTCATGACTCTCCTTTAGCTCCCACAGCTAGGCGGAGAAGCCTTTACGAAGAACCTCTTTTTGCCACCCCTGCAAGGCAGATAACCTATCTCCTTTTGATTCCTCCTGAAGCTGGTAGAGAATCACAATCAGATGCTAAATCCTTACCTCTACTGACCTCTTCCACGGATGAGAAACTCTAGATGAAGAAGAAGCAGAGCGATCCTTGAAGTAACCCTTGTGAATCCCATCACAAGCTCCCCCTCAAAAGATCCTCCTTCTCTCTCTCTCTATCTCTACTCAAGGTCTTCTCAGGTCAAGGCAACAACAAAAGATTATTCAAAAACATTGAACAAGAGCTCTTAAATATAAGAGCTTCAAAAGAGCTCATTAATTGAAAGTTGCCGACTATATCGTCCAGGACGATATGGATATCTTCCTGGTCGATCAGTACAAATTCCATGAGATCGGACAGAGCATCGCCCTGAATACAGACTGGACGATTGAAAAATTTCCTTGATCGTCCAGGCCGATCTCTTGATCGTCCAGGCCGATCTCTTGATCGTCCAGGCCGATCTCTTGATCGTCCAGGCAGATCTCTTGATCGTCCAGGACGATCAGTTCAAATCAGAGAAAAATCATCCATAGCATCGCCCTGAATACAAGCTATCTGATCCCAATCGTCCAGAAGTAACTAAGGTTTTTGAATAGATCATCCTGGCTAATCCTGCGATCGTTCAGGACTATATGATTGTATCAATCATTCTTAATTACCTCCTTGATTGTCTGATCAATTAAGGCATAATTGTGAATATAGTCCAGGCCGATTCAATATCATCCTGGCCAATTACCAAAAATATAGAATATCTTAATTGTTTATGGCGGCAATTTCTTTTTGTTTTGAGGTTATCGTCCAGGACGATATATTAATGACGACTGCCTTAATTAAGAAGCCTGAATAGATTTTTTATTTTAAGCCCGATCATCCAGGACGATGTAAATATCATCCTGGCCGATTTGAGTAAAAATAGAAATTCTAAGTCTCTCAAGTGTGTGTGTGTGTGTAGGGTTACTTAGCATCAGTCTCTTTGAACATTACAATTAGACTCAAGAAGAGAAAAAGCAAATTACAGACTGACTCAACCCTAACCTGCGCAATCTTGAACTGACTTCATTTGTTCGTCCGATCTTCGATTCCTGAAAAGTTAGAAGTAACAGGCAGTCCAAGAGAATCAATAGTGTTTGTCAATCATCAAAACATAAGTCATAGATTTGCAACACTTAGCAATGACACGTGGAAAATATTATGAATATATGACATGACTGTTGGAAGAGCAAGTTTATAAGCAATATTTCAAATTCTTTTAGTGATTTTAATAGGTCCTATATATCTAAGCTTCCCTGACCAAATCTAGCTATACCTTTCCTATGCTTAACCTTCACCCAGTTTAAACTCTAATGCCCTATGCTTGGGGTCATAATACTTTTGCTGCCAATCCTATGTAGCTTTTAATCTATCTCTAATTAATCTAATTTTTTTACTTTATCTACTAAGTCTAGACCCATTAGTTTTCTTTCTCCTAACTCAACCCAGTTAAGGGAGTTTTGTACTTTTTAAAATAAAGTGCTTCATATTGTGTCATTTGTATACTAGACTGATAGCTATTATTGTAGGAAAATTCTATTAATGGTATGTTATCTTCCCAACTCTCTCTGCAATCCAAAACATATAATCTGAATAAGTCACCAGTACTTGAATGGTTCTTTCAGATTGACCATCAGTCTGAGGGTGAAAGGTTGTACTAAAATGCATATTTGTGCCCAAGATTTCTTGAATGTTTTTCCACAATGTAGAAGTATATTAATCATCTTTATTTGAGATAATAATTTTTGGAATGCCATGTAATCTTACAATCTCTTTTATATACAAGTGTACCACTTTGTCTATTGAATCAGTTTGTTTGATAGGAGAAAAGTGAACTGATTTTATCAGTCTATAATTAATCACCAAAATATTGTCATGTCCCTACCTGGATCTCGAAAATCCAATAACAAAATCAATTGCAATGTCTTCCCACTTCCACTTAGGGATAGGTAATGATTACAGTAAGCCAATTGGTTGCTGGTGTTTTGCTTTCACCATTTGACATGCTTCACACTTAGCTACATATTTTGTAATGTCTCTCTTCATACATGGCCACCAAAAAATTAATTTCAAATCTTTAAAAATCTTAGTAATTCCTGGATGAATTGTATAATTAGAATTATGGGCTTCTTTCAAAATTTCATTTCTTAAATCCAAATTGTTGGGTATCCAGTACTAGATTTTGAGTCTAATTATTCCATCAAGATCAACATAAAGATCAAGTCCTTTCCTTGACTAGTCCTACTCCATCAATTTTGAAAATTCACTACTAAGCTTTTGAGCTTCTTTGATATGATCTGCTAAAATGTGCTTTACTATTATTTGATGGAAATATTCCACATTTTTAAAATCTCTAATCTCCAATTATAGATTTTTCATTTCTTTAATCAGTTGAACCTCTTAAGTAATCACCCAATTCATCATTCCTACATACTTGCGACTCAAAGCATCAACTATAATATTAGCTTTTCCCATATAATATTGAATATTCAAATCATAGTCTTTAATGAGCTCTAACAATCTTCTTTATCTTAAATTGAGTCTTTCTATGAAAATATATACTTTAAGCTCTGATGATTAGTGAAGATTTCACATCTTATACCATACAAGTAATGCCTCTAAATCTTCAAATTAAATACTATTGCAACCAGCTCTAAATCATGAGTAGGATAATTTATTTCATGGGACTTCAATTGTCTTGATGCATATGAAATCATTTTTCTATTCTGCATTAGAATACATCTGAAACCTTTCAAAGATGCATCACTATAAATTAAAATTCATATGTTTTTAAGGGAAGTGTTAATACTGGTATTGTAATTATATGCATCTTCAATTCCTGAAAGCTCTTCTTATATTCAGTAGTCCACTCGAACTTAACCTCCTTTCGCATTAGTTTAGACAAAGACAGCAATTTGTGAAAATCCTTTAAAAATGTTTCTGTAATATCCTGCAAGTCCAACAAAACTATGAACCTCTATAACATTCTTTGGTCAAGGCCATTCCATAATTACTTTCACTTTCTGTGGATCTACTTAAATTCCATCCCCATTGATAATATGTCCCAAGAAGGAAATACTTTTTAGTTACAATTCATATTTTGAATTTTATGCATACAGCTGATTTTTCCTCAATATCTCCAAAACTATTTTTAAATGTTCAGCATGCTCCTCATCTTTCTTTGAGTATACCAGGTTGTCATCAATGAAAATAATCATAAACCTATCTATATAGTCTTTGAAAATTTGGTTCATCAAATCCATAAAGATAGCATGAGCATTTATTAACTCAAATGTCATGACTCTATAGTCAAAATGATCATATCTAGTCCCAAAAGTTGTCTTACTGACATACGCTTGTTTAACTCTCACTTGATAATATCCTGATCTTAAATCAATTCATGCAAAATACTATGGCACAATCTAACTGATCAAATAAGTCATCTATTAATGGTAATGGATATTTGTTCTTGAAAGTTACTTTACTCAGTTCTTTATAGTCAATACATATTCTCATCGATCTATCCTTCTTTTTAACAAAAAGTACATGTCCACTCCAAGGAAAATGACTAGCCCTGATAAATCTCTTATCCATTAATTCTTGTAAGTGAGTTTTTAATTCCTGCAATTCTTTTGGAGCCATCCTATAATGAGATCTATAAATTGCTGATGTTCCTGGCTGCAATTCTATGCCAAATTCAACTTCTCTTTCAGGTGGTAATCCAGGTAATTCTTCAGGAAATACTTCTGAAAATTCAGTGATAACTGGAATATTCTGTAATGTTTGAACATCTTTATTTAAGACCTCTATTTTAGCCAAGAACACTAGCTAATCCCTTCTTATGTATTTACCCATCTATAGTATACTAATAAGAGAGGATGTTGCATTCTTCTCACAGGAAAAATATAAAGGCTTCTTATTTGGTAAAATAAATTTTATCCTCTTCTTCCAACATTGGATTATACCAAATGTTTAACTAATCAAACCATTCCCAAGATGTTGTTAAACATTTTAATAGGCACTATAATCAGTTCTGTTGAAAATTTATGACCCTAAATATTCAAATTTATAAGATACATCCTATTGGCAGACAAACTATCCCCCATTGGCATCATAACACACAACATAAGTGTAAAATATAAAGTCTTAATAGATATATCAAAATAGAATAATCTAAATGTGTCCCGGCCTAGTCTAAATGTTGGGCTTTACATTTTAGGATTGAAAAAGAAATTTAATTTGAGTTGAACATTTTATTAGAAATTTGGGACTATATTCCCGAAATTGGGGTCTTATAATCAAAGATCTACCCTAGATCCTAAATCTAATTTGGACGCTGGATTACAGTCGCCCGAACCTAACTAATGCAGTGCAGAACCTGGTCTTACCTCGGCCTAGATTGGGGAGCCAGCTAATAACCTAATTGATGTAAAATATATGAATCCGGTCTTTTATGAAAGGGTGATAGGGACGTTGTAATTAAAGTTTTGGAGAGTTGGGGCCGACGTCTAAAATTTTTCCTAGTTGGCCCCTTCAACTTATGTTGGGTGCTAAAATGCTAAACTGATGCAATTAAAATTTTTGACTCTTTTAGTTTGTATCTAATGCAATGCATGCTGGTTAACAATTCCCAAATCAAGTATGCTTGAAACTTTAAAAAAAACAGGCTTAAAAAAATAATTTTCTAGAAGACTGGACTTCCCCTGGTCCGGCACCTCGTCCTCATAGGTTAGACTATCCGGACTCTACCCGCAGGCGGGGAAGGGTCTAAAACAATGAAAGAAAGAATGCAAAAATATGCATGCGACCCGGGGCCGATCCCCGGCTAATTCCCTAGATTCCTTATCTTTCTATGTTATTTAGACTCACTAAAATTTTAGCCTTTTAAAATTACGAGTATAAAACTTTCACACCCTTACGAGTCTCGCGTATCCAGGCAAAACCAAAAGCGGCACACAATCGCCAAAAAACTAGGAAAAGCAAGCAATCCTAAGGGCAATCAACTCATCACATCAAATATTAACTAATTAATAAATGTCCATAGGCAAAGTTGCCTTGCTTATTACAAACAAGAATTTTGTAGAAAGTAAAGTGGCCGGGCACCACTAACAACAACCCGGATTCTAAGCCTAGTAACGATGCAAGTTATTTTGAGTGGGATACCCTCAATCTTGAAGTCTTCACTTTTTCTCTTCTTTGGACTCCTTTTCTTCAAACTCCTTAGGTTCTTCGTAGCAAACTACCCAAATGGATAAGAGGGCACTTCCCTTTAAAGGGGAAGGCCACTCTTTCCTCTTTGGGTGTAAAAGAAGTGTGATCCAAATTTGGATTTCCAAATGGAAAAGGAATAGTCCCCAGAAGGGTACCCTTTCCTCTTTAGAATCCAAACTTTGGACCTATGTATACCAACTCAAACTTAACTTTCACAACAATTGATAATTATACAAATTATAATTATATCAAATCAAAAATCTAGACTCACCTGCAGGGTTATCCTAAGCAGTTAATAAAAAGAGCAATTATTCTCAAGCAGTTGTATATATGTGTAGAAAACAAAAGTAAAACACACTGGCCACGCTCTTTTATTTGGGGGCTTTAGCAGCTGAAGCACCTGTGCAAGCATTTATAACAATTAACATTTATTATTAACTTAGCCCCTTTTTATTGCACTGCATGAGCGTGGCCACCTGCAGAAAATTATATGAACATACAGATCGTACCTAACCTAAGGGTAATCTAGTCGCCAAACACATCAGTCCATCCACAGAGTGCAGAAAAGTAAACAGACACAGTAAAGCAATTTCATCCACAACATGCAGTGAAAACCACGTAAAATCCGGCACACATCAGTAAAGTAAACACCAGCCTAACCTAGATCTAGATTTGGTTGTCCTGGCACATCATCTAAAGTGTGTGTAAAAAGGTTGTGTGGTTGGGGTAGGTCCTGAAGTAGGTAGTTTGTTAAAGTTGACTAAAGTTTTAGATTTGTTAAGGCTTAAAAGGGGATTTTGGTTAAAATTTTAATATTAATAGATTAAGAATTTTAATTAAACTTATTTTAAAAGTTAATTGACTATTACCTTTGTTTCGCACCGAGGCCGTGAAGTTTATTTCACCTTCCTTGGGGCTAAGCTAATAGCCTCGTAGGTCTGGGTTACATAGTAGCAATCAGAGTTAGTTAAGTTATTTTAAATTGGTTGGAATTAAAAGAGTGAATTAATATTAGGAAAATTGATTACTGATTTTAATGGGTTGGTTGAGAATTTTAATGACCTATTAGAAGAATTTTAAAGGTTGGAGAAATTAACAGGTTTTAAAGAGTTATATGGATACACTAACTAAGGGGTCGAAGTTCGGCTTTCAAAACTAGAGTTAATCTTAAGGGTTTTAGATTTTTAATATATACTAGACCTAATTATGAGTTATTAGACAGGTGGCACACTCAAGTTGGAGTTTTCTATGAAATATTATGATTTTTAGAAGTTCTGGCCCGTTCTAACCTAAGGTCACCTAAGATGCTGAGTCCTTGGTTTTAGCTAAGTTATGAAGGTTTGATGTTTCTTGGAAGTGATGAATTCTAATTGAAGTCACTATCCACTAAGTTGATTAATCAAAATTTTTCTATAGTTAAGAGTGAATTTTAGGAATTTTACACACTCGTAAGGATTATCAAGTTACTACGACAAAGTGGTCTGCTTGAGGATTTGAACCCAAATGAGCCCAAAACTCCTTGGGATCAATTCCAAAGGTCATAAATGACCTAAGGACAGATCAACAAGTGTTTAAGACCCTTTTGGGATTTTTAAGATTTTTAGGATTAATTAAAATTGGTTAACCCTTGATTTTATCTAAGGACTACATTAAAATCAATCTAGAGATCAATTTAAGAGGGTTTCAATTCTTATTGATTAGGGGATTAATTAGGGACAATTATGGATATCTTAATGGATTTTATAAATTAAGAATAGTTCATTATCAATTGATTAGGGTTAAGGCCATTTCTAAGAAGGATTGTTTTAAGGCTCCTACTTGGGGAACCAAATGAACTCCAAATTTGATGAAATTTGGACCATAGGATCACTTGACCCTAAGGACTAAAACAACCAAATTTGAGCTAAATTGGAATACCCTATGGTGGTTAACTAAACCACCCAAGGTGATCTCTAAGTCACCTTCAAATCGCTATAGGGGTCTAACCTAAGCTTGGATTGGGCAAAGTCAGTGGCTCTACACTCCTTATCCAACACATCATCATCACACCAAAAATCACACCCTAAGTCCAATTGGATAGGTCTATATCCCTTCTTGAATTTAAGGGTCAAATCATGACCCTTAAACTTAAAAAATAGGGAAAATGCCCTTGAACAATTTAAAATGGAGAGATAAAATTTGGACATGTCAAAAACATGTCCAATTTCAATATCCCAAAATTCCATACATGGTGGACATGTATTTAAAAGTAATTAAATAAATTCATAAAATGCTCAAATTAAAATTAAACCTAAGATTGACCTAACCAGGGTCTGGAACCATAGGGTTTTTGTAGTGCTCCTTGAGACCTTTCCAATGAGCCTAAGAACACCTACTTTGGACAAGTGTGCAGGGAGTTATGAATTTTTGAAGATCCCTTGAATTTCTGGATTTATTAATCCGGCAATTATACAGTCAGCAGCCGTTACCACAGGTCGCGCGTCGATTCGCCAGGCAATGATTGGCGCTAACGGTTAACGGCTGGGTTAACGACAGCCGTTGGATGGCGGATCGAACGGATGAGATGAACAGAGCTCCGATACCACGAGATTTATTCTGAGCCGTTGATAAATATCAACCATTGGGATTTCGTCTTCAACCTCCCACTCATATCCGAGACCGAGGGCTTCTCCGGCTTGATCCGGGCGATCCCGCCGGCGACTCTGATGAAATTTTGCAGGGAGGATCAGGATGGTGGGAACCTTCAATCCAACAGTGGAAATCCGTTTGGGTGAAGGTTTTCTTCACACTTGACCAAACTACCTAGCTAGGGAGCTCGGGATGGAGAGATTACCACAGAGAAGGCCTCAACAAATGAGCTTCTCTATCAGGAAGCTTCAGGGGACGGTGGCGAACAGTTCTCCTTCAGGCGTCAGGATCGACGGACGGCCAGAGGTGCGACTTCGAGCGGGACGCCGAAGGCATTCACAGGCGCTTGCTCAAACGGAAGGAGGGATCGGTCTCTGCGCTCGAAGAAAGCTTCTGGGAGTTCGAAGGAGCTCTGGGAATCGAATCAGAGTGAATGCCAATGCCTCGTGAGGTTTGGCGAGCTTAGTGGTATTCGGCCACCCTTCGGGAGCTTGGACGACCGGGATTGAATTGGGGAAGGCTCGGATCGCTGCCAGGTGGACGATGGCGACGTCCAGGGGGGATTGTGGAGATCAAACCGGTGGGCAGCAGCCTTGAGCCAAGAATTGTCTGGGGGGGACCACCGAAACTCAAATTCCATTGGCTCCGACCGCCGCCGGCCATGGTCTGGGTCGGGTTGACCGGGGGAGACCGATGGGGACATGCTGGAGCCAAGGGCAAAGTCATTTTTGCCTGGGGAGGCCTGGATCGAACTGGTGGTTGGGTTGGACCCAAACCTGCTCGGTTCGAGTCGAATCGAGCTCGATCCAAGTCAGGTCAGACCCTGGGTTTGGTATGGGAGGTAGGACTGGGTCTGGTGTACCCAATGCAGGTGGCAATTGGGTCCAATCTAATCTGGGTCAAAAGATGGCTCGGGTTGATCCAAACCTGTTCAGTTCGGGTCGACTCGGGCCCAACCCAGGTCAGACCAGACCCTGGGCTTGAGGTAGAAAGTGGGTCTGGGTCTGGTGTACCCAATGCAAGTGGCAATTGGGTCCAATTTGATTTGAGCTGGAAGATGGCTTGGGTCCAAGTGTTTTTGGCTACTTTGGGTTAGCCTAACTCTTGACCCAAACTAGCCCAAGGCATGGGCTGGCTGGAGGGGGTGTATTGGACCTAGGGCCACCTATGGGAGGTGTTGGTCAGGTTCAATTAGGCTTAGGTTGAGAGTTGGCTCAATCCCAAGTGCTTTTGGGCACTTTGGGTTAGCCTAATTCTTAACCCAAGTGAGCCCAAGAGTTGGGCTGATCAAGGAAGGTGTGTTGGGTCAATGGGAACTCAATAGTGTTGCAAATCTATTTTTCATGTCTTATGTTTTGATGATCGACAAACACTGCTTTTCTTGGACAGCTTGTTGCTTCTAACTTTTCCGGAATCGACGATCGGACAATCAAAAAGAAGCCAAGTTCAGGAATGCGTAGGTTTAGGGTTGAGTCAGTCTGTACTTTTGTTTTTTACCTTTTGAGTCCACTTGTAATAGTCAAAGAGGCTGATGCTTTGTAACCCTTCACACACACACTTGAGAGAATTAGATTCTCTGTTTTTACTCATATCGGCCAGGACGATTTATTTGATCGGCCTGGACGATCAGCTTAAAACAGAAAGTCTAATTAAGGATTCTTAATTAAGGCAGCCGACGTTAACAGATCGTCCTGGACGATACGTGTATCGACCAGGACGATAAGCTCAAAACAGAAAGAAGTAGCCGCCATAGACAAGTATGGTATACCATATCTTTAAATTATCGGCCAGGACGATCCTCGGATCGGCCTGGACGATATTAACAAATTATGCCATAATTGTTCAGGAAATCAAGGAAGTTATTAAGGATGATTGATACGATCATATCGTCCTGGACGATCGCAAGATCGGCCAGGCCGATCTAGTCAAAAACCTTAAGTTACTTCAGGACGATCAATATCGGCCAGCCCGTATTCAGGGCTATTATCAGGACGATTTTCCTCTGATTTGAACTGATCGGCCAGGACGATCGTGATATCGGCCTGGACGATCAAGCTATTTTTCAATCGTCCAGCTCTGCATCCAGGGCTATGCTCTGGCCGATCTTCATTGATTTGTACTGATCGGCCAGGCCGATGTCCATATCGGCCTGGACGATATTGTCGGCAACTTGCAATTAATGAGCTCTTTTGAAGCTCTTCTATTTAAGAGCTCTTGTTCAACGTTTTTAAAAACCTTTGGCTGCTGCCTTGACCTAAGAAGGCCTTGAGGAGAGAAAGAGAGAGAGAGGATCTTGTGAGGGGGAGCTTGTGAGGGGTTTCACAAGGGTTGCTTCAAGGATCTCTCTGCGTCGTCTTCGTCTAGAGTTTCTCGTCCGTGGAAAGGTCGATAGAGGTAAGGAGTTTTGCTTTTGGTTCTGGTTCTCTGGCAGCTTCAGGAGGAAGCAAAAGGAGATAGGTTCTCTGCCTTGCCGGGGTGGCAAAAAGGAGGTTCTTGTGAGGGTTTCTCCACCTAGCCGTGGGGGCTAAAGGAGAGTCACTTTTTTGTGTAGTGCAATACTTGGAAGTTTGGGACTAAGTTCATAGGGCTTAACATCCCCATCGAACTTTCAAATAGTACCTTGATTTGGATTCAATTTGATTAAGATCTAAAGATGGCTCAAGGGAGGCCTCTCTTTGGTCACTTGGATCAAGCCATATGGCTAACCCAAGTGAACCCAAGGCTTGGGTCAGCAAGAGGGGTCTCTTGGGTGAAAGTTTGATGGGGATGTTAAACCCTATGAACTTAGTCCCAAAGCTAACAAAGAGATGTAAATTGGATAATAAATAGGATTCTTTAAACAAAGAAATATAATCACAAACCAAATCACCACAAGAAAAACCAAGTGCGGAAATTAAAATGCGGAAGATATAATAAGAAAAGAACACACCAAATTTATAGTGGTTTGGTCAAACCTTGACCTACGTCCACTCCTTGGAGGCACCCTCCAAGTATTGCACTATCAAAAGTGTCTCTCCTTTAGCCCCCAAAGCAAGGCGGAGAAGCCCTTACAAAATCACTTCCACCTTCCCCGGTGCGGCGGAGTCGCCGAGTCCTTTGACACCAAAGAGACTTCTTCTTTGGTGAACTTACCTCGAGACAAGCCTTGAATCCGATGGTACTAAGGTGCGAGTTCGCCGGAGCAACCGTGTGGAACCCCCTCCACACTCCCTTGAGTCCCCCCTCACAGGATCTTCTCCCTCTCTCAAACTCCACCCTTTCCTCTCTCCCTTTCAAGCTCTCTCTTCAAGTTTCCCCCACAAGAACGAAGCTCTAATGGCTGCCAAAGACACTTACAAAAAGTGTCATGCCAAAGCTTAAATAGAAGCTCTCAAAACGAGCTCATTAATGCAAGTTGCCGACATTATCGTCTAGGCCGATAGGCATATCGTCCTGGCCGATCAGTACAAATTAAGCTTATTAGCCCGGGACAATTTGAGACGATCAGAAGAAAATTGGTTACATCGTCCAGGCCTATCTCACGATCGTCCTGGCCGATTTGTTTAAAAACGATTTCAATCGTACTGATCATCGCCCTGAATACAAGCTGTCCGATGTAGATCATCCAGGCCATCGTCCTGACCGATCATTTGATCGTCCTGGACGATGTGATCGTATCAATCAACCATTAATGATTTCCAAAGATACCAGATCAATTTAGGCATGATTTGAGTTAGATCGTCCTGGACGATAATAATATCGTCCTGGCCGATTTCCTAAAACAAAGAATTCCTAAACTGATTATGGCGGCTGATTCTTTCTGAATTGAGATTATCGTCCTGACTGATACAAGTATCGTCCAGGCTGATCTGTTGATGGCTGCCTTAATGAGGATGCCCTAATTAGGGTTTCTGATTTGGGACAGATCGTCCAGGCCGATATTAATATCGTCCAGGCCGATGTTACCAAAAATAGAAATCATATAGGGAGCAAGAGAATTTCTACCAAGTTATTGCCATACAAAAAACAACAGACTCAAGAAAGGAAAAAGATTACAAACTGACACAGACCTAGTCTACCCAATCTTGAGCTGGTTTCAAATTGCAGTATGATCGTGTGGACATGAAATATTAGCACAAAAGGCAATTGCAGAGAAATAAGGAATGTTTGCTATCATCAAAATCATAAACCATTGATCCGCAATAATCTCCCCCTTTTTGATGATGACAAACAGTTCAATTTGAATTTTCAAAAAAGGATTATTTTCTCCTAATCTCCCCCTAACTTGAATAACACTTTAAAAATAGGGGAGATGAAAAGATTTTTGTTGTTTTTAATTTTTTTGAAAATAAGATACAAATACGATAAAAAATTCAACAATATGTTCTCCCCCTTTGACATTATCAAAAAGAGAGGAGGCACAAAAACCAAAACGACCAAAAGACAAAAAACATTCCCTGATCTAGTGAAAAACAAATATTCTTAAAATGAGAAAGTTACCTCTTAGTTTTAATCAAAAACTTTAGTAGAATTGAATTGACAATGCATATCCCAGTAAAGGTTAGAAATTCAAAATCTGATAATCCAAACTCAAGTTCTTTAAAAAGGCTCAAAAACTTTTTAATTCAATATCTAAATCAAGGAATAAATTAGATAAAGAAACAATAATTTTTCAAAACTCCTTTCATAAAATATATCTAATAGAAGATTAATGCACGATTTGTTGAATCATGAATCAAGATTTTCAAACTCAAGCATCGAAAAGTCAAGGGTTTTCTTAAGCTTTAAGAAATATAAGAATGGTAAGCATTAAAATTTAGTGGGCTCATTTTATGCCTCTAGACAATTGGTTGGCGCACTGCGTATCTCTTGATACACTATGTGTATTCTATATTTTTTTTCAATTTGGCGCTTTTCGCATCTTTTATTTTTGGCATCATTGGCCAATTTTTTTTAATATGCTACATTTCTTAATCTAAAAAAAATAAAGGAAAACCCATCTTAGTGACAAAACAAATTTCTTGATTAAGAAAATTTTGAGTTAGATTCAATGACTTGCAAAAAATTCCTATGCGATAAATAAAACGTATGGAGATAAAAAAATTGTTTCAAAGACCAATTTAAAAGATGAAAAAGATTTTAAATCAAAAGTAGAATAACCTCTTTTAGGAAATAGAGAATGAAAGAAAAAAATCCTTTGACTATTTTTAGAGAAGTCAATAGCAACTTACCAAAGATTTCAAGAAAAATTAGGAAGTATATTTTTCATTTTTAGAAAAGTGAGTGTGTGTGTTAAAAAAAATTCACAGAGACAAAAAGGAATGAACAAAAATGAAAAAGCACAAAACGAAAGAAAAAAAAATAAAAACAAAAACACAAAAAAAATATGAAAGGCTCTTAATCATTATCTCTTTCTTGGTCTGATGCTTTAGAAACCAGATCTGCCCAAGAGATTTTTTGCTTTTCATTATTTCCCCAGTTTAAATTTAACTTTGCCTTACCCTTTTCTTTTGTAGGGAGAATTTTTAAATTAGGACACTCGTTTTTCATATGTACAGGTTTCCTGTATTTAAAACAAATAACGTCAGATGAAATATTAACATCCTTACCAATTTTACCTTTTTTCCACTGTTGCTTATGCATTGGAGAGCTTTGTGATTTGCTTGACAATTTATTGCTATCGTCACCAACTAAGGTTTCTCTTTCCGTATCATCGGCTTTTAGAACGATCATTTCACCTGCATCCAAAAGTCTTTGACCCAACCCTTGCTCGTAGACAATGAGTGAGCCAATCAAATTATCAATAGAATAATCATTCAAATCTTTAGACTCACAAATAGCAACAACTTTAGAATCAAATTTATCCAGTAGACATCGAAGAATTTTGTTAACTATTTCAAAATTTGAAAAATCTTTTCCTAAAGCATTTAATGAGTTTATAATTTGAATAAACCTTGTATACATGTCTAAAATCGTTTCAAAAGGTTTCATAGAAAACATTTCAAAATCATGCATTAAAAAATTCAACTTTGATTGCTTGATTTCACTAGTGCCTTCGTATATGGTGTGCAATTTATCCCAAACTTCCTTACCGGTAGTGCACGTGGATATTAACATAAAATCATTAGAATTTAAAGCACAGAAAAAACAATTTAAAGACTTTGCATTTAATTGAGCATCCATTCGTTCATCCCTATTCCATTGATTAAAAGGAATATCAATTTTAATTCCATTAACAATACGTGATGCTGATGAATAACCAGTTAAAGTCATATGCCACATACGAAAATCAATCGATTGCAAAAAGGTAGACATGCGAATTTTCCAAAAATCAAATGTAATATTTTCAAACAATGGTGGTCTAGTGATTGAATATCCTTCCGCAAAAGTACGATTAGAAATATTAGCCATGGATCGAAATTCAAAAACTTTTAAAAACTTATTTTATGAAAACCGCTCTGATACCACTTGAAAGTTTGATGGGGATGTTAAGCCCTATGAACTTAGTCCCAAAGCTAACAAAGAGAGATGAATTGGATAATAAAAAGGATTCTTTAAACAAAGAAATATAATCACAAACCAAATCACCACAAGGAAAACCAAGTGCGGAAATTAAAATGCGGAAGCAATAATAAGAAAACAACACACCGGATTTATAGTGGTTCGGTCAAACCTTGACCTACGTCTACTCCTTAGAGGCACCCTCCAAGTATTAAACTATCATAAGTGTCTCTCCTTTAGCCCCCAAAGCTAGGCGGAGAAGCCCTTACAAAATCACTTCCACCTTCCCCGGTGCGGCTGAGTCGCCGGGTCCTTTGACACCAAAGAGACTTCTTCTTTGGTGAACTTACCTCGAGACAAGCCTTGAATCCGATGGTACTAAGGTGCGAGTTCGCCGGAGCAACCGTGTGGAACCCGCTCCACACTCCCTTGAGTCCCCCCTCACAGGATCTTCTCCCTCTCTCAAACTCCACCCTTTCCTCTCTCCCTTTCAAGCTGTCTCTTCAAGTTTCCCCCATAAGAACAAAGCTCTAATGGCTGCCAAAGACACTTACAAAAAGTGTCATGCCAAAGCTTAAATAGAAGCTCTCAAAACTAGTTCATTAATGCAAGTTGCCGACATTATCGTCTAGGACGATAGGCATATCGTCCTGGCCAATTCGTACAAATTAAGCTTATTAGCCCGGGACGATTTGAGACGATCAGAAGAAAATTGGCTACATCGTCCAGGCCGATCTCACGATCGTCCCGGCCGATTTGTTTAAAACTGATTGCAATCGTCCTGATCATCGCCCTGAATACAAGCTATCCGATGTAGATCGTCCAGGCCATCGTCCTGGCCGATCATTTGATTGTCCCGGACGATGTGATAGTATCTATCAACCATTAATGCTTTCCAAAGATACCATATCAATTTAGGCATGATTTGAGTTATATCGTCCTGGACGATAATAATATCGTCCTGGCTGATTTCCTAAAACAAAGAATTCCTAAACTGATTATGGCGGCTGATTCTTTCTGAATTGAGATTATCATCCTGGACGATACAAGTAATTTCCAGGCCGATCTGTTGACAGCTGCCTTAATGAGGATGCCCTAATTAGGGTTTCTGATTTTGGACAGATCGTCCAGGCCGATATTAATATCGTCCCGGTCGATGTTACCAAAAACAAAAATCATATAGGGAGCAAGAGAATTTCTACCAAGTTATAGCCATACCAAAAACAACAGACTCAAGAAAGGAAAAAGATTACAAACTGACACAGACCTAGGCTACCCAATCTTGAGCTGGTTCCAAATTGCAGTATGATCGTGTGGACCTGAAATATTAGCACAAAAGGCAATTACAGAGAAATAAGGAATGTTTGCTATCATCAAAATCATAAACCATTGATCCACAACATTGGGTACCCAAGGGGTCATCCCATGCATTCAAAGGACTTGGAATGGACTTGGTTCAAAAATTTGAAAGAGGAGGGGTGTTTGGGTCCATGGTTCAAACTTGGTTGACTTGGTCAACCAGATTGACCCAAGGTCTGGGTTTGATTTCAACAAGTTGGTTGGATATTTGAAATTCATTGAAAGTGGTTTCAAAGAGTTTGAAATTGATTTGGGTTGAAATGGCCATTTAAAATCCCATAAGGGTATTTTGGTCAATTTTGACCCATTAGTCAACTAGGGTCAAAAATGGATCTGAAAAATGCAGTTTACTGCTTAGTGGGTTAAGATCAAGAGTCTGGAAATGATTGGAGGCTTTTATAAGGGCTCCAAGATCAAAATCTTCAAGGGGTTAGGTTCAGTGGCATGGGCTATAAATATTTGAAGGTTTTACAGCCTTTGGATTTTAATTCAAATTCTGGGGTTAGAGACCTCAGAATGGGCTCAAAATTGGAAGGCAACCTCTAGAGACATGTCTTATCACTTTGTAAGTGATAGATCCTGAATCAGAGGCCATTTGTCTGGGTTTTAAAATGTTTAAAAAGTCTTTGAAAAAGGTCTTTAGGACAGGGCCTTAAGACATTAAATTTGAGTCAGGATTTCTAGATTTGGATTAGATTTTGAGTTTGGATAATCAATATTGGAGTATCCAAATCATTCACAATCATGTGATGATTGTTAATGAATGGATATGGTTAAAGCTACATCAAAGGTAGGATCAAAGTCTAGGTTGAAATTTGGATTCTCAAGTGGATTGGATGAAAGTTTGAATATGTTTGAAACTTGAATTAATTGGGGTTTGAGTTGAATGAAGTTTGAGATTTAGATTGATCAAAGGTAGGAATTAAATTGAAGTTGGAGTTGATCAAAGGTCGGAATTGACTTGAGGTTGAAGTTGATCAAGGGTGGGAATTGATTTGAGTCTAGATTGGTTCCAAAATCTAGAGGGGTTTTAGGATCTAGGATCTAAGGGAACCCTAGGCTCTAGAGTAGGCCCTAAGGTCTAGCTCTAGGAAAGGATCCTAAGATCTAGAGTAGATCCTAAGGTCTGAATCTAGGAAAGGATCTTAAGGTCTAGAGTGGATCCTAGGATCTAGAATTAATCTGGAGTTTAGAAGGGCCTTAGTGACCTCATACAAAAATGAGGTCAACAAATGGACCCCCAATGTGTGTGGTAGAAGGAACTTCTGCTGCACACATTGGCGTTGACCGAATAGAAGTGGAATCTCAAGGATAGGAGGGGGGTGATCTCCTAACCTCATGTCTTTAGGATGCCAATGGAAGGCTTACACCTATTAGACAAGGAAAACTGGTGAAACCAAGAGAGGGAATACCTGACCCTGGGTCTAAGGAAGGGCGTCACCCAACCTTAGGTCTACAGGATGCTGATAGAAGACTTACTCCTAGTAGACAAGGAAACTGGAGAAACCAAGGTAGGGAATACCTGACCTTGGGTCTAAGGAAGGGCATCACCCAACCTTAGGCCTATAGGATGCTGATAGAAGACTTACTCCAAATAGGCAGGGAAACTAAAGAAACCAAGGTAGGGAATACGTGACCTTGGGTCTAAGGAAGGGCATCACCCTACCTTAGGCCTATAGGATGCTGATAGAAGACTTACTCCAAATAGGCAGGAAAACTGGCAAACTAGGATGGTGCCACGAGGGGCATACTCCACCACTAGCGAATGGTCATGTAAGGAGGAAACTTGCTCCACACAGAGGACCGAAACTAGCAAACTAGGATGGTGCCACGAAGGGTGTACTCCACCACTAGCGAATGGTCATGTGGGGAGGAAACTTGCTCCACACAGAGGACCAAAATTGGCAAACTAGGATGGTTCCACGAAGGGTGTACTCCACCACTAGCGAATGGTCATGTGGGGAAGAAACTTGCTCCACACAGAGAACCGAAACTGGCAAACTAGGATGGTGCCACAAAGGGCGTACTTCACCACTAGCGAATGGTCATGTGGAGAGGAAACTTGCTCCACATAAAGGACTGAAACTGGCAAACTAGGATAGTGCCACGAAGGGCGTACTCCACCACTAGTGAATGATTATGTGGGGAGGAAACTTGCTCCACACAGAGGACCAAAACTGGCAAACTAGGATGGTGCCACGAAGGGCGTACTCCACCACTAATCCACGGGTCAAATGCCAGGGTGGTGCCACGGAGGGCGTACTCCACCACTAGCGAGGTGCGATCCTAAGGGAGGGAACGATCCGACCCTAAGGAGAAAGCAAAAGAGCATTAACAGGTGAAAGAACTTAAAAAGGAACGAATCGAGTGGCGCATCAAGAAAGGAAAATTTTATTAATTGGTAAGATGAGCTACATCAAGCATAGTATTTCTTAAGGAAACGCCTATTGACAGGTAGCATTGGGTGGTTTCCTTTACAATCGACTAACTGATATGAGCCTCCTTCGTAGATAGTCTCTATAACAAAGGGTCCTTCCCAAGTAGGTTCGAATTTGCCTCCCAACTTTCGATGGGCTACGATAGACCTCCGAAGGACCAACACCAAGTCTCCTGCTTGGAAGGTCCTAGGTCGCACTAGCTTATCATGGGCTTGAACCATACGGGACTTATATAACTCTAAACTTTGTTGAGCTTGGAGACGTCTCTTTAAGGCCTTTGAGTTCTTCCAATCACAGTTTTGCGTTTTGTTCATTTGTAATTTGATTCTGAACTGCAATCCTGAGCGAAGGGATTTGTATTTCCAAGGGTAGAACGGCCTCAGATCCATACACTAGTGCAAACGGGGTGGATTGGGTCGGGGTTCTAGAAGTGGTACGGTAAGCCCACAAAGCTTCCACCAACTGCTCATCCCACTGTCATTTGTTATCATCAAGGGTCTTTCTAACAATTTGCACCAAGGTTTTGTTGAAGGCCTCGGCCAATCCATTTGCCCGAGAGTAATAGATCGTCGAGTATCTCCAATCAATATTATGGCGCGTTACAAAACTGTTGATTTTTATAGACTTGAATGCGGACCCATTATCGGATATAATTCTGTGGGGTACGCCGAATCGATATACGATATGGTCACAAAAGAATTTTAAGACATGGTGTGATGTTACGTTGCGTAGGGGAATTACTTCCTCCCACTTTGAAAAGTAATCAGTTACTGCTAATATGAAACGATGACCTCTCGCGGAGGGAGGGTCAATCGGCCCAATGATATCTGTGCCCCAACTCTCGAAGGGCCATGAGGCTATCGTAGGGTGTAACACATTAGACGGCTGATGTAAAACCACACCATGGACCTGACATTGATTACAGTGCTTTGCAGTATTCATGCAATCGTCAATCATTTTAGGCTAGTAGTATCCAAGTCTTTTAATCTTCAATTTCATTTTTGGACCTGATTGATGTGCACCACATAGTCCCGAATGAATCTCATTGACAATCTTCATAGCTTCTCACTTGTCCAAGCAGCGCAGCCACATGTGATCGAAGGACCGACGGCACAACAAATTGTTGACTAATGTGTATGATAGGGCACGTTTCTTAATCTGGTTGGAGATTGATTTATCCTGGGGAAGCTTCCCTTCTTTAAGGTCGTCGATTAAGGGTCGTATACAATCACCTTCTTCGTCGGTTGTCGAAGAGGCAGAAAGGATCTGAAGGGGAGTCTTACTTATGTGTTCCAAATCTATAAGAGAGAGGGCTTTACGACCCTGAATCTCTATAGGGATGGAATCCTCCTCAGGACAGGCAAATTCCTTTTCGAGTTTTGCTAAAGTATCCGCCGCAGAATTGCTTTCACGGGGAATCCTATACAAAGTAGCAGTAGGAATTTGTTCCAACAAGTGAAGTGTGTATTGGTGATATCTTATGTGTTCCAAATATATAAGAAATGTGTATTGGTTAATATTGATTTTCTTTGGGAGTTAAAGTTAAATTCTAATTCTAAAATTGAATCATCCCGTTAGAAAGAATATATCACCTCGAAAGATGAAAATAAAATTTCATAACTGCGTTCAGATTTAGAATTATAAAATTCATCTTGAATATTATGACCGGATGCTAAAGAGAACTTCATATGGACACGAAGGGTCAAAATGAGGTTCAACTGAATATCCCGCTACAATATTCAAGAAGTGTGATCATTAGGTTCACTTTCAAAGCCTTATCAAAGAAAGAAGTATCTCCCCGAAGGGAGAAAATATCATTCGATGACAATTCTTTGAATATGATAATAATGATCACTAATATTTTAAGTTTTCCCAAAGAAATCCAATTGAGTTTTGAAAAATCAATTTTTAAAATCAGGTGCGTGTGTGGTTCTAAATCTCCTACGAGCGCAAGCCCTCGTAGTTAATTACATCGTAGGGAGATAGAATCCCCCCCACGAAAACTCTCGATTAAAATAAGAACAAAATTTTGTTAGATATTCTAGGAGTGATATCAAAAATTGAATAGAATCTTTTGGAGAATCAAAAGGGAGTGGATCAAAATTGAATAATTATTAATAGAATCGAAGGAAGAGAGGTAGGGGACACTTTGAGATTCCGAAACCATCCAAAAGTGTCCCGGCCTAGTCTAAATATTGGGCTTTACATTTTAGGATTGAAAAATAAATTTAATTTGAGTTGAACATTTTATTAGAATTTTGGGACTATATTCCCGAAATTGGGGTCTTATAATCAAAGATATGCCACGGATCCTAAATCTAATTTGGACGCTGGACCACAGTCGCCCAAACCTAACTAATACAGTGCAGAACCTGGTCTTACCCGGCCTGGATTGGGGAGCCAGCTAATCACCTAATCGATTTAAAATATATGAATCCGGTCTTTTATGAAAGAGTGATAGGGACGTTGTAATTAAAGTTTTGGAGAGTTGGGGCCGACGTCTAAAAACTTTCCTAGTTGGCCCCTTTAACTTATATTGGGTGCTAAAATGCTAAACTGATGCAATTAAAATTTTTGACTCTTTTAGTTTGTATCTAATGCATTGCATGCTGGTCGACAATTCCCAAATCAAGTATGCTTGAAACTTTAAAAAAAATAGGGTTAAAAAAATAATTTTCTAGAAGACTGGACTTCCCCAGGTCCGGCACCTCGTCCTCATAACTCAGACTATCCGGACTCTACCCGTAGGCGGGGAAGGGTCTAAAACAAGGAAAGAAAGAGTGCAAAAATATGCATGCGACCCCGGGGCCGATCCCCGGCTAATTCCCTAGATTCCTTATCTTTTTATGTTATTTAGACTCACTAAAATTTTAGCCTTTTAAAATTATGAGTATAAAACTTTCACACCCTTACGAGTCTCGCGTATCCAGGCAAAAACAAAAGCGGCACACAATCGCCAAAAAACTAGGAAAAGCAAGCAATCCTAAGGGCAATCAACTCATCACATCAAATATTAACTAATTAATAAATGTCCATAGACAAAGTTGCCTTGCTTATTACAAACCAGAGTTTTGCAGAAAGTAAAGTGGCCGGGTACCACTAACAACAACCCGGATTCTAAGCCTAGTAACGACGCAAGTTATTTTGAGTGGGATACCCTCAATCTTGAAGTCTTCACTTTTGCTCTTCTTTGGACTCCTTTTCTTCAACCTCCTTGGGTTCTTCGTAGCAAACTACCCAAATGGATAAGAGGGCTCTTCCCTTTAAAGGGGAAGGCCACTCTTTCCTCTTTGGGTGTAAAAGAAGTGTGATCCAAATTTGGATTTCCAAATGGAAAAGGAATAGTCCCCAGAAGGGTACCCTTTCCTCTTTGGAATCCAAGCTTTGGACCTATGTATCCCAACTCAAACTTAACTTTCACAACAATTAACAATTATACAAATTATATTTATATTAAATCAAAAATCTAAACTCACCTGCAGGGTTATCCTAAGCAGTTAATAAAAAGAGCAATTATTCTCAAGAAGTTGTATATATGTGCAGAAAAGGTAAGTAAAACACACTGGCCATGCTCTTTTATTTGGGGGCTTTAACAGCTGAAGCGTCTGTGCAAGCATTTATAACAATTAACATTTATTATTAACTTAGCCCCCTTTTATTGCCCTGCATGAGCGTGGCCACCTGCAGAAAATTATGTGAACATCCATATCGTACCTAACCTAAGGGTAATCTAGTCGCCAAACACATCAGTCCATCCACAGAGTGCAGAAAAGTAAACAGATACAGCAAAGTAATTTCATCCACAACATGTAGTGAAAATTACGTAAAATCCGGCACACAGCAGTAAAGTAAACACCGGCCTAACCTAGATCTAGAGTTGGTTGTCCTGGCACATCATCTAAAGTGTGTGTAAAAAGATTGTGTGGTTGGGGTAGGTCCTGAAGTAGGTAGTTTGTTAAAGTTGACTAAAGTTTTAGATTTGTTAAGGCTTAAAAGGGGATTTTGGTTAAAATTTAAATATTAATAGATTAAGAATTTTAATTAAACATATTTTAAAAGTTAATTGACTACTACCTTTTTTTTTGCACCGAGACCGTGAAGTTTATTTCATTTTCCTTGGGGCTAAGCTAATAGCCTCGTAGGCCTAGGTTACCTAGTAGCAATCAGGGTTAGTTAAGTTATTTTAAATTGGTTGGAATTAAAAGAGTGAATTAATATTAGGGAAATTGATTAATGATTTTAATGGGTTGGTGGAAAATTTTAATAACATATTAGAAGAATTTTAAAGGTTGGAGAAATTAACAGGTTTTAAAGAGTTATCCGGATACACTAACTAAGGGGTCGAAGTTCGGCTTTTAAAACTAGAGTTAATCTTAAGGGTTTCAGATTTTTAATAAATACTAGACCTAATTATGAGTTATTAGACAGGTGGCACACTCAAGTTGGAGTTTTCTATGAAAAGTTATGATTTTTAGAAGTTCTAGCCCGTTCTGACCTAAGGTCACATAAGATGCTGAGTCCTTGGTTTTAGCTAAGTTATGAAGGTTTGATGTTTCTAGGAAGTGATGAATTCTAATTAAAGCCACTATCCACTAAGTTGATTAATCAAAATTTTTCTATAGTTAAGAGTGAATTTTAGGAATTTTACACACTCGTAGGGATTATCAAGTTACTACAACTAAGGGGTCTGCTTGAGGATTTGAACCCAAATGAGCCCTAAACTCCTTGGGATCAATTCCAAAAGTCATAAATGACCTAAGGACAGATCAACAAGTGTTTAAGACCCTTTTGGGATTTTTAAGATTTTTAGGATTAATTAAAATTGGTTAACCCTTGATTTTATCTAAGGACTAAATTAAAATCAATCTAGAGATCAATTTAAGAGGGTTTCAATTCTTATTGATTAGGGGATTAATTAGGGACAATTATGGACATCTTAATGGATTTTATAAATTAAGAATAGTTCATTATCAATTGATTAGTGTTATGGCCATTTCTATGAAGGATTTTTTTGAGGCTCCTACTTGAGGAATCAAATGAACTCCAAATTTGATGAAATTTGAACCATAGGATCACCTGATCCTAAGGACTAATCCTGCCAAATTTGAGCTCAATTGGAATACACTAAGGTGGTTAACTAAACCACCCAAGGTGAGCTCTAAGTCACCTTCAAATCGCTATAGGGGTCTATCCTAAGCTTGGATTGGGGCAAAGTCAGTGGCTCTACACTCCTTATCCTACACATCATCATCACACCAAAAATCACATCCTAAGTCCCATTGGATAGGTCTATATCCCTTCTTGAATTTAAGGGTCAAGCCATGACCCTTAAACTTAAAAAATAGGGAAAATGCCCTTGAACAATTTAAAATGGAGAGATAAAATTTGGACATGTCAAAAACATGTCCAATTTCAATCTTCCAAAATTCCAGATCTGGTGGACATGTATTTAAAAAGTAATTAAATAAATTCATAAAATTCTCAAACTAAAATTAAACCTAAGATTGTCCTAACCAGGGTCTGGAACCATAGGGCTTTTGTAGTGCTCCCTGAGACCTTTCCAATGAGCCTAAGAACACCTACTTTGGACAGGTGTGCAGGGAGTTATGAATTTTTGAAGATCCCTTGAATTTTTGAATTTATTAATCCGGCAATTACACAGTCAACAGCCGTTACCACGTGTCGCGCGTCGATTCGCCAGGCAATGATTGGCGCTAACGGTTAACGGCTGGGTTAACGACAGTCGTTGGATGGCGGATCGAACGGTTGAGATTAACAGCGCTCCGATACCGCGGGATTTAATCCGAGCCGTTGATCAAGATCAACGGCTGGGATTTCGTCTTAAACCTCCCGCTCGTATCCGAGACCGCAGGGCTTCTCCGGCTTGATCCGGGAGATCCCGCCGGCAAACTCCAATGAAATTTCATAGGGAAGATCAGGATGGTGGGAACCTTCAATCCAACGGTGGAAATCTGTTGGGGTGAAGGTTTCCTTCACACTTGACCAAACTACCTAGCTAGGGAGCTCGGGATGGAGAGATTACCGCAGAGAAGGCCTCAACGAATGAGCTTCTCTATCAGGAAGCTTCAGGGGACAGTGGCGAACAGTTCTCCTTCATGCGTCAGGATTGACGGACGGCCGGAGGTGCGACTTCGAGCGGGACGCCAAAGGCTTTCACAGGCGCTTGCTCGAATTGAAGGAGGGATCAGTCTCTGCGCTCGAAAGAAGCTTCTGGGAGTTCGAAGGAGCTCTGGGAATCGAATCAGAGAAAATGCCAATGCCTCGTGAGGTCTGGCGAGCTCAAGGGTATTCGGCCACCCTTTAGGAGCTTGGACGGCCGGGATTGAACTGGGGAAGGCTTGGATCGCTGCCAAGTGGACGATGGCGACGTCTAGGGGGGATCGTGGAGATCAAACCGGTGGGCAGCAGCCTTGAGCCAGGAATTGTCTGGGGGGGACCACCGGAACTCAAATTCCATTGGCTCCGACCGCCGCCGGCCATGGTCTGGGTTGGGTTGATCGGGGTAGACCGATGGGGACATGCTGGAGCCAAGGGCAAAGTCAATTTGGCCTGGGGAGGCCTTGATCAAACTGGTGGTTGGGTTGGACCCAAACATGCTCGGTTCGAGTCGAATCGAGCTATATCCAAGTCAGGTCAGACCCTGGGTTTGGTATGGGAGGTAGGACTGGGTCTGGTGTACCCAATGCAGGTGGCAATTGGGTCCAATCTGATCTGGGTCAAAAGATGGCTCGGGTTGATCCAAACCTGTCGGTTCGGGTCGACTCAGGCCCAACCCAGGTCAGACCAGACGCTGGGCTTGAGGTGGGAAGTGGGTCTGGGTCTGGTGCACCCAATGCAAGTGTCAATTGGATCCAATTTGATTTGAGTTGGAAGATGGCTCGGGTCCAAATTTTTTTTTTGGCTACTTTGGGTTAGCCTAACTCTTGACCCAAGCTAGCCCAAGGCAAGGGCTGGCTGGAGGGAGTGTATTGGACCTAGGGCCACCTATGGGAGGTGTTGGTCAGGTTCAATTAGGCTTAGGTTGAGAGTTGGCTCAATCCCAAGTGCTTTTGAGCACTTTGGGTTAGCCTAATTCTTAACCCAAGTGAGCCCAAGAGTTGGGCTGATCAAGGAAGGTGTGTTGGGTCAATGGGAACTCAATAGCACCTTGATTTGTATTCAATTTGATTAAGATCAAAAGATGGCTCAAGGGAGGCCTCTCTTTGGTCACTTGGATCAAGCCATATGGCTAACCCAAGTAAACCCAAGGCTTGGGTCAGAAAGAGGGGTCTCTTGGGTACCCAGGGGGTCATCCCATGCATTCAAAGGACATGGAATGGACTTGGTTCAAAAATTTGAAAGAGGAGAGGTGTGTGGGTCCATGGGTCAAACTTGGTTGACTTGGTCAACCAGGTTGACCCAAGGTCTGGGTTTGAGTTCAACAAGTTGGTTTTGATATTTGAAATTCATTGAAAGTGGTTTCAAAGAGTTTGAAATTGATTTGGGTTGAAATGGCCATTTGAAATCCCATAAGGGTATTTTGGTCAATTTTGACCCATTAGTCAACTAGGGTCAAAAATGGATCTGAAAAATGTCGTTTACTGCTCAGTGGGTTAAGATCAAGAGTCTGGAAGTGATTGGAGGCTTTGATAAGGGCTCCAAGATCAAAATCTTCAAGGGGTTAGGTTCAGTGGTATGGGCTGTAAATATTTGAAGGTTTTACAGCCTTTGGTTTTTAAATCAGATTCTGAGGTTAGAGACCTCAGATTGGGCTCAAAATTGGAAGGCAACCTCTAGAGACATGTCTTATCACTTTGTAAGTGATAGACCCTGAATCATAGGCCATTTGACTGGGTTTTGAAATGTTTTAAAAGTCTTTGAAAAAGGCCTTTAGGGCAGGGCTTTAAGACTTTGAATTTGAGTCTGGATTTCTGGATTTGGATTAGATTTTGAGTTTGGATGATCAATATTGGAGTATCCAAATCATTCACAATCATGTGATGATTGTTAATGAATGGATATGGTCAAAGCTAGATCAAAGGTAGGATCAAAGTCTAGGTTGAAATTTGGATTCTCAAGTTGATTGGATTAAAGTTTGAATATGTTTGAAACTTGAATTAATTGGGGTTTGAGTTGAATAAAGTTTGAGATTTAGATTGATAAAAGGTAGGAATTAAATTGAAGTTGGAGTTGATCAAAGGTAGGAATTGACTTGAGGTTGAAGTTGATCAAGGGTGGGAATTGATTTGAGTCTAGATTGGTTCCAAAATCTATAGGGGTTTTAGGATATAGGATCTAAGGGAACCCTAGGCTCTAGAGTAGGCCCTAAGGTCTGGCTCTAGGAAAGGATCCTAAGGTCTATAGTAGATCCTAAGGTCTGAATCTAGGAAAGGATCTTAAGGTCTATAGTGGATCCTATGATCTAGAATTAATCTGGAGTTTGGAAGGGCCTTAGTGACCTCATACAAAAATGAGGTCAACAACATGTAATCACTTTTTCTAAATTCTTAGCCTCTTAGGGTGTAATGGTAAACACTCTAGCTTTCACAGGTTGATTGCCTTTAAGATATGATGCTTCTCCTTAACTGAGTAGGTGGTTTTCCTTTTACTGCTAGACTTCCTTGGAACTGAGTTTTTCCAGTTTGATTGCCTCCTTCTATATATCTCTTATATGGTGCCCGTTCCTGATATACTTATTGCATGATATTAGTTCTTTTCTCTTGAGGGTAATCCATCTTGTAATGACCCATCTCACCACATTTAAAACATCTTCCAGATCCCACCAAACACTGACCAAACTGCCTCTTCCCACATTATTAACACAATGGTTTCTCAGGCTGACTTTGCTTTTGTTTATCATTAAACTTTAGCTTCTTATTTATGAATCAAACATCATTTTCAAACAGCTTCCTTTTTCTTGGGTGTATTTGTTCCCAACTATACTTGGAGAAATTTAATTCATTTTCAATCCTTCTGGCTCTCTCCACTAAGATAAAAAATTCACTGATATCAAAAGCTGTGAATGCTAGTCGTAGTTGACCCTGTAAGTCCCCGCAAAAATCTGTGGCACTTCTCCTCCTAAGTGCTGACATAATGAGGTGCGTAGAGAGACAAAAAAGTGAACTCATATTTCTATTGCATAACTATTTTGGAACCTTGAGTCAAATTGAAGAATTTATCTTGTAGAGCTAATCTGGCTGAATGAGAAATAAACCAATCTTTGAAGTCTTTCATAAAATCATCCCATTGTATGTTAGTAATAAGCATTTATCCAAATTTTTCTTTATGTTTTGCTTGCCACCAACTTTCTGGTTCTCCTTCTAACATAAACGTAGCTAATGGTACTTCTATATTTATAGGATAAATCATGCCATCTAAAATCTTTCTAATCATTAACAACCAGTCTTCAGCTACAGTTGGATTACTTACACCCTTAAATGTTGGTGGTTTAAAAGTCTAAAAAAAAAAAATTAAATGTCAGTACACTTCACTCTCTTTCAGATCTTGATCCACCATTAGTAGAAGATTTCTCTATAGATGACATTTTATCTACCACTTGTGATATCAAACACACAATATAATGATGTTCTTTAGACATATTTCCTTCATTTATTTTTGTTTTTGTATCCGGCTTGGATAATTGACCAGTCATTCTTTTTGGCAACTCCTCAGACATAGTTATTTATATACATATAGATAGTTCATATAATATATGTACTCATTGTAATAAACATAATCATTCAAAGCATTAAATAAGCAAGTATGCTAGTGTACTAAATTGAATGCATAATTTTATTAAAACTTGATTCAACCTATAGCTCTGTATACATCATATTCATTATATCTTATCCTACTCCCTCTTCTAGATCCAATTAAGAATCCACTTTATCTTGATTTGGCACTGATACCAATTTCTGTTACACCCCAATTTGGCTTATTCCCTAATGGTCAATCTAGAGTATAATAGAGAAGGAAAATCTAAATTGATTCCTTCTTATTAACACCCATTTCGAGCCACTACTTTAAGAATACAGTGAGTAAAAGAAATCTATTTTTATTCTCCTAATTTACTAACCTAACAAATTCCATAATTAATAAAGTAAAACATATAATATCTCTTAATGAACATCAAATATAATTGAAGTACAAAGCTCTACTAAAACTTTTAAATTTTACCACATACCCAAAAGTCTATACATCTAGCAATAAGGTCTCATTTTAAATCTCTTTATACATCCAAAACATATTTACACCAAAAGAATGGTCACCTCTTTTTACTGTCCCAAGGGCTCCTTCCCATTTCCTGCAATACACTACTAATGAGCTAGGCTCAATGAAATATACAAGTAATTTATAAAATAAATAATAATAATAAATAAATAAGAAATACTTAATAATGTTAATATAATTAAAACACAATTTGAAACATCATATAGAGCCTAAAAGTGCATAATAATATTATTCATCTTATCAAAACTATTCAACATATTTAAATAAGTCACATAATAATTATAAGCTTTTGCACCATTTCAGATTTCCAATTCAAGGCTGGGTCCAACTTTCCAACTTTTAGAATGGAAGTTGTACTCTCATTCAGGGTTGAGTCAAATTTCCCAACTTCTAAAATCGAGAGTATATACTTACCTCATCGGGTCTTTCACCTTTACTTGTGCGGATCTATACCCCATATATAACTTATTTCACTTTCCGTATAGTCATCCATTGTATCCCTAATGACATATGCTTTTGATGACATAGCTGCATTTTAGCTACCCTTTGGCTGCCCTTTAGATGCCCTTTTGCTGCTCTTTAGCTGCCATTTAGTTTCCCTTTAGCTACCCTTTAGTTGCCCTTAAGCTACCCTTTAGCTACACTTTAATTGCACTTTAGTTACACTTTAGTTATGCCTTTATGTCACTTTAGTTGTACTTTAATTATACTTTATTTGAACTTTAGTTGTGCTTAAGATGAACTTTAGCAGCATTTTAGTTTCACTTTAGCTGTCCTTTTTGTTCATTCATTATTTTATGAATATTTATCCTTTTTTATTTATGAAATCATTAATATTGATAAAGATTACTCTCTGCGTAAATAATTTCATACATATTCATCCTTATTCATAATAAATAACTAAAAAAAAAACATAAGCATAATAAAGATGAAGTGAAATAATAAAATATTTACTAATTCTTATAACCTTATTTGTGTATCTCACCTCACTAGGAATTTGTTCTCCTAGACTTTGTCTTCCTTTTCTCTTGTATATAGACTCAATTTCACTCTTTCTCATTCCATTAATTTTTTTTCCTTTCCTTCTCAGTCCTCTTCTTAAATGTTTTTGCTACCACTTCAGCCTTCACCTATTTTTAACTATTATCAGCAAACAACATTACTTCCCCTATTATTTCTTAAATTTGCATCAACTAAAAGCAACAGCCTTAAATATATAAATAACAAACTGCTCATGATTTCAATCAAATAAAGTTTTCAACTACTAACTAAAACATTTGCCTAATCAACCTTACCTTAATTTGCTAAAAAATATATATGAAATTCTTCCCATAGCATTCCATGTCCTGTATCTTTTTTACACCCTATGTCAACTGAAGGAAAATGGGAGAAGAATACTAATACTACATAACTGAGGAAAATTCCAGCCCACTATAAAATTAATGCCTTTTATTCAGATTATTTTATATTATAATCTCTATTGATTTTCCCACTACAGGCTTCCCAAAATTCTATGTTGTAGGATCTAATCCAGCTAATGCATGGCATGGTTAGTATAATTTAGAGGCTCTAGTTGAAATACAAAAAAGGATGTGTCATATATAACAATTATTTCTTATACTAGTGATGCATATACAATTTACTTCATATGTAATATATGCTTCAATTAACATTTAAAGAAAATTTATACTTTCCTTTACTTGAATATTTTGGATATTTTAAAGGGACTGCCTCTGTAACTGAATATATGCCTAAGAGATTTGGAGTAATCTCTCCTTGCTAATAGGCCCTCTGCCCCATGTTGAACGGACAATTCTCTAAATCCTCTGAGGGAGGGCTCTAGCAACATTGTTCCTAGTGACTATTGTGTAAAAGATAAGAGGGGTCGCCATAATGCGAGCGACATCCTCCTCATCACCATTATATGTTAATGGGAAAAATTGTATTCCCTAAGCTTTGTCAATCTCAGGTATAATGACAACCTCAAGGGTCATTATAATCAAAGGTGGGTGTGTCTCCCACTGTAATGAAACCACCCTCTACTAAACTATCTCCTATTGAGCCATAGAATTTTTAATCTACCATCTTGCTGCCTCAGATGTAGCTAATCTTAATATCTTGTTCCTTTTCCTCATGGCCCTTCTCCCATGGTCAGAGGTAGAGGATGAGGCTATGTATATACCCATTGACTGAAGGACTAAGGGTATAAGAGCTATTGGTATATATACGGAGTGTTAGGGTCTGCTTGATAGACTTTGGGTGAGAGGGCCATGCAAAAATAGAAATCCAACAAGAAGAGGGCAAAGGGGGATCAGTCTGGGAACCCCTCTTCTTATAGGACAAAGAAGGAAAGGGAACTTGAACATGAGCGACCTCAACTGGAGGAACAAGAGGGGTAACTACTAGTTGCCATCTCTGAGGGACCCGAGCAGTCTGAATAATAGGTATGGAAGGTGTTGGTCACCTAACCACTAGATGAGTAAGTTAATTGGGAAAAGTCCTAAGTACTGACTACCTAGCCATAGGGTGTACCGGATGCACACTAGTAGGAGTAGGCTGAGCGAGTACCTGGGTTATCCACTGAGTGATTAGACCTCCAAAAGGGCGCATAGTTATATGACCTCTAATCTATGGGGGAGGAAAGGTGGCTAGCCTACCAAGGGTGATGAAGGCCGAGTCAATGATAGAATCAAAATTAATTCCCCCCGTGGGAGGGTTGGCTAGCAAGGACTCAGAAAGTGTCACCCATGAGTCAAACTAAAATAGAAGGTAATCGAAGGAATGAAAGATGCCATGGAACCATTTTCCTATAAAAAATGATTTAAAATACTCAGTATGAGATGATATCATGAGAAAAGAAGAAGGATGAATAAGGGATGGAATAGCCTAGGAGGCTAGAAAGAAAGGAACTTAACTATGGAGGAACCTAACTAACAAGAAATGGATCTAACTAGGGAGGACCCTAGCTAAGAATATAACAGACCTAACTAAGGGGTATCAAACCTAGAGTACCCACTAGAGAGAATAACATAAAAATCAAATATGGAGATAGAAACCTATCCCACTGTAGTCGACAAAAATTTATGGGCCTCCGAAAGGACACTGCTCAACAGGGACAAAATGCAAAGGGTATGATCATACTATCCCATAGGATAAAGTAGTTGTAGGCCTTTGTACTCTTTGCAAGCAGGCCAATAGGAGGGCATATGATATCACACATATGATCAACAACTAAGGATAACTGATTTAACCTACGCACCTTAATGTGTAATGTTTTGTATAACCTGATCAAATTCATGAGATTTTCCCCATTTGATACATCATATCGAGTGGGGTTTATTTAATCTGGGATTTGGTTTCCCACAGGTGTAAGCCCACGTGGTTAATTACATCTTAAGCCATAACCTAAGAAAACTCTTGATTAAGGATTATACAATATTCTCACATATGGGATTGGTACATAGGAAGTAGTATAGTAGCTTTCTATTCAGAGGGAAGGAAAGTCTCAACTTGGTTTGGTCAATATGCATGGCTCACATCATCTTTCAAAAGGGCCAAGGTAGAGAAAAAAAATTAGAGAAAGACCACTACTTTCTAAGAAAACAAGAAAGAAAGATGGAGATGACACCATTCATGTGATGCAGATATGTGAAATTTATAGCCTCTAAAGGATAGAAGACTTACCCATCGATGAGGCATACTACAAGATACTGATATGAGTAGCCTTCAACCCTAAATTTATAGTGGGTTTAGTATTCTACACAAAATACTAACACCATTATCCTAGCTAATGCATTTTGTACTTATATCTTGCCTAAAAAGGAAAGCTAGCTAACCTCTTGATCATATAAAATCCATGTTGTCCAGTCTTTATGAAAGATGGGAGGGTGGGTGCATCTTTGAAAGTTAAGGCCGACATCTAGAGAGATTCTTAACTGGCCTTGTACTTATTTGTGCATGTTAGTAAAAATCTTCAAATAAAAAATGCATTAAATTTTAAAAAGGTTACAAAATTATTTTTTAGAATACTAAACTTCCCCAGGTTCAGTGCCTCATCTTGATAGGTTGGATTGTCTAGACTTTACCCACAGGCGAGGAAAAGTCTAAAAAGGAAAGAGAAGAATGCATTAAGATGCATGTGACCCCGAACGACCTCCTGCTTATTTCCTAAATTGTTATTTTTCTATGTTATTTGATTTCTAAAATGTTTTATTTTAATTACGAGTAGAAGAATTTTATCCCTAAGAACCTAATGAAATCAAGCACATATACATGCAAGAAAGAAAATGATAAAAATATATAATTTCTACTATGCGGACAAAGTAAACACATCATCAAAATAAAACATCACCTGAGCAAAAAGTATCCAATAGTCTATAAAAAGTGCCATATAATATATATCCTAGGGTCTATAGAAAAATAATGGTGACTAGGCTCCACCGATAACAATGTGGATTCTAATCCTATAGAATGATGCAAATTTTAAAAAAAATAAGGCATATTTATCTTGGAACATAAATCTGTTAACTTATTGCACCTTCTATCTATACAATTAAAAATAAAATGGCTAAACCCTTTGATTAAATGGACATCTTCATACCTCGAATCGCCATTTAGTTTAGCATTTTGCAATAACTTCATAATGCTAACATTGACACCTTCAATTATAATTCCCTTCTAATTAAACATCTAATCTTTGATCACCTCCTTGATTGATTGAGTAGCCAAAAGCTCTAATATAGGTGTCCCAATGATCATACAGTTTTCCAAAAGCCAAGAAGAATCTACCATTGTGATCACAAAACACCCCACCAATTCGAGCTTTATAAGAAGCTAGTAAAACTGCAACCACATTTACCTTTATCCAATCGGGTGGAGGAGGATACCAATGCAAATTGGACAACCTAGTAGACTGATTAGAATCCCATATACTCAAGTGTTTACCTATACCATGAGTATATATAGAAGAATAACTCACTATAATAGAACCAATAATCAATAGGCTATCTTCAATCCCACTATGAATAAACTTATTTCTTGACTTCCAAGTAAAGAACACCACATTACAATACAAAGTAACCATAAAAGAACTTTGTCTAGATAACCAATTACAGCATTCTATCAAGGAGTCAAATACCGGTACTGCAAACCCCCACTTGCCAAGTAGATTTAAAACTTCGTTCAGCTTTGCACACCTAACAGCAACATTATCTCCATCTTCCATTTCATTATAGCTCGTCGGACATTTGCTTTCCCTTTGCAATCTTCTATACATAAGAAACTGAAAAGTAGGAAGGGCATTGTTAAAATTCACCACCATAGTATCTCCACCCTTGGGTTCAAATTACTTTTGTTTATCCAACTCTAGAACTGCATTAGTATAGTATGCATAACAGACACTTCAAACACCATAGAAGAAATGGATTTCCCAATTTTTTGATAAAGCAACTCCATCTTATCTTCTTCCGTTCCAGAGAAAATCTTAATTTGAGAGATTAAATTTACAAGCTCTTTTCCCATATACTTGCTTATTACTTGTACATTCCATCTACCATTAGCAATAAAGTTAGCCACGGAGAAACTACTACTGTCATGTGAGATAATAATAGTTGACCATTTGCTAATGCTTTTATCCAATATCCATGTGTCTTTGAATACATCAATAGCCTCTCCATTAGAAATATTCCATCTAATTAAAGGCCTTAATGATTTACCTCCATCCATGATGATCTTCCAAGCAGGTGAACCTATCCTCCTCATTGTGTCATTCACCAACAAGTCTCCATATTTTGGGTAGAACACATTGCGCAGCAATGAGTCTTTATCTTCACATACTTCCACACTATCTTAGCACTCAACGGACCCACTTTACTCGAATAAGAGTGAAGGGATCTACCTCCCCATTTCAACGACAAACACATAACATTCTAATTGATATAGTGAATCCCATGTCTTCCATTGGACTTGTTCCAAAAGAACTTCCACATATCTTGTCTACCTCATCAAGCACACTCTTAGGAACTAGAGAATTGTTACAACGAAAGATAGTGTAAGATACCAAAACCATTTTTTCTAACAAAATCTTACCAGCTAAAGATATTAATTTCAATCCCCATATATTTTTGTCATCCTTAATGCCTTGTCAACAAAAAAATGAAAATCTTCTCCTACTAGCCCTCTCAATGCTAATTTTACTCTAAGATATGACAGCTCCTTGATTATTTTAAACCCCATAATCAAAGAAATTGACTTCTTCCTTCTTCTACTAACAGTTTTCCCAAATATCATACAAGATTTGTTGGTATTAATCCTTTGACCTGACCATCCACAGAAATTTTCCAAAATTTCCTTTATCTCCTTGACTACCTTCAAGTTGGCTTCCAAGAAAATAATCACATCATCTGCTTGCAACAAGTGGGAAATTCTATGTCCATTTGAACACAATTGAATTCTCATGGAGACTCCTCTTAGTCTAAAAGCATTGGATAACAGTTGAGCACATAGAATAAATAGAAACGGGGATAAGGACATCCTTGTCGGAAGCCACTTCTACTACATAGCCAATTAAACAAATTGTCATTGATAAAAATAAAGAATTTTGAATCTTGGACACACTCCAAAATTAGATTATAAAATGTAGAAGGAAATCCAAATAATCCAAAGCTTTCAACAAGGTTGGCCACCCCATCGAATCATAAGCCTGCTCCATGTCAATTTTGAAAGAAACAAAACCTTTAGATGATTCTGAATACTTGAATTTATGCATAATCTCGTGTTATCAACACATGATCTGATAAGGATCTTCCTTTCAAGAATCTTGCTTGCTCTTCAGAAATAAATTTAGGGATGATAAAAGACATCATGTTCATAAGAACTTTTGTCACCAATTTATAAACAGTGTTACACATGCTTATAGGTCTGAAATTTGAAGGAGCCAATAGGTTGCTCACTTTTTGAATAAGAACAATAATTGTTTCTTTCCAATTTGAGTCCATATCCGACGACTAAAAAAAATAGTTGATGGCATTCCATAGGTCAACTTTAATTATCTCCCAATAAGCTTAAATGAAAGAAAATGTAATACCAACATTACCTGGAGAGATGTTATTTCCACTATGCTTGATCATTATTTCCATCTTTTTAATAGTGAATGCTTTGTTCAACATTTCTAAATCTCCATCATCTAGATATCTCCATGGGCTAGGCCAATCTTCAAGCACTCAATTCCTATTTTTCCATTTATCTTTGAAATACCAAACCATGACATCCTCTATTTGATGTTATCCTCCACAATTTTCCATTCTCATTTTTTATTTTTGCAATGTAGTTTGCATTCCTTCTTGCCGAAGCAAAAGCTTGAAAAAATTTTGAATTACTATCACCCTCCAACATATCACCTTATCCCTTTTCCCCCACCATGTATCCAACCAAGCAAATGTTGAGTTGAGTTCAACCACCTTTATTTTTAACAACCAACATTCTTCTTCTGAAAGTCCTCCATCATTTGCTTCTTTTATTCGAAGATCTTCAATTTGCTTCAACAATTCATCCTTCATTAAAAATTAGCTTTTTGATTTGCTTTGCTCCAATAAAAAAATGCCTTTAGTGATTTTTTTCATTTTATAATTCAGAATTTGGGAGGAGATACCATCACATTTCCTCAACCAAACACCTTTCACCATTGCAGGCCATGCCTTGTTGGAAACATAAACATCTTCAAACCTGAAAACCTTCTTAATTGACGGCTAAACAATGAAATTTAGGAGAACTAGATAGTGGTCTGAAGCCACACGAGCCAAGTGCATCACCACCATACGATGTGAAGAATTTAACGCAGTCAAGCTTAAGAAGCATCTATCTAGTCTTTCAAGGATCTGATCCACACCTAATTTGTTGTTACACCAAGAGAACCTTGGTCCCACATACCCAACTTCATGAAAATCATTACAAGCTAGAAAAGTCTTCATTTCCTTTGGTCCGAGGGAAAAAATCAATATTTTCCCTCACCTCTTGTCTTCCTTGGAAATAATACAATTAAAATCTCCTCCTATCACCATTAACAAATCCTTAGAGGAATAAAATTCCACTATTCCCAAAGCCTTCCTCTTTTATAAACATCATTGTTACCATAAAATTGAAGCAATCCTCTACTTGCCTTTATTAGGAACCTTCAAATCACCAATAATAAATCTGGAAGAAGATTCTAAAATTTGAAAGTTGGCAATACTAGATTTCCAAACCACAAGAATACCTCCTGACAAACCTTCTGAAGAAACTTGAATATAATCCCACTCTGAACAAATTAACTATTCAACATCCTTCCTTTCAATATTTGAATTTTTTGTTTCCAATAAACCAATAAAAAGAACCCCATGCTCCTTCACTGCCTCCTTCAAGTATAAAGAAGCTTTCTTCTTTCTAGATCCTCTACTACTTCGAAAAGCTATGGAAGAAGTCATTGAATAAGAGGGGATAATGTCCCCAACTTATCTTTATTATCACCTTCTGCTCTCCTACTCTTAGGAGCCAAATTAATAGGACCCAACCCTTTTAGTTGTTTAGATCCTTTTCTTTTAACATTAGAGAAACCACCTTCCTTCATATCAACTCCAATATTCATTTCCTCCATATTAGCGTTGAAATTTTCATCTACTACTTTATTTAACTCATTCAATTCTTAAAACCTATTGGCAACAAATTCCTCTGTGAAGACAATCTCTCCTTACTCCACCATTCCATCTAAAAAATTGAATTTATATTCATAAGCAATATTAGATGTTTTGATAGACATGCCGTAGCTTTTGTGATTTCCAAAGCTGAATTATCCACTACTTCCTGAATTGATCCATTCTCATAATCCTTATTTCGATTTACTTTTTTCTACTTGAATAAACACATCCTCCGCCATTGTGCTATTCTCAGCATTAACAAAGCTTTGTTTTAGTTTTTCAGTCACACCTTTAGAAATTTTATTCACAATTTGTTCCTTATTCCATGGATTAATTTCCTGAAAGCATAGTTTCTATTTCTTCTTTTCCCATAGCTAACTTGCATCCATGGCCCATAAACTTCTTTTGTAACACTTGGAGCTTCAATTCCTGACATATTCATTACTATTGATCTATCTTCCTCCATTTGCTTAGATGATCTTCCCACTTCTTTTGAAATAGTATTTTCCTCTATAATCTTCTCTAAACATCCTTTCTTCATGTTTCCAATCTTGCCACATACAAAATAGAAATTTGGTATTCTTTCGTATTCTATTTTTTTAAAGAACTTTCCTGAGCTTCCTTCCACCCATACTCCAAGAGGAAATTGAGCATCCAATTTAATAAGAACACAAATCCTCTCAAAATTCCTCCTTCTACATTGGAACATATTTTCATCAATCATGTAAGGTTTCCCAACCACAGTTGAATTCTGCAAATATTGATTTCACACCAACATTGTAAAGCAAGGTTAGGCATCCTAATCCAGATGGGAGCAGTCAAACCTTTTAAGGATGTGGGAGAGAAATTTGGTGACCATCTGTCCATCCCAATAATCTTCCCATTGACAAACCTAGGTCCATTTGACAAGATTGCTTCCAATGTAGCTTTTTCATAGAATGAATAAAGAACCCAGTCCAATCCCAGCATTGTGAGATAAAATTTCACAAAAGTAGCCCTTTGCCTCCTTAACTCAGTGCTTACTACAAGAAATGGATCATTACCTCCAAATACTTTAATCACTAATGAGTTTGAAGTTTTCTAGAATTCTCCAACTCATTTTCCACATGAAAATTAATAAATGATCCAACATCTGATAAAAAAATCTCCCAATTCTATATTTAAAACCTATAGGTTATCATTCTTGCTCCAAGAATTTTGTTGATTAGAAGTATTCGATCTTACTATAACAGCATTCATGATGCCAAAACACATCCCCAATTCTCCTGGATTACATTCACGAACTCTCACCAAATCAAATTTATTCTCTTTATAATTTTCTTTTCCCCCAATGGTAGCTTCCATCATTGAAATCACCATGTTTTCCTCGACTACCTGATCACATTCAAAGATCAATCCGTTTGTGTCAGCATCAGATTTTAGTATTTAAGAACCCTCCTCCACCATCAAATTATTATCTACCATTTTTTTAGAAAATAACTTTAATAAGGGAGAAGCATCACCATTTGTGATTGAATCTATAATCCTTCTTAGAACTTTCCCTGTTTTAACTGTATCTTAGCAGTACCTTCAACAACCACACTTTTCCCTTTACCAATGACTTCGGTAACTTTTTTTATGATAGCAATCCTCCTTCATTAATAACTAAAGGCATTCCTGATCTCACCTTAGGTTTTGTTCCTTGAGCGAAACCTTGTAATCCATCTCCAAATGCTATAGGAGATGATGAAAATGCTCGAACTGGAACATGAGAGTTCCCTACAGCAGCTCGACGAGCATCCAATGGACCACCAGCCATCGATGGTTGGCGACCCTCCATCACCATTAGCCTCATTAGAAAAATTGTGAAGTTGAAATTTGAAAAACCAACTCAAATTCTTTCTGTTTTCTCAAACCTTCTCTCTAGTTTTCTCTTACTAATAGAAATATTCAATCTAAGCATTCAATGAGGTCTTGAGCTTGGGGAGGCTTTGGTTAAGAAAATTTATGACCCCCCTAATGAGGCTATAGGCCTCTATTTATAGCCTCAACCTTAGGAAGGATGACTAAGATATCTCCTAGGGTTAATTAAGAGAGATCTAAGCTCTCTTGGCCATGTTTTGGGTCAAGGAGAGACTTGAATATGTTTAAATGCTATGTGGGTAAAGTACTTAACCATAATAGGTCAATTTCAACCAAATTAAGGTCGAGTTGACCAAGTCAACTATTGACTAGGTCAACATGGTCAATCAAGTTGAATTAAATTGGAAATGAGCTCAAGGGGATTTCAAATTGATATAAACTCACATAGGGGTGAGTTAGATTGGCTTGTTCAATTTAGGATGACTTGGTCAACTAGGTTGACATAGGACCTAGGTCTAGACTTAACACATTTGGTTTGACTCACTGAACCCATTATAAGTGGTCATAGGGTCTTTCTTGGTCAATTTGACCAAGTCAACCCTCTTGACCATAGACAAGTGAAAAGCAAGGTCAACAGTATATAGTGTGAATGCGCCAAAAAAAATGCCAACATAATTAAAGTACTTCAATGTACTATGCAAGTGCATCATGAAATATGCAAGTGCATTATGCAAATGCATTAAAAAGTGTACATGTCATTTAAAAAGAAATTTAATTTCTTACATGTGTTCTGACAAAGGTGTTAATCATACAAATAGAAATATTTGAGAATGTGGTGTAGGATTAAAAGTTAGTTAAACAAAAGTCCTACTTTAAATTAAACTCTTGCATGTGCTTCAATGTGCAGTGTATCCAAGAATATTATGCTGGCTAAAATTAAAGCGAATTTTGAAATTTCAAGTACAATCCTTCTCCTTAAAAGAACTAGAATCAACAAAACTTGATTTTATAAGGGAATTATACAAGCGTAAAGTATATCGAGATATTTGATTTTAGTTCACATTAGTCCGTCAAAAACTCTTGAAAAAAAATAATCATAAAATATAAGTTCTTGATTTCAAAACTCGTATAATAATTCATGAAATCATTAGTTGAACCTCATCCTCTTTTGGTGAGCAAAAGGAGTCAACAACATTTGAAGAACAAAAAAAATTATCTAAGAAATTTGACGATGGCCATATTGACAAAAAATCTTAACTAAAAGGAACTGATTAATTTTAAAAAAAAAAACCCATCAAATTATGACATAGCTTATTTAGGGCTTATATTTAGATAAAATTTTAAAAAATTCAATATTTACTAAAAGCTAAATATTTAAAGTAAAATTAATCACATGAGACTTAAAGCGAAATCCATCCACCATTCACAACAATTAGTCGATGATGATAAATTTAAGTATAGCCTTAGTTCACAAAGTGTAAATGTTTTGTTGAGTATATCGCTAAGATTCATTTTCAAACAAACACTCACCAGTAAAGATATTGCACGTGTCCTCTAACTATTTGGTTTGCTATCAAATAGCATCATACGAATGATTATAACCAAGGGCCTTCGATCGGATGGTTTTTCTCAAATGATACCACTAAATGTCTACTTAGAAAAACATTCCCCAAAAGTCTTTATGATATCCTTAGACGAAACAACCCATGGCAGCTAACAAAGATCATCAAACCATTTATTTGATAAAATCTTATTGTAAAAGCACAGGGAGGTTGGGATATGAACTTTTTTAGCTCATTATTGTTAATTGTCCCCCAACACTCACCATGGTCTGACACCTAATGTCTACCAATTACTTATGTCTGGCATTTGTCTTTCTAATTGCTCAATCCCCCTTTATTTGAGTGTGATTTAGTTGATTGCTAAATATCACTTAACTTCAAATGTTCCTCAACAGACATCACTAAACACCCATTGATGTATATGTTGTCATTGAGGCCTAACACCTACAAACCATTGACAACCAATGTCCATTTTTGTGGTTGTTCAATTTCGACTATTATAGAAGACAATGATAATGCTAATTGCTTCACCTCAAACATTAATTGGCAACAGTCATTTGAAGCCTGCAAAATATCAATATATATTGCCCATTATTCTCAATTACTTTGTATGGATTTCCTTATTATATGGAGAACTAATTGACCACTCGACATTGTTTAGCCTCCAATATTCATTGCTGATAGTATTTAATGCTTATTGATGATTCATGTACATCTTATAGGCTGCTTAGTCTCTCCTAATTATTAATTACATTGCAATATTATTTATATATCATCAAAAAATTATATTGATCAGGCACAAATCTCAAGGCAAAATCAAATCAGAAACTTCAAAAATAAATTCAATATCACCTGAACTCTGATTTCAACAAACATATAGTCAAACTGAGCGACTACGAAATACAAACCCAACGACTCCAAATTCAACTCGATCTGAGCCCGAATGAGTTCAAATCAAAGACCCGAAGCACTATTGGAATATTCAAACCATAGTTTGGATTACCAAACAGTTTTCAAACATGACATGCTTGTAGTCGAATCAAGCGGCTCGACAAGATAAATCTAACGAGCCAAATATCGCCAAATTTTGATATCTTTAAGACCTCCAAATGTCTGACAAATGGTCCACGGTCAAGGGGTTCAATATCAGTCATCCATCCACCTTTGCCATTGATACTCCTCCTATTTAAAGGTCATTCCATCATCAAAAAATAATAAATAGCCCCTCATTTCTCTTGAGAGGGGACCCAAGAAAGAAGAAGAAGAAGAAGAGAAGAAGGAGAAAAGAAGAGAAGAAGGATAGGAGGGAAGAAACTCCTCCTCTACCACCGCCCAAAATTTTGCCAGGCTTCTAAGTGATGCCAGAATTCTGCCCGACATCCATGGGACGCTGAAATTCTGCCCGACTTCCATGAGACGTTGAAATTCTTCCCAAGAAACACCGGAGTATTGCCCGACGCCGAAACTCGGCTTAAGCGACGTTCGAATTCCGCCTGATCTCCAAGTGACTTTGGAATTCAGGCTAAATGCCCAACATCATCAAATCACAAGTTATTATTTGTAACTGAATTTCAATCCAAAAGTGAATCATTGTAATATAATCATCCTAAATTTCAAGGTTGAGTCATCCTTTTGTATCTCAAGCAAACACTAGTGGAATTATTTCAACTAGGCGTGGCCCCATGGTTTATCATAAATTTTAAAATAACATTTTAATAAAATTTTAAGATTATCTTCTATTTTAAATCCATCATATTCCAACGAAGTTTAGAAAGGATGAATGATTTGCAAAAAAAATTACTCTCTCTCTCTCTCTCTCTCTCTCTCTCTCTCTCTCTCTCTCTCTCTCTCTCTCTCTCTCTCTCTCTCTCTCTCTCTCTCTCTCTCTCTCTCTCTCTCTCTCTCTTATTGAATCTTGAGTAGGTTGTTAAACCTTGAAAGTTTATTAGAGATGTTAAGACCTATAGAACTGGCCCAAGGCTAAATAAAGAGAGTGGTGAATTGGTAAAGAAGAAACTTTAAGCAAAGTACAAACTAAAATCACCACAAATAAAAACCAATGCGGAAATTAAATGCATAAGCAATAATAAGAAAAGAACACACCAGATTTATAGTGGTTCGGTCAAACCTTGACCTACGTCCACTCGTTGGAGGAACCCTCCAAGTATTGCACTAAACTAAGTGTCTCTCCTTTAGCCCCACAGCTAGGCGGAGAAGCCCTTACAAAATCACTTCCACCTCCCCGGTGCGGCGGAGTCTCCGGGTCTTTTGATACCAAAGAAAACTTCTTCTTTGGTGAACTTCCCTCGAGACAAGCCTTGAATCCGATGGTATTCAGGTGAGAGCTTGCCGGAGCAACCGTGTGGAACCCCTCCACACTCCCTTGAGTCCCCCCCCCCCCCCCCCCCCCCCTCATAGGATCTTCTCCCTCTCTCAAACTCCACCCTTTCCTCAATCCCTTTCAAGCTCTCTCTTCAAGTTTCTCCTACAAGAATGAAGCTACAATGGCTGCCAAAGACACTTACAAAGTGTCTTATCATAGCTTAAATAGAAGAGCTCAAGACGAGCTCATCAATGCAAGTTAGAGACATTATCATCCAGGACGATAGGCATATCGTCCTGGCTGATTAGTTCAAATATAAGGAAAATCATCCTGAACATCACCCTGAAAAGAAGCTGGCCGATGTCCAATCAGCCTGGACGATCTTGCGATCGGCCCGGCAGATGTGATCATGCAAATCACCATTAATTGCTTTCCTTAATTGTCAGATTTATTTAAGAAAAATTGCTCTGGATCGGCCAGGCCGATCCACCGGATCGATGTCCAAAAATAAGTATTTCCTAAGTAGATCTGGTGGCAGATTCTTTCTAAATTGAGCCTATCATCCTGACCAACACAAAATCATCCAGTACGATGTGTTTTGCATAATGACTACTGCTTTAATGAGGATACCCTAATTAGGGTTTCTGTTTTTGAACAGATCGTCAAGGCCGATATAAATATCATCCTGGACGATGTTACCAAAAATAGAAATCTCTAGGGAACAGTTAGAAACTCTTCTAAGTTACAAAACATCAAAAGCCACACCAAATACAATAGACTCAAGAAAGGAAAAAGTGTACAAACTGACTCAAACCTAGTCTACCCAATCTTGAGTTGATTCCAAATTACAATCTGATCGTGTGAACCTGAAATGTCAGTAAATAAGGCCATCGTAGAGAAATAAGAATGTTTGCTATCATCAAAATAATAAATCATAAATCCGTAACAAACCTAACTTATGTCTCAAGGCTAACAAAGAGGGGGGTGAATTGATAATTTTAAAAATTGAAACCTATTTATTCAAAAGCAAGTTAATTAAAGTTTCAAAAATAAAACTTTTCAACCATGGAATTAAAAAAACTTGAAGTAAGTAAGCAGCATAAATTAAAATGATACAAAGATTTATAGTGGTTCAATCAAACACAACCTACATCCCCTCCCTGAAGGCTCCCTCTTCAGGTATTGCACTATTACCAAAAGTGACTCTCATTTTGCCCCCACAGCAAGGCGGAGAAGCCTTTATAAATCTTTCTTCCACCAATCCCCGGTGTAGCAGAGAACCGCAGTCCTTTCACACCCTCCAAGTGTAAGAAGAGAACCTTCATCATTTAACGCCCTCCAAGTGAAGCAGGGTACCTTTTCCTTTTATACCCTCTAAGTGTAGACAGAGTACCTTCATCCTTTCACAACCTCCAAGTTTAGGCAGAGTACCTTCATCCTTTCACACCCTCCAAATATAGGCAAAGTACCTTCGGTTGTTCACACTCTCCAAGTGTCGGTAGAGAATCGGATCTTCTTCAAAGATCTTCTCACGAGCAATCTAGAAAGATAAGAGGAAGAGTGAAAAATATAAATCACACACAGAAATCCTTACCTTTTAGTAACCTTGTGAACCCTTCACACTCCACTAGTAAGAAATCTCTCTCAAAAACTCTCTCACACTCTCTCCTTCAATTGTCCTTGAAAAATCACGAAGAAATATTAAGAAGATTTTTAACTTCAGTTTTTAACGGACCTTTTATACAAAAGACATGAAGAATAATCCAAAAAACTGAATTTTTCAATTTTGAGCGTACATGATCGTACAATATGATCGTATGTTTGTACGAATGAATAGTTTAAATACTGTTGTGTACGAACCTGTTGGGAATCGAAATAAAACCATTTTGTACCTGATTATCGTCCGGTATGAACCAAGTTAGTCTGGGATGAACCGTATAAAATTTTTTAAATTTTGTCTATACGAAAGGTCAGGATGAAAAGAGCGAGAACGGACTCGAGATGCTCATCCTTGTACAAAACTGGAATCATCTTGTACGATCCAGACTTAGAAAAAATATTTTTATTTATGTTCGTTCAACTACTCTTCGGGAAAAATAACTGACCAAATCGTCCCGTATGAAGTGATATCGTATATTATGATCTGTTTAAAAATATGAATTTTAAACTCTCTCCTAGTGTGTGTGTGCTCAGTTACTCAATTATAATCACACTTTTTCAAACTCAATAAAATGGAAAATACATACTTAAATTATAATAAACTCTAAATTGATCTTGATTTGAAGTCTTGAACAATCTAGAGTATGATTTCCCTGAAATATTAGTACACACAAGAGCAAAATAATTTTTCCAAAATATCTTAGCAGAAATAATAATCAAATCAATAATATTTGGAATCATCAAAAACATATAAGTTGTAAGAATGTCAAACATGCAAAATTATGTAGCAACTATCTCAACAATCTTCCCATTTTTTATGATGGCAAAATAACTATTGTTTGAATAAAATTGAAAATCCTAAATTTCTCCATAACTCTCTCTAAATGAATAATCATGTGAATATAAGAGAATTTCCATTAAGTACAAATAATTTTTTTTAATTTGTTTTATAAACTCACAAAACACTTCACATAGTCACAAAAAACTTCAAACAGACAAATAAAGAATTAAAATAACTCTAACAAATACTAAAATTGCAACATTCAAATGTAAATAAATAATATCAAATGCAAACAAATAATATTTTTCCTCCTTTTTGACAACAACAAAAAGAAGAAAAAAAAAACAAAAGAAATGTAAGTAGTCATATAAGAAACCTTTGATAATTGATCTTGAAAGAGATTGCATTATAATTTCACTAACAAGATTAATATTCATTAGAGAAAAATAAAGATTCATAACATTTAGATTAAAATATAATATAGAAAAGATAAATATATCAAAGTCATGAAATAATTTAGACAATTAGATAAGGAGAATTATTGCAAAAGTGACTAAATGAAGATTCATTAAAATCAAATTCCAATATAAAATATAATTGAACATTAGATTGATTTGAAATTGAAGATTTAAAAGATAGATGAAAAAACATTATCAATACACTTGTTTGGTGCATTGAGCACCTTTTCAAATATTTGTGGCACACTTTGTTCATCTTTTTGAATTTGACTAATTTTGTGCCTCTTTTTAATTTGCGAACCTTTGCACATTCTTTCAATTTTTATACACTTCTACATTTATCCAAATTTTTTTAATTGATCTTTCCAAAATTAATAATCTAAAAACTCAAACTTCTCTAAGTATAAAGATAATTATATCGAAAAGAGAAATAAAAAATAATCAGACATCAAAATTATAATAATAATATTAAAATTATATATGCCTAAAAAAGAACATGATATTGATAACCTTAACTAGATCAAGTTATAAATTAACTTATATTTTTGAGAAATTAGATTTTCTAATAAAATCAATTTTTTTATTGATATTCATATTATAACACTTTTTTAATAGATTAAGTCAGGATTATCATATAGGCAAACTAACATTTCAAACAAAGATCAAAATCAACTAAACAAAACAAGATATTTTTAATTGATATTAATTTAAGAAGTGATACAATAAAGCACATTTGATATCAATACATCTATCTCAAATCATGAAAAAACATAACAAACTAAAGTACATAAAACACTAAACAAATACAATTATTGAAACTACAGAAATCATTACATCACATATCTAAGGGTGGTAAAGACAACACTCAAGAAGTACATCTATAAATCTAAGGGGCCTTGGTCTGGAGGAGGTGGTTTGTTAAAGATAGAAAAATAACTATTTATCATAGCCACACTGATGTTCACCAAGTCGAACTGACCTCGAATTCAATCCATGTCCTGCTGGTATTATGTGTCCTGCTAATTTAGATAAGTCTGAATTTGATCAAAGTGTAGATCAAAATAACTCTCTAGAAGTCAAAGCACTGGACCATCTCCTAAAAGTCAGTCCATGAGCAGGCACAGGTGCAGGTGTAGGTACTCCCCCTTCTCCCTCAAAATCCTTACTTGTATTATCATCTCTCCCAAAATGTGTTCGAAATAAAACATCAGTGATGTAGATAGGCAATTCAAGTAGACGATCAGAATGAATAAGATTGTACTTCTTCTCAAGGATATAGGTCACTATGTTTCCTAAGGCAATGTTCTTCTTTCTCTTATGAGAGACATATCCAATTTTAGAAAAGCCATGAATATAATTAATAAAAAGTTGGGCTTCATCTATAGGTTGACCAATTGTGATAAGGTAAGTAATAGTGGACAGAAGAGGAGTAATATTAGCGGTCACCAGCTTTAGAAATAATAGAGGTTCTAAGGACATGCTAAATGACCCTTAAATTTTGGTTTAAAGAATAGACCCTAGGCAAATAACATACTTGTTCAATCCCTCAAATAACTTTAGTTATTTTAGTCCAGTCAAAATCAGATGTAGAGGTCAAAGTGTGGGCTCTAACTCCTTGAGTCCTTAAGTGCAAAAAGGTTCCCAAATCTTCCTTAGTGATTTCTACCCTTTTCTTAGAAATAAATGGTCTAATCCCACTTTCATCCTCACTAAAAGACATGTTTGCCAGGAAATAGTGAAAGGTATCTTTATTGTATGCATGAATAAAAGTCAGAATAAATGCAAATTGAGTAGTGGCTAAAAGAGGTATAACTTGAAACTGAAAATCCTCTTGAAGTAGGATTCTATGGGTGTAATCTTGGTGGAAAAAAAACCTAAGAAAAGAATCTTCGTTAACCCTGGATACAAAGATGTCGTCTCCACCCTAAAAGTTATTAATGAGTCTACCCCTCTTGCTAGAACTGATCATTGCTAAGATTTGAAGGATTGGAAAAGGCTATTGAATTGAATGAAAATAAATTCCCAAGCCCTCCTATTTAAAGAAAAATGATCTTTCGTACATACGAAAATGGATTCGAATTGTACAATTGAAGTTTCGTCATGACGAAACAAATTTTATATGTATGAATGAATATGTTCAAAATGAAATGGCTTTTTGTAATCACGCAAGTTACGAGGTACCCTTTCGTACAAGCTTTTTGACCATCATATAGAAGAACAGGTGTTCATCCGGGACTATCAGTTATTTAATATCATTTTAAGGATGATTAGGTTCTCCCCCCACATCAAATGATACATGGTTCATATGTATGAAATATAGGTTCATACATACGATCAGCTATAATAACTGATTTTGCCCGTATAAGCAGACATGCATACAGAAGAAGTAACGAAGTAATACAAATCATCAGGGATGACATAAATATTGAATAGTATGATATGTATTGAAAATAAAAACATTACACAATCAGTTCAAAATAATGATTGAAATGCTACAGAATTTGTTCATGATGAAAAAAAGTTTCATACATAACGAAAATAATTTCGTACAGTACGAATATAACACTTAAAAGAATTCACATGATTAGTTAGAAATAGGAAATTCGATGTGAAAATATTTCAAGATCACATAAAACATAAAAACAAAAATAGAAAATCACAAACACAAATAAACACATAAAATACAAAAATAGAAACACATAAAGACACATATCAAGTTTGAAATAAATTTTAATTAAGCATTAAGATCAATCTCCCCTAGCCTTGTTCTTAATGTGCTAAAGGTATCAAAGGCTAGTGGTTTTGCTAAAATATCTGCAAATTGATTTTCAGTTGACACATGGTTCAGTTCAATTTCTCATTTGGATACAAGATTCCATATGAAATGATGACTTATGTCTATATGTTTGGTTCTAGAATATTGAATAGAATTTTTTGAAATGTAAAGGGCACTAATATCATAACAATAAATTAGGATTGTGCCTATTATAAATCCTAAGTCAATTAATTGTTATTTCAATCAAAGAACTTATGCCACATAACTTTCTAAGGCAATGTATTCAACTTCAATAGTTGATAGGGCTACGAAATTCTATTTTCTACAAGACCAAAAACTAACGAATTTCCTATAAATTAATAAGTTTAAGAAGTACTCTTTCTATTGACCCTAGAACCTATATAGTTTGAATCTTAATATCCAATTATTTTAAATTAAGAGTTAAACTTAGGATACAAAATCCCTAAATCATGAGTTCCCAAGAGATATCTCAAAATTCTTTTTACTACTATTAAATATGATTCTTTTGAATATGATTGAAATCTAGCACACAAATAAACACTAAACATAATAGTAGGTCTGCTAACTGTCAAGTAAAGCAAAGATCCAATTATTCCCCTGAATTTCGTTTGATCAATAAATTTTTCCTTTGGGTCCTTATCTAACTGAACTGAGGAACTCATAGGTGTACTGACAGGTTTAGCATTATAAATTTTATGCTTTTTGAGGCTGTCCTTAACATACTTTGATTGACTAAGAAATGTTCCCTCCTCAATTTTTTTAATGTTAAAACCTAGAAAGTAAATCAAATCTCTCATTAGACTCATCTCAAATTCACTACTCATTATTTTATAAAAATCATCATAAAGAATTTTATTTATAGAATCAAAAATGATATCATCAACATAAATTTATACAATGAGTATATCTTCTCCCAATTTCTTCAAAAAGAGAGTGGTGTCCACACTTCCTTTTTCAAAAGATCTGTCAAGAAGGAAAGTGTTCAACCTCTCATATCAAGCCCTAGCTGCCTGTTTCAATCCATATAATGCCTTTTTTAATTAAAAAAAAATGAGTTGGATATTTTGAATTTTTAAAACCTGGACGTTGATCAAAATTAACATCCTCTTGAATTACCTCATTTAAAAAGGCACTTTTAACATTCATTTAAAATAATTTGAATTCTCTAAAACACGCAAAGGCTAAAAAAATCCTACTTGCTTCAAGTCTTACTACAGGGGAAAAAGTCTCCTCAAAATAAATCCCATCAATCTGATTATACCCCTTGGACACCAATTTAGGCTTATTTCTAATGACAACTCTTGAATTGTTCATTTTATTTTTGAATTCCCACTTAGTTCCAACTGTACTTTGATCATTTTGCCTTACAATTAATTCTCAAATATCATTTCTCACAAATTGATTTAATTATTCTTGTATTATCAAAATCCAAAACTCATCTAAAAGTACTTGATTTACATTTGTGGGTTCTATCATTAAAATAAAAGTAGAATGATTGACTTCTTTGTTTAGTCCAATCCAAGTCCTAACACCCTCACTAGGTTCACTTAAAATCAATTCCTTAGGATGGTTTTTAGAAAATCTCAAATCTCTAGGCATCGAATTTTTTAACTCTAAATTTTCATCCAAAATAATCTTCTCAAACTTTTGAGAGTTATTTTCTATTTCATCCTCTTCCAAAATTGGCTCTTCTAAAGTTTTAGATTCACCATATACAATATGTGTGGTCTCCTCAATTATCAAAGTTCTTTTGTAAAATACTCTTTCAGATTTTCCAACACAATAGTATCCAAGAAAAATTCTTTTATCTGATTTTGGATCAAATTTTCCTAAGGTATTTCCATTATTATGTATGAACATCTTATATCCAAAAATATAAAAATGTGATAAATTAGGTGTTCTCCTCTTAAGAAGCTTATAGGGTGTTTTGTCTAATTTCAATCTGATGTTCACCCTATTAAGAACATAACATGCAGTGCTAACCGCTTCAGCCCAAAAATATTTAGGAAGTAAATATTCTGCCAACTTGGCTCGCGCGGCTTCTATTAATGTTCTATTCTTTCTTTCGACTACCCCATTCTGCTGAGGGGTTGTAGGTGCAGAAAAATTGTGATTAATTCCTTTCTCTTTATAAAAATTCTCAAAATTTTCATTTTCAAATTCACCACCGTTGTCACTTTAGATTATTAAAATCTCACATCCTAGTTTCATCTAAATCCAAATCAAAAAATTCTTAAACTCCTCAAATGATTCACTCTTATGATATAAGAATTTAACCCAAGTGAATCTTCAAAAATCATCTATAATCATAATTTCATATGCCTTACCTCATAGACTTATAGTTCCAACTAGTCCAAAAAAATTCATATGTAAAATCTTCAAAGGTTTACTAGTTCTAAGATCCTTATTGGACTGAAAAGATAACTTCACGTGTTTTCCTAATTGATATGCATCTCAAAGGTGACCCTTAGTAAAGTTTAGTTTGTTGAAATTTGTTAATTATGAATTAGATTGTTAGACTTAAGTTACTATCCCAGTGGCTAATCAAGAGGGGGGAGGGTGAATTGGTTATTTAAAAATTACCTCTTTTTTAAACCGACAAAAATTTTGTGAATTTTTATAGAAATAATTTTTCAACCAAAAATTTAAACGGAAATAGTAAAGTAAAAAAGCAGCGAAAAATAAAAGACACAAGATTTATAGTGGTTCGGTCAAACACGACCTACATCCACTCCCTGAAGTCTCCCACTTTAGGTATTGCACTATTACCACTTAGTTTCTCTCCTTTTGCCCCCACAGCAAGGAGGAGAAGCCTTCACAAAAACTCTCTTCGACCACTACCCTGTATGGCAGAGAACCGTCGTCCTTTAACACCTTCCAAGTGTTAGCAGAGTACTTCCCGATGTTCACACTCTCCAAGTGTAGGCAGAGAACCTTCCATCCTTTCACACTTCTTTGAGTATAGGCAGAGAACCTTCAGTCCTTTCACACTTCTTCGCATGTAGGCAGAGAACCCTTCATCCTTTCACACTTCTCCAAGTGTAGGCAGAGAACCCTTTATCCTTTCACACTTCTCTAAGTGTAGGCAGAGAACCCTCCCACTATTGACACTCCTCGAGTGTCGGTAGAGAACCGAATCTTCTTCTAAGATCTTCTCATAAGAAATCTAGAAGGACAAGAGAAAAGAGTGAAGTAATCACAATTTACAAAGAAGATATTCTTAACTTTAAGTACTAAGTGAACCCTTCACACTCCAGTAGTAATAACTCTCCTTCAAACACTCTCTCTAACTCTCTCCTTCAATCTCTTTCAGTTTGCACGAAGACCAATGGACAAAAAGATGCATGACAGTCTCAAGTGGACCTTTTATATGAAAGACACAAAAAATCATCCAAAAATTATAATTATTCAAATCTGTGCATTATTAATTTTTTCGTACGATCTCAATTCGTACGGATGAACAATGTAGCTATTGTTATGTACGAACTAAAAGTAAACTGGTACAATTTCACTGCATACCCAATCATCATCCCGTACAAACTATATTCGTCCGGTACGAATGGTTATTTCCATAGTTGGTTTTTACAAAAACTGAATGACTCTTATATTTCTAGAATAGAGAAGATCATCTTAGGATGAATCATAATTTTCATCTAGATGAACCCATTCAGAGAGCATCATCCTGAATGCATGTAAATATCATGCAAACGAATGCATCCAGAGAGCATCATCCTAGGACGAACGTAATTATCGTTTGGACGAATGGTACTTAAAAAATTTTAGCTCTCCCTCGTTCCTTTCACTTGCACTTTAGGAGAATAAGTGATCATATCGTCCCGTACGAACAGGATTCATACTGTACGATCAGTTTAAAAAAAATTGAATTTTAAACCACTCCATTAGTGTGTGTGCTAAGTTACAATTACAAACACACCCTCTCAGACTTAATAAAAAGAAAAACACAGATTTTATTTTGCAAAAAATATTATGCTGAAATTGATTTGAAGTCTTCAATAATCTGGAGTATGATTTTCCTAGAAAATTAAAACACAAGAGCAAAAACAATTCTGCCAAAAAATGTGTTAGTAGAAAATAACAATCAAAATAATAATATTTGGTATCATCAAAACATACAAGTTGCAGGAATGTAAGACATGCAAAACTAAGTACCAACTCTTTTCAACAAACTCTCCCTTTTTTATGATGGTAAAATAATTATTATTTATATAAATTTTAAAGTCCTAAGTTTCTCCTAAACTCCCTTTAAATGAATAAGCATGTGAGAATAAGGGGCATTTCACCATAAAAAATTTTGTTTTTTTTTTTAATTTTTGAACACACGCTAACTTGAACACAAAGCATGATAAACACTAAAAAGACTCAGAAATGACAATTACAGAAAGACATAGAGATGACAATTATGAATAAATAAAACTTAATGCAATAAAACAAATGCAACGATACCAACGATACGAACAATATTTCTCGCCCTTTTTGACAATAACAAAAAGAGAATAAGAAATAAACAACTATAGAAATGTAAGAAGTCATATGAAAAGCCTTTTATCATTGATCATTGAAAGAGATTAAGATATATTAGCAAATAAAATTAAAAATCATTAGAGAAATATAAATATTCATATGATTTAAGAAGAGATATAACATAATAAAAAAAATATCAAAATCATGAATCAATTTAGACAATGAGATAAACAAAATCATTGCAAAGTAGATGAATGTAAAATTTGTATATTTCAAATTTCAATACCAAATAAAATTATACATAAGATTAATTTGAATTGAAAGATTGAAAGATTGAGGAAAGAATTGTTTAGAACAAATACTACTTGTGGCGCTTTGCGCATCTTTTCAATATTTGTGGCACATTTTGTGCATCTTTTTACTTGTGGGCTTTATTTGTGCCTCTTTTTTAAATTGCGAACCATTACACATTCTTTTGATTTTTTGTAAATTTGTACATATTCAAGTATTTATTTGATCTTTCCAACATCAATAATCTAAAATATCAAATTTCTTTAAGTACAACAATATTTATATTAAAAAGAGAAATAAAAAATAAGAAAATATTAAAATTGTAATAATAATATTAAAATTATGTTAGTCTAACAAGAGACATGAGATTGACATTCTTAACTAGATCAAGTTATAAACACACTTAAATATTTTTGAAAAATTATATATTCTAATGAATTTAATTTATTTTTGCATTTAAAAATATAGCACTTGTAGGATCAATATTTTAGGGATTATCATATAGGCTAACACACATTTCTGATAAGAAATCAAAAATATTAAAATAAGATAGGATAACTTTTATTAATATCATGAAAAAGAATATTACATCAATTATGATTGATATCAATAAAAACATTTTTTTAAACACTTGAAAATAAAGATAAAGTAACAACACAATGACATTTCATCACATCAAGTTATCACAGGTAGAAAGACGCAGGAAAGAAGTACAATCATCACTCTAAAGGACCCTGATCTGGAGGAGGCTGGTTGAAGAAATTAAAGTAGCTACTCATCATTGCCATATTAGAGCTCACAGCATCGAGTTGGCCGCTAATCCAACCCATGTCCTGTTGATGATGTACGTCCTGTTGTAGGTGATTCTCAATTTGATCAAAGCAGTGGTCAAAATGAGTCTCAAGATGGTCAAGCCTGTGAACCATATCTTGATAGTTTTGTTCACGAGTAGGCGCAGGTGCTGGTGCTCTATCCTCTCTCTCAAAGTTAGCACCTTCATCATGTTTTAAAAAGAAAGCACAGAATGAACCATCATTATAGAATAATGGCTCCTCAAGGTGAGACATATTAGGGTGAACTAATTCATACTTCTTATCAAGAATGTAAGTCACAAGATGTCCTAGGGAAATGTTCTTCTTTCTCTTATGGGATTCATGGACAATCTCAGAAAGTCCATAAAGGTAGTCAATAATAAGTTGGGCTTCATCAATAGGTTGGCCAGTAATGATCAAATAAGTGACAGTGGAAAGAAGAGGGATTATATTAATTCTATCACCAGCTTTAGGAATGATGGAAGTTCTAAGCACATGCTGGATGATTCTAGCATCTTGATGTAAAGTGTTCACTTTGGCTACATGAATTTCTTGCCTAATCCCTCTAAGCACTTAGTTAATCTCACTCCAATCAGAAGTTGTAGAAGAAGTCAAGGTGTGAGCTTGTATTACTTCAGTCCTAAGATTTAAAAAAGTTCACAAATCCTACTTAGTTATTTCTACATTCTTACCTAGAACATAAGATCTATCATATCCTGATCTGAGTTAAAAGTCATGTTTGCTAGAAAATAGTGAAATGTAGAAATATTGAACGAATAGATCAGTTGTGAGGATAAACTCAAAATGATTTGAAGCAAAGAGGGGAAGAATTCGATAGATTGTATTCTCTTGAATCAACACTCTTGAAGGAGTCAGTTTGGCAGATACAAACCTAGGGAAGGATTCCACTTTTTGCTTGAAAAAGAAATTTTCATGGTTATTCCTAGGGGGACCCTTAGTCAATTCCTTTTGTTTGGATATCTTGCTTGAGATAGCCATTTGAAAAGATCAAAAATGATTTGAAGATTGAAAATGATGTTAAGGTGAATGAATTCTGACATCTATACCTTGTCAATTTAAAGAAAAAATGATTATTCGTACAGATGAAAGTTTGGTTCGTCCCGTACGAAGATTGGTTCGTACATACGAATGGAAATTTTGTATATATATGAATGAATGTGTAAAAAATGTAATGGCTTTTCGTAATCATACAAGTTATGAGGCATCCTTTCGTACAGACTTTTTGACTAGACGATAGTATGGATGAACAGGTGTTCGTCCGGGACGATCAGTTATTTAAGATCATTTTAATGACCATTTGAATCGTCCCCTACTTCAAGTGACAAGTGTTTTGTATGTATGAATATGAGTTCGTACATATGAATAGAATTAAAATCATTATTATCCATACATTCGTCGAGAAACGCACATACAATTGAATACACATTGTCCAGATGATCTAGATAATCGTATAGATGAAATGCATTAAAAATTGAAAAACCCTCGTGCAAACCGTTCAAGTTAACCGTTAATATACTATGTGATTTGTCTAGTGAGAAGTTAACTTTGTATAGACGATGCATAAAAAAATTTTAAACCATGCTTTTTATAAAAAAAAATTGATGTGAAAAGACAAGACTCAAAAACAACAAAATTCAAAAATAAAATACAAATAAACATGAAACACAAACACAAAATCACAAGCATAAAACACACTAACAATGACACATATCAATGTTATAGAAATTTGTATTTAAGCATTCAAATCAATCACATCAAGCCTTGTTCTTAATATACTAAACGTATCAAAGGTTAGTGGTTTTGTAAAAATGTCTGTAAATTAATTTTTAGTTGTAAATGAATAAGTTCAATTTTTCCTTTGGATACATGATCCCTTATGAAATGATACCTGATGTCTATATGTTTGGTTCTTGAATGTTGAATATGATTTTTAGAAATACAAATAGCACTAGTGTTATCAAAATAAATGGGAATAGTGCCTATTGTTAATACTAAATCAATCAACTATTATTTTAACCAAAGTACTTATGCCACACAACTTTCTAATGCAATGTATTCAGCTTCAGCAGTAGATAAAGCTATTGAATTTTGTTTTCTGCTGGATCAAGTGACTAAAGAATTTCTAATAAATTAATACATTCCAGAAGTGTTCTTTCTATCAACCCTACAACCTGCAAAGTTAGAATCTAAATATTCAATTATTTTAAATGAAGAGCTAAACTTAGGATACAAAATTACTAAGTTCTGAGTTCCCAACAGATACCTCAAAATCCTTTTCACTGCTATCAAAAATATGATTCTTTTGGATCTGATTGAAATCTAGCACATAAACAAACACTAAACATGATATCAGATCGAATAGCTGTTAAGTAAAGCAAAGATCTAATTACCTCTCTAAATTTATTTTGATCAACAAACTTTCCCTTAAGGTCCTTATCTAACTGAACTGAGGAACTCATAGGTGTACTAACAAGTTTAGCATTATCTATTTCATACTTTTTGGGATGTCTTTAACATACTTTGACTGACTAAGAAATGTACATTCCTTAATTTGCTTAATGCTAAAGCCTAGGAAGTAACTCAAATCTCCCATTAAACTCATCTCAAAATCACTACTCATTATTTTTTAGAAAAATCATCATAAAGATTTTTATTTGTAGATCCAAATATGATATCATCAACATAAATTTGTACAATGAATATATCCTCTCCCAATTTCTTCAAAAAGAGAGTTGTGTCAGCACTTCCTTTTTTAAAAGATCTCTCAAGTAGGAAGGTGCTCAACCTCTTATACCAAGCCCTAGGTGCCTGTTTCAATCCATATAATGCCTTTTTCAATTTGAAAATAAGATTTGGGTGTTTAGAATTTTCAAAGCCTGGAGGTTGTTCTACAAAAATATCCTTTTGAATTATCTCATTTAAAAATGTACTTTTAACATCTATTTGATACAATTTAAATCCTCTAAAATAGGGAAAGGCTAACAAAACCCTAATTGCTTCAAGTCTAGCTATAGGGGCAAAGGTTTCTTGAAAATTAATCCCTTCAAACTGATTATACCCCTTAGCCATCAATCAAGCCTTATTTCTAATGATTACTCCTGAGTCATTCATTTTGTTCTTGAATATCCATTTAGTTCTAACTACACTTTGATCCTTTAGCCTTACAGTTAATTCTCAAACTTTATTTCTTATAAATTGATTTAATTCATCATATATTGCCAATATCCAAAAGTGTTTGATCAATATTTGTGGGTTCAATCATTGAAATAAAGGCTGAATGATTGACTTCTTTGTTCAGTCCATGCCTAGTCCTGACACGCTCACTAGGTTCACCTATAATCAATTCCTTTGGGTGGTTTTTATAAAATCTCAAATCTCTAGGCACCGGGTTTTCTATTTCTAAATTTTCTTCCAAATTTATTTTCTCAATCTTTTGAGAATTGATCTCTATCTCATCCTCTTCAACAATTGGTTCTTCCAAAATTTCAGATTCATCAAATACTATATTTTGGTCTCCTTAATTACTAAAGTTCTTTTATTGAATACTCTATAAGATTTTCCAACACTTGAGTATCCTATAAAAATTCTTTCATCTGATTTTGGATCAAATTTTTCTAAGGCAGATTTTTCATTATTATGTATGAACACCTTACATCCAAAGACATGCAAATGTGACAAATTTGGTGTTTCTCTGCCCTGCAAATCTCACATTCCCCCTATTTAGAACATAACATGTCATGTTAATCACCTCAGCCCAAAAATATTTAGGAAGTGAATATTCTGCCAACATGGCTCGAGTGGCTTCTATCAATATTCTATTTTTCCTTTCAACTACTCCATTCTGCTAAGGGGTTCTAGGTGCAGACAAATTGTGATCAATTCCTTTTTCCTTACAAAAATCCTCAAATTTTTTATATTTAAATTCTCCTCCATGATTAATTTGAATAGTCATAATCTCACATCCTAGTTTCCTTTGAATCCAAGTCAAACAGTTTCTAAATTCCTCAAATGATTTACTCTTATGATATAAAAATCTAACCCATGTGAATCTAGAAAAATCATCCACAATCACTAAACTATATAACTTACATTCTAGACTTACAGTTCCAACTGGTCTAAAAAGATTCATATATAAAATCTCCAATAGTTTTCTAGTTCTAAGATCCTTTATTGGACTGAAAAGAGGACTTCACCTATTTTTCTAATTTACATGCATCACAAAGGTGATCCTTATTGAAGTCTAGTTTTAGTATACCTCTCACTAAGTTCTTTTGGGTAATCCTTCTAAGATTCTTCATGTTAGAGTGACAAAGTCTCCTATGCCAAAGCTATGAGTCATCAGAAATAGTCTTTAAACAAAAAGTAGGAGTTTTAATGCAATTTAAGTCTAGTATATACATATTATTTACCCTTATATCATTTAAACTATCATTATCATTTAGGCTTAAGATGCAGCTAGTAGGAAACAATTTTACATAATATCCTTTATCATATAGTTAATTAATAAGCCTTTTACAAGTAGTACATTTTCAATAAAAAGTTTTTCAAGTTTCTAATTATAGTTAACCCAACCACCTTCCTTGTGGTGTTATCTCCAAGTATAACCCTACCTCCACTCCTGGCTTCTAGTGATATGAATTGATCAGTATCTCCAGTCATATTCTTTGAGCAACCGCTGTCCAGGTACCATATGCTCTCACAACGCCTTGTGTGAGAGTAATCCTACAAAATTATCAAACTTTAGACCTAGGAACACAAACAAGTTTGGGTTCACCATTTTGCAAATTATAAACAGATGCATATATGATATGTCTAGGTTTATGCATCTTAGGTCTCCACACCAAATGGGTTTTCTTCTTCAATATACATGTGTGAAATATATGTTCAAACAATCCATAATTATTACATTTGACTCCCGGAAATGGATTCCTAAGTCTTATGCTATTCTGGGATTATATAAATTTAGGATACAAAATAAAATTCATAAAATCTTCAACTCTTGGGGTATCCTATTATCCTCAAGAGATTTTATTTTTAGTTTATAAAATGAATTCATATCTTTCAAAATTTGATTCGTATAATTCAATCGACATTTTTCTCTCTGATTCATCCTTAAAATTTTTAAATTCTTTTTCAAGTTCTGTATAGGATGATTTTAAGTTTTCATGGTTCTTATTCAAATCGTCAAACTCATCAAGTAATTTCATGTGGTTATTATCAATTAATGCATGATCTTTCCAAAGGATCTCCTGTTCTCTTTGTAGTTCCTGAAATTCTATGTTCAGACTAACATGCATTTTCTTTAACTTTATATATGCAACATGTATCCGTTCTGAGGATTCTAAAAGTTCATTTTAAGTCAAGTCACATACCTCTTCTTGATCTGACTGATCAAGATTCTCAGCCATTAAGCATAGATTAGTGACTTCCTCTTCCTTTTTAGTCTCCGATGAGTCTGAAGCTGAGTCCACGTAAAAAGCTCTTTAAAATTATTTCTTGCCTTTCTTCACAATTGGTTTCTCCTCTATCTTCTCCTTATCAGGAGTGGCATTGAGTTTTGGGCAATCTAACTTAAAATGTCAAGATTTTCTACACTCATAGCAAATAATATCATTTGAAACCTTGACATTTTTATTAAATTTACCCCAATTTCATTTTTGACGTCTCTTTTGCTTCCTCTTCAAAAAGCTTTTGAACTGTCTATTCATCAGTACAATGTCGTCTTCATCCTCAGGTTATGAGGGATCACTTTCTGACTCTTCCACTTTCAGTGCTATGTTCTTCTCCCTTCGTGATTCACCTGCATCAATCTTTCTTTGACTCACCCCATGCTCGTAAGTAATTAGTGATCCAAGAAGATTGTCAATAGAGTAAATCTTTAGACTCTATAATCATAGTTATTTAGTATCATAAGTAGTAGGTAAGCAACGAAGTATTTTATTAACCATTTCTGTATTCGTTAATTTCCTACCTAATGCATGTAAAGATGTGACTATTTGTATGAGTCTTGTGTATATGTTAGAAATGGATTCATTGGGTTTCATGCGAAATAGTTCATAGTCATGCAACAAGATATTAAGTCTGGATTATTTAACTTCATTAGTCCCCTCATAAGTTATACAAATTTTATCACATATGTCCTTTCCACTTTTGCAAGTGAAAACTTGCATTTAATCTTCAGATTTAAGAGCATAAAAGAAACTATTCAAGCATTTGGCATTAAGTTATGATAAGTCACGTTCTTCTACTGTCCAATCTGCAAAGGGTGTTTTAACTCTAACTCCGTCTACTAATCTAGCTAGTTTTGTATACCCTTCCTGAACTAAGATCCACATATGATAATCAAGTAACTGTAAAAATGTAGACATGCGTGTTTTCAAAAAATCAAAAGAGATATTATCAAACAAAGGAGGTCTAGTGATTGATTATCCTTCAGGTATATTTCATTTTCCAAATGTAGCCATGGTCGTTAATCAAAAAGTAGTCTAAACATATAATTTTGAAACTAGGCTATGATACCACTTTTTGAAACTTATTAATTATGAATTAGGTTGTTAGACCTAAGTTAATATCCCACCTGCTAACCAAGAGGAGGGTGAATTGGTTATTTAAAAATTACATCTTCTTTAATCCGATAAAAATTTTATGAATTTTTATAAAAATATTTTTTCAACCACAAATTTTAAAAAAACAGTAAAGTAAAAAAGCAGCGGAAAATAAAAGACACAAGATTTATAATGGTTCAGTCAAACATGACATACATCCACTCACTGAAGTCTCCCACTTCAGATATTACACTATTACCACTTAGTGTCTCTCCTTTTTGCCCCACAGCAAGGCGGAGAATCCTTCACAAAAACTCTCTTCCACCACTACCCAGTGAGACAGAGAACTGTCATCATTTTATACAATCTAAATATATGTAGAGTACCTCCCACAATTCACACTCTCCAAGTGTAGGCAGAGAACCTTCCATCCTTTCACACTTCTTCGAGTGTAGGAAGAGAACCTTCCATCCTTTCACACTTCTCTGAGTGTAGGCAGAGAAACCTTCATCCTTTCACACTTCTCCAACTATAGGCAGAGAACCTTCATCCTTTCACACTTTTCCAAGTGTAGGCAGAGAACCCTCCCGCTGTTTGCACTCCTCGAGTGTCGGCAGAGAACCGGATCTTCTTGTAAGATCTTCTCATAAAAAATTTAGAATGATAAGAGAAAAGAGTGAAGTAATCACAATTTACAAAGTAGAGATTCTTACCTTTGAGTACCAAATGAACCCTTCTCGCTCCAGTAATAAGAACTCTCCTTCGAACACTCTCTCTAACTCTCTCCTTCAATCTCCCTTTAGTTTGCACGAAGACCAATGGACAAAAAGATACATGACAGTCTCAAGTGGACCTTTTATATGAAAGACACAAAAAACTGTCCAAAAACTGTAATTATTCAAATCTATACATTATTGATTATCCAGTACGATCTCAATTCATACGGATGAACAGTGTAATTCCTATTGTGTATGAACTAAAAGTGAACTAGTACGATTTCACTTTGTACCTAATCATCGTCCCGTACGAACTATGTTTGTCTGGTACGAATGGTTATTTCCATAATTCATTTTTATAAAAATTGAATGACTCTTACATTTCCAGAATAGAGAAGATCATCCTGTGATGAACCATAATTTTAGTCTAGATGAACCCATCCAAAGAGCATCGTACTGGGACGCACGTAATATTGTACAAATGAATGCGTCTAGAGAGCATCATCCTGGGACAAACGTAATTATCGTCTGGACGAATGGTACTTAAAAAGAATTAGCTCTCCCTTGTTCATTTATCTTGCTCTTTAGGAGAATAACTAACTAGATTGTTCGGTTCAAACATGGTTCGTACTGTACGATCAGTTTTTAAAAAAATTATGAAATTTAAACCACTCCCTTAGTGTGTATGTTTGTATTAAGTTACAATTACAAACACACACTCTCAGACTTAATAAAAAGAAAAACACAGACTTCATTTTACAAAAATAATTAAGCTGAAATTAATTTGAAGTCTTCAACAATCTGGAGTATGATTTTCCTGAAAGATTAGTACATACAAGAGCAAAAATAATTCTTCCAAAAAAGTGTTAGGAGAAAATAAAAATCAAAACAATAATATTTTGTATCATCAAAACATACAAGTTGCAAGAATGTAAGACATGCAAAACTAAGTAGCAACTCTTTTCAACATAGTTTTAGTATACCCCTAACCAAATCCTTTTGGGCAATTTTTTAAAATTTTCATGCTAGAGTGACAAAGTCTCCTATGTCATAACTATGATTCATCAAAAATGGTTTTCAAATAGAAAGCATTAGGAGTTTTAATACAAATTAAATCTAGCATATAAATATTATTTATCCTTAAATCATAAAAAGCATCATTACCATTTAGACTTAATATGCATCAAGTAGAAAAAAATTTGATACTATATCCTTCATCACATATATGGCTAATACTCAACAGATTATTTTTTAACCCTTCTACAAGTTGCACATTTTCAATGAAAAAATTTTGCAAGTTTCCAATCATATATGATCCAATCACTTTTTTAGTTTTGTTATCTCCAAGTGTAACCCTGCCTCCACTTCTGGCTTCCAACAATATAAATTGCTTAGTTTCTCCAATCATATGCTTTGAGAAATTGCTATCCATATACCAAATTCTCTCACGAGATCTCGTATGAGAGCATTCCTGCAAAATTATCAAATGTTGACCTAGGAACCCAAACTATTTTGGGTTCTCCTTTTGACAAATTAAAAGCAGATGCATGTATGATATGTCTAGGTTTATTCATCTTAGGTTTCCACACTAAATAAGATTTTCTATCCAAAATACAGGTGTGTGCTATATATTTAAACATGCCATAAGAATAATATTTTACTCCAGGAAATAGATTTCACAATCTTCTATAATAACCTTATCTCTTCCTGGGTTGTAAAAAATTTGGATACAAAATAGGATTAGTAAAATCTTCAAGTGTTGGGGGCTTCCTATTTTTATCAAGTGCTTGCACTTTCAATTTCAAAAATATGTTCAAATCTTTTAGAATATTCTTATAAAAATTCAAATAGTGCTCTCTATTATCTGATTCATCCATAAACTTTTAAAAATATTTTTTTAATTGAGCATAGGATGATTTTAAAATTTTATTCTTCTTATTCAAGTCATCAAGTAAGCTCATGTGGTTGTTATCTATCAATACATGATCTTTTCTAAGATTTTCATATTCTTTTTTCAATTCTTGTATTTCAAGATTTAGACTAGCATGCATTTTATTAAGCTTCCTATATGCGTCATGAATCCTTTCATAAACTTCTAATAGTTCAACATAGGTTAAGCCACATATCTTTTCTTGATCTAACTAATTAAAATTATCAGTCATTAAGCACAAATTGGTGACTCACTAAGCCTTTACAAAACTCTCTTACACCAATCCCTAATGCAGCAGAGAACTGTCATCCTTTCATATCCTCCAAGTGTAGGCAGAGAACATTTATCCTTTCACACCCTTCAAGTGTAGGCAGAGTACCTTCATCCTTTTACACCCTCCAAGTGTAGGAAGAGTACCTTCATCCTTTCACACTCTCCAAGTGTAGGCAGAGTACATTCATCCTTTTATACCCTCTAAGTGCAGGAAGAGTACCTTCATCTTTTTACACCCTCCAAGTGTAGGTAAAGTACCTTCATCCTTTCAAACCCTCTAAATGTAGGCTGAGTACCTTCATCCTGTCACACCCTCTAAGTGTCGACAGAGAACTGGATCTTCTTCAAAGATCTTCTCATGAGCAATTTAGAAAGATAAGAGGAATAGTGAAAAACATAAATCATGCACAGAGATCCTTACCTTTTAGTAACCTTGTGAATCCTTCACACTCCACTAGCAAGAAATCTCTCTTAAACACTCTCTCACACCCTCTACTTCATTTGCCCTTGAAAATTCACTAAGAAAAGATTAAGAAGATTTTTAACGTCAATTTTTAATAGACCTTTATACAAAAGACACTAAAAATCATCCAAAAAACTAAATTTTTCAATTTTGAGCATATATGATCATATGTTCGTACGTACAAATAATTCAAATACTTTTGCATATGAACCTATTTTGAATTGGTACGAAACCATTTCGTACCCGATCATCGTCTGGTACGAACCAAGTTCGTCCGGGACAAACAGTATAAAATTTTTCAAATTTCATCTTTACAAAATGTCAGGACAAAATTAGCGAGAATGGACCCAAGATGTTCATCCTAATATGAAAATGGAATCATCCCGTATGATCCATACTTAGAAAAAAATATTTTTATTTATATTCGTTCAATTGCTCATAAAAAAAATAACTGACCAGATCATCCCGTACGAAGTATATCAAATATGCAAAACTAAGTAGCAACTATCTCAACATCTCTCTCTCTCTCTCTCTCTCTCTCTCTCTCTCTCTCTCTCTCTCTCTCTCTCTCTCTCTTCATAATTATATAATAATAATAATAATAATAATAATAATAATAATAATAATATACATTATTTAATAATTATTGATTAAAAAATTTTAAATATATATATATTATTAAAACTATAAAAAAATTTGATCTAATTTTTTAACTCAAAATCGAGTCTTCGTAAAATTATAATCTTTCACTTTCTATGAGACTAATTGTGAGATTGCTATCTACTATATATTTGTCATTATAGCTGCAACCATCTTATTTCCTACCATATATATGTCATTATAGCCCCCCGTAATGAGGCCTTAAGCCTCTATTTATAGCCTCAACCTTAGGATGGACGACCAAGATATCTCCTAGGGTGAATTAAGAGAGATCTAAGCTCTGTTGGCCATGTTTTGGGTCAAGGGGAGACTTTGATATGTTTAAATGCTCAATTTTGATCAAATTAAAGTCAATTTGACCAAGTCAACTATTGACTAGGTCAACATGGTCAATCAAGCCTAAATTAATTTGGAATTGAGCTCAAGGGGATTCGAAATTGATATAAACTTATATAGGGGTGAGTTGGATTGGCCTGGTCAACTTAGGTTGACTTGGTCAACTAGGTTGACCCTATTGTGGATCTATGATTTTGATGATAGCAAACATTCCTTATTTCTCTACGATTGCCTTATGTGCTAACGGTTCAGGTCCACACGATCAGACTGCAATCTGGAACCAGCTCAAGATTGGGTAGACTAGGTCTATGTCAGTTTGTAATCTTTTTCCTTTCTTGAGTCTGTTGTATTTGGTGTGGTATCAGAGCGGTTTTCATAAAATAAGTTTTTAAAAGCTTTTGAATTTCGATCCATGGCTAATCGTAATTTTGCGGAAGGTTTTTCAATCACCAAACCACCTTTTTTTGAAAATATTAATTTTGATAATGGTTAAAAGCCTTATTTGTGTGTTTGTGTTGTGTTTTTTGCTTTTTTTTTTGTTTTTCATTTTTATTTTATGTTTTTGTTTTTATGTTTTTCATTTTTATCTTGTATTGTTTCGTTTTTGTTTATTACTTTAGTTTTTTCGTGAAAGTTTTCTCTCTCATCAACACACACATTCACTTTTCTAAAAATGAAAAATCTACTTCTTATTTTTTCTTCAAATCTTTGGTAAGTTGCTATTGACTTCTCTAAAAACAGTCAAAAGGAAGGAAACTCATGTTTTATACTCTCAATCTCTGTTTCCTAAAAGAGGTTATTTTACTTTTGATTTAAAATCTTTTTCATCTATTAAATTGGTTTTTGAAACTAAATTTTTTATCTCCCTACATTTTATTTATCATATAGGAATCTTTTGCAAGGTGCTGAATCTACATCATAATTTTCTTAATCAAGAATTTCATTTTTGTCAATAGTATGGGTTTACTTTTTGTCTTTAAGATTTCAGAAAGGTAGCATATTCAAAAAATTGGCCAATGATGTCAAAAATAAAAGATGCACAAAGTGCCAAATTAAAAAATACAGAATACACAAAGTGTATCAAAAGATGCGCAGTGCGCCAACAAATTGTCAAGAGGCATAAAATGAGCCCACAAAATTTAATGCTTACCATTCTTGTACTTCTTAAAACTTAAGAAAACCCTTGATTTTTTCGATACTTGAGTTTGAAAATCTTGATTCTTGATTCAATAATTCTTGCATTGATCTTCTATTAGATATATTTTATGGAAAGAGTTTTTGAAAAATGATTGTTTCTTTCTCTAATTTATTTTATGATTTAGATATTGAATTAAAAAGTTTTTGAGCCTTTTTAAAGAACTTGAGTTTGGATTATCAAATTTTGAATTTCTAACCTTTTTCTGGATTATGTGTTGTCAATCCAATTCTACTAAGTTTTTAATTGAAACCAAGAGGTAACTTTCTCATTTTAAGAATATTTTTTTTTCACTAGATCAGAGAATGTTTTTTGTCTTTTGGTCATTTTGTTTTTGTTTGTGCCTCCTCTCTTTTTGATAATGTCAAAGGGGGAGAACGTATTGTTGAATTTTTGTACTGTTAACGTATTTGTATCTTGTTTTCAAAAAATTAAAAACAATAAAAATATTTTCATCTCTCCTATTTTTTCAAAAGTGTTATTCTAGTAAGGGGGAGATTAGGAGAAATTATTTACTTTTATGAAAATTCAAATTGAAATGTTTTTGCCATCATCAAAAAGGGGGAGATTGTTGCGGATCTATGATTTTGATGATAGCAAACATTCCTTATTTCTCTACGATTGCCTTATGTGCTAACGGTTCAGGTCCACACGATCAGACTGCAATCTGGAACCAGCTCAAGATTGGGTAGACTAGGTCTATGTCAGTTTGTAATCTTTTTCCTTTCTTGAGTCTGTTGTATTTGGTGTGGTATCTGATGATTTGTAACTTCGAAGATTTTCTGTTGTGCCCTAAAAGATTTTTATTTTTGGTAACATCGTCCGGGACAATATTTATATCGTCCGGGACGATCTGACAAAAGTAGAAATCCTAGTTAGGGCATCCTCATTAAAGCAGCCGTCTTTTTGCAAAACACATCGTCCTAGACGATTTTGTATCGGCCAGGACGATCGGCTCAATTCAGCAAGAATCTGCCGCCATATCTACTTAGGAAAATCTTATTTTTGGATATCGTCCTGGTATATCGGCCTGGACTATAAAATATCGGCCTGGCCGATCCAGGTCAATTTTTCCAAAATTTACAGGCAGTTTTGGAAAGCAATTAATGGGGATTTCGTCTAGGCCGATCGCAAGATCGTCCAGGACGATTAGACATCGTCCAGCTTCATTTCAGGGCGATATTCAGGACGATTTTCCTCATATTTGAACTAATCGGCCAGGACGATATGCCTATCGTCCTGGACGATAATGTCGGCAACTTGCATTAATGAGCTCGTTTTTAGCTCTTCTATTTAAGCTTTGACAAGGCACTTTGTAAGTGTCTTTGGCAGCCATTGTAGCTTCGTTCTTGTGGGGGAAACTTGAAGAGAGAGCTTGAAAAGGAGAGAGGAAAGGGTGGAGTTTGAGAGAGGGAGAAGATCCTGTGAGGGGGGACTCAAGGGAGTGTGGAGGGGGTTCCACACGGTTGCTCCGGCAAACTCGCACCTTAGTACCATCGGATTCAAGGCTTGTCTCGAGGTAAGTTCACCAAAGAAGAAGTCTCTTTGGTGTCAAAGGACCCGACAACTCCGCTGCACCGGGAGAGGTGGAAGTGATTTTGTAAGGGCTTCTCCGCCTAGCTGTGGGGGCTAAAGGAGAGACACTTGTGTTAGTGCAATACTTGGAGGGTGCCTCCAAGGAGTGGACGTAGGTCAAGGTTTGACCGAACCACTATAAATCCGGTGTGTTCTTTTTTTATTATCGCTTCCGCATTTATTTTTCTTCCGCACTTTTTTGTGCTGATTTTGGTTTAGGTTTTTGTCTTTGTTTAAAAGATTCTTCTTTTCCAAATCACCTCTCTCTTAATTAGCTTTGGGACTAAGTTCATAGGGCTTAACATTCCATCGAACTTTCAGACCCAGGACGTAGGTCTGGACTTAACACATTTGGTTTGACTACTGAACTCATTAGAAGTGGTCCTAGGGTCTTGCTTGGTCAATTTAACCAAGTCAACCCTCTTGATCATAGTCAAGTGAAAAGAACGGTCAACAATATATAGTATGAATGCATCAAAAAACATGCCAACATAATTAAAGTACTTGACTGTACTATACAAGTGCATTATGAAATGTACAAGTGCATTATGCAAATGCATTAAAAAGTGTACATATTATTTAAAAAGAAATTTAATTTCTTACATGTGATCTGACAAAGGTGTTAATCATACAAGCAGAAATATTTGAGAATGTTGTGTAGGGTTAAAAAGTGAGTTAAACTAAAGTCCTATTTTTAAATTAAACTCTTGCATCTGCTTCAATGTAGAGTGTATCCAAGAATATTATGCCGGCTAAAATTAAAGTGAATTTTGAAATTTCAAGTACAATCCTCTTCCTTGAAAGAACTAGAATCAACAAAACATGAATTTATAAGGGAATATGCAAGCGTAAAGCATATCGAGATATTTGATTTTAGTTCACATTAGCCCGTCAAAAACTCTTGAAAAAAAATCATCATAAAATATAAGTTCTCGATTTCAAATTCGTATAATAATTTATGAAATCATTAGTTGAACCTGATCCTCTATTGGCAAGCAAAAGGAGTCAACAACATTTGAAGAACAAAATAAAATTATCTAAGAACCTCGACAATGGCCATATTGACAAAAAATCTTAACCAAATGGAATTGCTTAATTTTCACAAAAAAAAAAAAACCATCAAATTATGACATAGCTTATTTGGGGCTTATATTTTGATAAAATTTTAAAAAATTCAATATTTGCTAAAAGCTAAATATTTAAAGTAAAATTAATCACATGAGACTTAAAGCAAAATCCATCCACCATTCACAACAATTAGTCGATGATGATAAATTTAAGTATAACCTTAGTTCGCAAAATGCAAATGTTTTGTTGAGTATATCACTAGGATTCATTTTCAAACAAAATCTCACAAGTAAAGATATTGCACGTGTCCTCTAACTATTTATTTTGCTATCAAATAGCATCACATGAATGATTATAACCAAGGGCCTTTGAACGGATGGTTTTTCTCAAATGATACCACTAAATTACGATCACGACTAGAACCCATGTTCCCCAAATGGCTCAAAATCAATAAGTAATGAATCATATGATAAAATTGATAGGGAACAAATAACTTTTTTTAGTTAAGGATAACTCAAATTTGTTTACTTAGAAAAACATTCACCGAAAGTCTTCATGATATCCTTAGACAAAACAACCCATAGCTGCTAACAAAGATCATCAAACCATTTATTTCTTAAAATATTATCGAAAAAGCACAATGAGGTTGGGATATGAACTTTTTAAGCTAACAATTGTTAATTGTCCCCCAACACTCACAATGGTCTGACACCTGATGTCTACCAATTACTTGTGTCTGGCATTTATCTTTCTAATTGCTCAATCTCCATTTATTTGAGTGTGATTGAGTTGATTGATAAATATCACTTAACTTCTAATGTTCCTCATCAAACATCACCTAACACCCACTAACAACCAATGTCCATTGTTGTGGTTGTTCGATTTCCACTATTATAAAATGCAATGATAATTTTAATTGCCTGACCTCAAACATTCATTGTCAACAGTCATTTGATGTCTGCCAAATATCAATATCTATTGCCCACTATTCTCAATTACTCTGTATGGTTTTCCATATTATATGGAGAACTAATTGACCACTCGACATTGTTTAACATCTAATATTCATTGTTGATAGTATTTTATGCTTATTGATGATTAATGTACATCTTCTAGGCTACTTAGTCTCCCCTAATTATTAATTAGAGTGCAATACTATTTATATATCATCAAAAAATTATCTTGATTAGGCACAAATCTTTTGGCAAAATCAAACCAGAAACTTCAAAAATTTAATCTGAGATCACCTGAATTCTGATTTTAAAAAACTTATAGTCAAACTGAGCGTCTCGGAAATACGAACCCAACCACACCAAATTCAACCCGATCTTAGCCCAAATGAGTCTAAATCAAAGAACTGAAGCACTATTAGAAGATTCAAACCACAATTTGGATTACCAAAAGGTTTTCAAACATGATATGCTTATAATTGAATCGAGAGGCTCGACAAAATGAATCCAACGAGCCTAAGATCGCCAAATTCTGACATCATTTAGATCTTCAAATGTCTGACAAACGGTCCACGATCAAGGGATTCAAAACGGTCGTCTATCCGAACCACTCCACCTTTGCCCTTTATCCTCCTCCTATTTACGGGTCATGCCATCATAAAAAAACAATAAATAGCCCCTTATTTCTCTTGAGAGGGGACCCAAGCAAGAAGAAGAAGAAAAGAAGGAGAAGAGAAGAAAAGAAGGATATGAGGGAAGAAACTCCTCGGCCACCGCCCGGAATTCTGCCCGACTTCCAAGTGACACAGAAATTATGCCCGACTTACACAGGACACCAGAATTCTGCCCAACTTCCACTGGACATCGAAATTATGCCCAAGCAACACCGAAGTTATGCCCGACGCCGAAACTCCACCTAAGTGACACCAGAATTTTGTCCGATCTCCAAGTGACTTTGGGATTTAACCCGAATAACCAACATCGTCGAATCACAAATTATTGTTTGTAACTAAATTTCAATCCAGAAGTGAATCATCATAATCTGATCGTCTTAAATTTCAAGGACGAGTCAGCCTCTTGTATCTCAAGCAAACAATAGTGAAATTCTTTCAACTGGGCAGCGCCTCGTGATTTTTTTCCTTTCTAGGGTTTTCCACGTAAAAATCATGTTGTTTTTATTTCTCTTCTGTTTGTGTGCTAGATATCTGTTCAAAGTTGAGACGAAAACTTTCTAACTCTATCATCGCATATATTCTAGTCCGCAACAACTACTATATTGAAATTTTATATATTTTTAAAATCTTAAATTGTGTGTAGTTAAATGATATTACAATTTTATACACAAGTCTTAGCCATGCCTTTTTTAATGCTTGGACCATGTTCTCTCTGATATGTCGACATCAATTAAAGCAATTTAAAAATTGCTCATCACATGCATAGCCTAAAGGCTTCAATGGATGCCACCAACTCTAGCTGGTGGACTATTGAGTGTATCATGCCCAAATTTGAAACCAACTCTCAACTATGGCTTCCAACTATTCAAACTCAAGATAATCCACTCAAAACAAAATTTAATTCTACTTAAAAATTAACTCATCATAGTTATTATCCTTTAGAAAGAGCTCAAATTTTTTATATTATTCATCTTTTATCATAGATTTTAAAATAACTTTTTAAGAAAATTTTAAGATTATCTTATATTTTAAAATAATATTCCAACGAAGTTTAGAAAGGATGAAAGATTTGCAAAAAAAATTACTCTCTCTCTCTCTCTCTCTCTCTTCATAATTATATAACAATATTTATATATAATAATAATAATAATAATAATAATAATACACGTTAGCTAATAATTACTGATTAAAAATATTTTTAAAAAAATAGATGTTATTAAAACTATCACAAAATTCGATCTAATTTTTTTAACTCAAAATCAAGTCTTACTTAAATTATAATCTTTCACTTTCTATGAGCCTAATTGTGAGATTCAAATAATATATAATAGATATGTTACTTATGTTTATAGATATAAACGTAGTAGAATAAAGGCTTGATGTTGTTGTTATTATTGTTGTACTTGTTATGACTGTTAAGCAAAGTAGTTAGATCAAATCATACAAACCATTCTAATGACTAGGGGTAAACAAATGTCTTGTACTTTAATTAGGAGATATATATATATATATATATATATATATATATATATATATATATATATATATATATATATATATATATATATATATATATATATATATATATATATATATATATATACTATTTATAAAATTAATGTTCTCATATCTTTATTTTCTAAATTATCACTCAAATATAAAAATTCACAATAAAATCTCAACTTAAATATTTTGCTTGCCAAATTTTCAACGTTTTAATAAAAATATAATATATTTGATAATTCAAACAATATATAATTGATATGTTACTTATGTTTATAGATAAAGAGAATCCTCAATAAAATTGATATAAAATATATGGGTATAAGAATGGCCATTTTCTCATCTCTGATTAGGAAATATTTATAACCAAGTATTTTCAGTACATTGAAATTCAAATTGTTTTAGTTCCATAGGAAAGGGATAGAGTTAAAAGTTCTCAAATCCCTACAAATCATGTTCAACTTCCTCAGGTTGTCCAGTCACTGCTTTCTAATGCATTAGAGAATTTTTCATACTAGAAAATTATTGTAAAAGCAAAAAAGAAAATGGTATCAAACGAAGCCTAAATAATTTGGCTAAAGAAACATCACAACAATGATTTTTTTCTATTGTTAAAGCAAAAAAAAAAACTGTAACAAATGAAGCCTAAATGATCCGGCTAAAGAAACATCAAAGCAATGAATTGTTAAAGGTTTTGCAACATAAGATCTTAGGAATGCTCATATTGGGCTCTTTTTCCATAATTCACCAATTTTTCTCAGTAAACTATTGTTCTTCATTAGTGATTCATTATCCAAGTCGTCAAAGAAAAGCAAGTCTGTCAGCTTACCAGATATGGAATTCTTATTAGAATCCTCAATGTTTCTGCCATCATTTCTAGATGTGAGAATTGCTGAAGCAGCTTCTGCTTCCTTTCTCCATTGATCTGACTGAGGATTCAGTGGATGAAGCAGCAGCTCGATGTTATGAAATCAGAAACAGGGCAGTCTAAGGATTCAAAAATGAAAAAAACTAAAGTATATACCTTGAAAGAAGAAATGGCAGGCACTATATCCAACATTGAGAACCTTAAAATAAAGAATGGGGAGAGAGGGTTGGAAGAAGAAGCAACAAAAATTTATTCTTTCCGAAACCCATAAGCAGTTGGAAATAGCTAATACTACCATTCAATCTCTCCGTGCTGATGGTTATAATTTTTAGAAGTCCTTGAACTGTGTAACATCAAAACTGGAAGAGTCTACAGTTCGAGTTAGTGTTCTCGAGGAATTACTAACGGAATATCAGATAGTTGTGGAGGATAATGAAGCTGATAGAAGAAATCCTCCTTGTAAGGTTGAATGCGGAGCTTTGCAGTTAGAATTAGAGCAGTTGGGAGTTGCGCTTAAACAGCTGAAGCTAAGCACCATGAAGAACAAAGTCGAACTGCAATTCAAATCCAATCAGCATATGAGACTGTTGAGCATGTGAAGTTTAATTCAAGGATGAGAGAATCAGAACTAAATTCAATCATAAAGAAATCCAAAGTTGAACTTTCAGAGTTGAATGAACGATTGCTTGACATGGAAAAAGAAGTCCAGAACATATCAGAAAGGAACAAGGAGCTGAAAGAGGAATTGAGCAAGGGTGAGGCTAACCAATTTGACTCTGAGTTGAAGCTAATGAAGGCTGCAACATATGTTCAAGAACTAAACGCAAACCTCTTGGATAAAGAAACAGTTCTCCAAAGAATTTTGGAACAAAATGAAATCTTGATTTCAAAGCTCAACAAGAGAGACATTGAACATCAAAATATATATTCTGCAGCTATTGCCGATGCAGAGAAGGCAAGGGCTGCAGAGAAGGAAGCACTGATAAGAATAGGTCTTATTGAAGATGAGGCCGAGAAGAGCAGTAAGAGGGCAGTGAAAATTTTAGAGCAGCTGGAGGAATCCAGAGCAGTGAACTTGGAGCTGGAAACTAAGCTAAAGAGGCTTAATGTGCAGTCAGATCAATGGAGAAAGGCAGCAGAAGCTGCTTCAGCAATTCTCACATCTGGAAATGATGGCAGAAACATTAAGGATTCTAATAAGAATTCCATATATGGTAAGCTGACAGAAGCCTAAATGATTTGGCTAAAGAAACATCACAACAATGAATTTAAGCAATGAATTGTTAAAGGTTTTGCAACATAAGATCTTAGGAATGCTCATATTGGGCTCTTTTTCCATAATTCACCAATTTTTCTCAGTAAACTATTGTTCTTCTTTAGTGATTCATCATCCAAGTCGTCAAAGAAAAGCAAGTCTGTCAGCTTACCAGATATGGAATTCTTATTAGAATCCTCAATGTTTATGCCATCATTTCCAGATGTGAGAATTGCTGAGGCAGCAGAAGCTGCCTTCATTAAGCCTCTTTAGCTTAGTTTCCAGCTCCAAGTTCACTGCTCTGGATTCTTCCAGCTGCTCTAAAATTTTCACTACCCTCTTACTGCTCTTCTCGGCCTCATCTTCAATAAGACCTATTCTTATCAGTGCTTCCTTCTCTACAGCCCTTGCCTTCTCAGCATCGGCAATTGCTGCAAAATATATATTTTGATGTTCACTGTCTCTCTTGTTGAGCTCTAAAATCAAGATTTCATTCTGTTCCAAAATTCTTTGGAGAACTATTTCTTTATCGAAGAGGTTTGCGTTTAGTTCTTGAACATGTTTTGCAGCCTTCATTAGCTTCAACTCAGAGTCAAATTGGTTAGTCTCACCCTTGCTCAATTCCTCTCTCAGCTCCTTGTTCCTTTCTCATATGTTCTGGACTTCCTTTTCCATGTCAAGCAATTGTTCATTCAACTCTGAAAGTTCAACTTTGGATTTCTCTATAATTGAATTTAGTTCTGATTCTCTCATCCTTGCATTAAACTTCACATGCTCAACAGTTTCATATGTTGATTGGATTTGAATTGCAGTTTGACTTTATTCTTCACGGTGCTTAGCTTCAGCTGCTTTAAGCGCAACTCCCAACTGCTCTAATTCTAACTGCAAAGCTCCGCATTCAACCTTACAAGGAGGATTTCTTCTATCAGCTTCATTATCCTCCGCAACTATCTGATGTTCCGTTAGTAATTCCTCGAGAACACTAACTCGAACTTTAGACTCTTCCAGCTTTGATGTTACAGACTTCAAAAAATTATAACCATCAGCACGGAGAGATTGAATGGTAGTATTAGCTATTTCCAGCTGCTTCTAGGTTTCGGAAAGAATAAATTTTGTTGCTTCTTCTGTCAACCCTCTCTCCCCATTCTTTATTTTTAAGGTTCTCAATGTTGGACAGAGTGCCTGCCATTTCTTCTTTCAAGGTATATACTTTAGTTTTTTTTCATTTTTGAATCCTCAGACTGCCCTGTTTCTGATTTCATAACATCGAGCTGATGCTTCATCCACTGAATCTCATTCATTGCAGACAATAGGGTGGTCGAGTCAAGCAAATGCTGTTTCTGGAGAGCCTCGAGCTCAGACTGCCATACTGAATTGTGCTCCTGGGAGATTTTACTAAGCATTTCGAGTCGATTGTCCTCAGCTGTGAAAAATTCCAACAACTGTAGCTGTAATTCTTCTATTTTTGCCGACTTGGCTGTGAGCTGTTTCTTCACTTCATCAGCTTCCTGATGTACCTGACTGTTTGATGATTCACATGACTTCAGCTGTTCCTTCATCTTCTTCAGGTCCTCTTGGAGCTGACTGATCTGAGACTCTAGCTCACTGGACTGGATTGGTCGTTTCTTCTGGAAGCAAAGGGTTTAACTGGATTGGTCGTTTCTCCATAAATTAAATGAACTACAATCCTAGACCGATGAAAATGCAAGTGAACAGAAGTTTGAAGAACTAGATTGCTTATCAAATAAATGCTGCGAGTTTTAATAATCATCAATGAAAGCCACAGGAACCGATCTCATCTAGCAACCGATCATAACAAATTCCTAATGCAAGATTCACTCTCAGTAGATAAGATTAAATACTAATGTAATTTATAAATATTATCATCAACAGAAATATTAATCCTATAGTGACTTAGACGGTACCCTAACTCTAAATCTGCCAACCAAGTCATTCACAATGTTACAATGCTTCGGGATCATTCTATTCATATGGGATCTAATTAGGAGCTGATTGGTAATGGCTAGGTTTAAGCTATCTCACACATAGGATCTTCCTTTTTTACATTTTTCGTTAAAAACTTAATTTGTCTCCAAATTTATAAAAGAACATACTACTGCATTGAATTCTTTCGCTCCATGGGCCAAGTCCTCGTGCATAGTAAGATTAAGCAAGACTACACGTCTTGAAAAATGCATTTATCTTCTTACATTCTGCAATTTTGGGCAATTGCTGATTTATCCTTCTAATGCGATTCTCCATTAAACCTAGCTTCAAGCCACTTGCAAATAAATCGAGTCAATGACAAGTTATTGGTGTATGCTGCATGTCAACATGTAAAAATGCACTGATTTCCTTCTATTTTTTAACTGCTATTTTTAAATTTCCATTTGACGTTATCTTCTTGCATAGGAGGGCCTTCTGATGTGGACATCAGATGGTGGATGATATTCAAAGGAAGAGTTGAAGATCGACGACCAAGATCAATCCATTTTATTTTAGTTTATTAATTATATTTTGATTTAATTTTGCAATTATCCTTTTTAACCTTTTTTATGCAAGCACAAGGGGCAAATTTGTCTTTAGTTTCTTTTGAGGCCTATATATAGAGGCCCCTTATCATGTATTAGGTATGATGAAATTATAATAAAAATTTGTGCTCTACACTTGTACTCTTTGGGGAGGACGTCTAGGAGTGTCAATTCGGGTCAGCGGGTCGGGTTCGGGTCGAACCCGGAACTGACCCGACACTACTCGGGTCAATCCAAACCCGACCCGTTTTTAGAAACGGGTCAGGTTTCCAGACCCGAACCCGACCCGATTCGGGTTCGGGTCAACCCGACCCGACACGAATGACCCAAAATTGGTCTAAAATTGCTACTTTTGGGGTCAAAATCGGGTCAATATTCAATTTTCGAGTCATAAACGGGTCAATCTCGGGTTTTCGGGTTAAATACGAGTTCTCTTGTCATTTTCGGGTCATTTTCGAGTTGTTGAGTCAACCCGAACCCGACCCATTTTTTAAAACGGGTTGATTTACTAAACTTGAATCCGACCCATTTCAGGTTCGCGTTGACTCGAACCCGGATTTTTTCGGGACGGGTTCGGGTCGTGTTTCGGGTCGTGTCAAAAATTGACACTCCTAAAGACGTTAGTGAGACTCCTATGGAAAGGAGTCGGAGCTTTCACCAACCGCAGGATGGGTACAGGCTCATGGCTTGAAGTACCTTGGAGAATGGCAACGTATCACCCGTCAGTCTTCGGAAGAGTCCAAGGCTCGCGGTTTTGTCTTCTTTTTTTTATTATTATCCTTATTTTCCTAACCGCCGCTTCCCCATCTCTCTTTCTCCTATTGGCCGAAAACTCCACCCAAACCCTAGGCCAAAAGACACCCAACCGCCAGCCTAATCCCCTTCCCAAAGCTGCCGGCCATTATCCATCCTTTGGCTCCAAGATTCAAAATCTAGCATTCAAATCCTTTCCTAAATTAGCTCCCCTTTATTTTGGAAACTAATTAAATTCATATTCAATTGAATTTGAATTTGAATTTTACTTCATAAATGGGAAAAACTATTTTAGGGATGTCCCACAAATCATGCAATTTGAATTTTAAATAGGAGTTGATTTAAATCCACTTTCCTATTTCAAGATTCTAAATATAGCCCCTCATATCAATCACCCATAATAATGCTAGCCGCCAGCCCTAACCCCTTCCTATTTCCTCTTTCCCTACACTTTTCAAATTGATTATTGAAGACATTCCTTATTTGATGCATCTTAAGTTTAGAAAGTTTTTAAATTTAAGTTTAAATTAATTTGAATTTGAAATTCTTTCTTAAAATAGGATGAATTATATTAAGAGGCTTTCTTTAATTCTCCCAATTTGAATTTAATTAAATATCTGCCATAATTCCCCTTTCCTTATTTTAAAAATTCAAGTTTGGAATTTTCTTAAGTCCACATGCATTGTATGTGGACACATTCATCATATGCGGACACATTTACCGTATGTGGACACATTCATAGTATATGGATGTCTTCCCTTTTTCCCCTCTTTTGGATGACCCCCTCCGTTTTACATCAGTTTGGTATCAGAGCATGGTTGCTCACCCAGGACGCGAGCTCGACGGATCGAGCTCTTTTCCACCCCAAGAGAATGATGCCGACATCCCACCGTGCATGCCTATTTGAGGAGGAGCTGAAGATTGACATCTGTAATCGTCCTACATTATCTTAAATTTTTATTTGTAATTTTTATTTTAATTATATATTTTCCGTTTTTACCCAATATCCGTTTTACATCAGTTTGGTATCAGAGCATGGTTGCTCAGGATGCGAACTCGACGGAGTCGAACTCTTTTCCACCCCAGGTGAATGATGTGAACATCCGACAGTAGACGATATTCAAAGAGTCGAAGATCGACGGCCGAGATCACTCCGTTTTATTTTAGTTTTTTAATCGTATTTTTTTTTAATTTTGTAATTTTTCTTTTTTGCCCTTTTTATTTAAGAGTCTTATCTTATGTAAACCCAAGCGGCAAATTTGTCTTTAGTTTCTTTTGAGGCCTATAATTCTCTTGTATTATGTATGATGGAATTATAATAAAAATTTGTGTTCTGCACTTGTGTTCTTTTGGGAGGACGTTAGTGAGATTCCTATGGAAAGGAATCAGAGTTTTCACAAGCTGCAGGATGGGTCCGGGCTCGTGGCTTGAAGTCCCTTGGAGAAGAGCAACGTATCACCCGTCAGTCTTCGGAAGAGTCCAAGGCTCGCGATTTTGTATTCTTTTTTTTTATTATTCTCCTTATTTTCCTAACTGTCACTTCCCCATCTCTTGTTCTTCTATTGGCCGAAAACTCCACCCAAACCCTAGGCCAAAAGATACCCAACCGCCGGCGCAATCCCCTTCCCAAAGCCGCCGGCCATCATCCATCACTTGGCTGCAAGATTCAAAATATAGCATTCAAATCCTTTCCTAAATTAGCTCCCCTTAATTTTGGAAACTATTTAAATTCATATTCAATTAAATTTGAATTTGAATTTTACTTCCTAAATGAGGAAAACTATTTTAGGGAAGTCCCTCAAATCATGCAATTTTGAATTTTAAATAGGAGTTGATTTAAATTCACTTACCTATTTTAAGATTCTAAATATAGCCACCTTTAACCCCTCATATCAATCACCCATAATCATGTTAGCCGCCGGCCCTACCCCCCTTCCTATTTCCTTTCCCTCCACTTTTCAAATTGATTATTGAAGGATTTTCTTATTCGATGCATCTTAAGTTTGAAAAGTTTTTAAATTCAAATTTAAATTAATTTGAATTTGAAATTCTTTCTTAAAATATGATGAATTATATTAGGAGGCTTTCCTTAATTTTCCCAATTTGAATTTAATTAAATACCTATCATAATTCCTCTTTCCTTATCTTAATAATTCAATTTTGGAAATTCCTTAAATCCACATTCATCATATGTGGACACATTCACCGTATGTGGACACATTCAACGTATGTGGACGCCTTCCCTTTTTCCCCTCTTTTGGCCGACCCTCTCCGTTCTACATCACCTTCAGGCATGGTTTAAAATTGCGCAATATGAGGCTCGCCTTGAGGCCTGCCTTTGCACAATTCAAGTAAAAAACGCCTCGATGCTTACGACTCAAGTTTTTTTATGAGGCTTGCGCCTCAACTTGGTTGAGACACGCCTCGCCTCACTGGCATGAGGCTTACGCCTCACGCTATATATATTAAAACTTACATAAATCTGAAGTAAATGCCAAACATTGGACTCTATAGGAGAGGAGGAAGGGGAGAGAGCAGTTCACCATAATAATGATTCACATGAAGAAACCCCTTAGTGATGACAGTGCTGATGACTTATGATTTCTTATGTGATATGTCATTGCTATTTATTTTTGAAAATCGGAATTATATGTTAATGAAAAGAATACTGGGATTTCGAAAATATAGAATTTTGAGTTGAACTATATTTCATGTTGTCTTATTATTGAGATATTTTGATTTCACTTCATATCTTATGCTTTTTTATGTTTTATATTATTCACTCATTAATATATAACAAATGTATCATTTTATGTTTACGCAATCTTTTGATTTTGAGGCTTACGCCTCAAAACGTCTTGAGGCTCACGCCTCGCCTCACGAATGAAAAACGCCTCAATACCCGAATACGCAATTTTAAACATTGCCTTCAGGTTCTCCAGTAGTAACTTTTGTTACTTTTTATCATTAGGCAAGCATTTTAATACATATTCCTGGTTTTATTTGCTGAAGCCTAAAGCTTATTTCTTGATGGCTTTTCTCACTTTCAAAAAAGAAAAAAATCACTTTAATACTCGTATTAAAATTCTTCAACAGGATGGGGGGCATAGAGTTTTTAAGTTAGTTTTTATAATAATTTCTACTTTGGCATCCATCATCAAATTTTTAATCATACATTATTTATTTATCAAAATAAAATTATGGAAAAAAAAAGCACCCAATATTGTTGAAAGATGCTCAACCCTTAAATCTTAAAATTGAATTATGATAAATCATTGGGATTCTTCCTTTGAGATTTATGTCAACAACCTCCTTCATATTATTCTGAAGGTAAATTTATGGTTGCATGTTGAAAATAAACAAATCTTTCGTACTTTAGCATGCATATTTTAGGTAAAACAATAACTACAAGTGTTACCTATATTTTAATATTACCACATGGAATTTTATATCTCACGTGATTGATGAGTATTATTTCCTTCGTTAAAGCAGCATCGTCAACATTAGAGTCAATACAGACTTATATTTTAAGAATTGGTCTCTTCTAGGCTCTAGCTACCGTTCATAACAAATTTCTAAAGACTTGATCTTCTATTTTGAATTAATGTTGTTAGATTTTCCCTTTGTAGATAAATCATGTAATCTATAAATACTATCATTGATAGAAAAATGTGGTGAATTTCATTTTCTATGGATTTTTATTTTATAAAAAAAATACATGGCAATCATATTAATTTGCCATTGTCATACCTCAATGACTGAGCTTTTGGGTAACCGGCGGTCAATCATCTTAGGGCATCTTTCAGTTGAGGAGTTTGTCGGTGTGAGCTTCGAGTTGGCTGAATCAGATTCAGATCTAGTCGTCTTAGACACACTAGATGATCTGGGTGCGATTGAAGATGCCTTCTGAGGAATTTTTGATGACCCATTCCTGATTCAACCAAGCAATTAAGTTACAGTTTGGACATGATTAAGGATTAAGCATAAATAAGTAACTCAAATTATAGGAAAAATCGTGGATATTTTAATTGCACGGCCAAACTTGTTCAGTGTATGAAACCTTAAATTTCCATTTGAACTAAGTCTCTTTCCATGATTCAAACTTGTGATATCCATGTCACAGTAGAGGCGAAATTAACATTGCTCAAGATCCACCCTCTTTTAACACAAATAACAAATATTAAACTTTGTGGATGATAACCATGGTCAGCCTTAATTAGCAGTAAAATCCTACAAAAAAATAACCTCTTCCAGATTGAAAGGAACATATGCGGCAATACAAATTGAACACTCAAACAAACACCATTCCCTAAATGCTTCAATGAAAGGAAAAGACTTGAAGAAAAATGAAGATTCAATGCACACGTAAATTAGATCAAATAAATTGAATGCTAATTCTGTGGTAACTATGTTGTATATCACAGCCACAGTTTATTTATATATCTAAAAAATTTCACAAACTCTTTAATCTCATTTGAGCAATATCTCCTAAAGTTTAACGTACAATAATAATCTAACCCAAGGGATGTACCAAATGCAAGAGATTTGACGCAAATAGTGAACAGGATAAGGGTTAAAGTATGTAGTATAATCCCTACATCACAAAGAAAGTGATCATAATTGAGGCAATCTAACCAATGTTTTGAGAACACCCTCTAATTATCCGACTTTTTTTTTTTTTGATATACTTCTACCTGTCCAATTAAAGGAGTATATCTTGAAAGTGGAAGGCCACAAGGATGAGGATTTATAACTAGGGAAAAAAAAGCAAAAAGTAGAGTATTAGTCAAACAAAATGGTTAAATGATCCATGGCTCACAAACACAACACCTAGATCAGAGAATTGATCATCAATATGATCTACTCTATGAGGTGTCAGTTAGTTTAGTTGGTAAATATCTAAGAAGTTATTGTCAAGGTCTAAAAACCTATGATGCACGACACTTCTCCTCAAAGAGGCGTGCAGTGTCCGACACCGTATCCGACACGACACTCGTCCGATACTCCTCCGACACGTGTCAGACACGCCGAAAAAGTGTCTGATTAAAAAATATTAAATACAAATTAGACACGTGTGTCCGACACACGTATCTTAAATATTTTATGAATTTTTTTTAAATATAATTTCTTGTATTTGACGGGATTTAAACTAAATTTCTTATTTCATATCCACAACACCAAATCAACGTCCGCACTTAATACCCAATCATCGAATATTCTCATTTTCATTTCTTTTTGTTAGTGAAGTTACATTCTAAATTGACTATCTTTTAGTAAAAAAAAAAATTTATGATGCACATATGTCTAACTGTTCCCTGTTGTTGTGGCTTTCTCATTATTGTACTACACCAACCTCTCGATATGCCCGAGAAAAAAGGAACGTGGGAAATCAACTATTTCCATGGGTGTCTGAGAACCCTATCTAGGGCACCTCCGCATTACCATGCTGCTGGGACGTCAAAGTGTATTTGTTACCAATTTTGATTGTCTTCTAGAATGAGTTATTTTTGTCTTTCTTTTCTCGCCTTTCATCTCCTCTCTCAGTGACTGATAAACCACATCGACACATAATACTAATCATTTTAAGCACAAATTCTAGTTAAATGACTTATTATTTTCAAATTATTTTTAAAATTATACTTATTTAATTTTTATACACTATTTTTTTAAATATAAAAACTATAATACCGTGTTCAACCCATGTCTATGTCCTATATTTTCAATAACTGACGTGTCCCGTGTCCATGTCGTGTTGTTTCCGTGTCGCAGTGTCCGTGTATGTGCATCATAGCTAAAAACTAATTATACCTACATTAATTTTGTACTAATGCATTCAAAACTGCAACAGGTCCCATGCTCTTGCATTCAATTCATATGGCGCTGATGGGTTGTGTTTAATTTCCATATCAATTATTTTTACCCAAAAACAGAGATAAAAAAAATAAAAGATAAGATTTTGGTCTCATACCTTGCCTTTAATAGGACATACAATTATTAGACATTAATATAAATATAAAAAAAATGAAATAATTAAAAAAGTAAAATAATGGCAGAGCTGTAGTGGAGTAAGACCTGGTTTTAGATTTCTGCATGTTATCTTACTGTCAACTGCTAAGGCTCCTCCAAAACTGCAAACAACAATAAGAGTCCAGAGACAGAGAAACGGATAAAATAGAAAAGTAAACGCCCTTCATCAAGATATAACAAAAACAAATAATGTTACTTCATTTTTACTGTTTTTGCTTACAATAAAGTAATAGAAAAGTACAGTGATTAGGCACCTACTTTAAATTTTCTATTACCTAATCTTATTAAAATGCTGGTACTCTGTTCCATAGACATTATTGTTTTATAAAATGTTTAGATCAACCTTCGAGCATATAACAAAAATATGGTTGAGATGTCTAGCGTAACTTTAAAGAAATTGTAAACAAAAATAATGGTTGATATGTATGGATTAATAATAAATGAGCATAGGGAGCGGAATACTGAAAATAATGGCGAAGTGAATTTTTTGGAATATAAAATGAGTAATAAAGAGGCAAGCTAAAGCAAGCCCCAATTCTAGTTTGATTATTTTATTATTTTAGCTCAAGACAAATTCAAATTTTCTTGAAAATTATCTATTTAAAGTGAAGTTTTGTTGATTCAAGTCTTCTGCTCTAAAGAAGTTCTTCCTACCAAGAAAACAGCAAGAAGCTTGCGATTGCCCTAATCTACAACCTTTTAAGAACAGAGATGACTTACAATCCTCTGTTCCTCATCTTCTTCCCACATTCACTTGCCTTTCCTTTCGCCCATAAACCGTAGAACAGAGCAAATCCAATAAAAGAAAAAGAAAATAACAGAAGTAATGGATGAAAACTTACCCTTCTTTGTCAATGGCCGGTGGTTTTACAACTCTCTTCCCAGTCTTCTTTTCCCGTAGCTTCAGACGCCTACCAGTAGAGATAGAGAGATAGGGGGGGAGATGGAGTGAAAAGAGAGAAACGATCTTGGGAGGAGAGTTAGAAGAGTATTATATCAGTATTAGGGTTTGTTTTCATCTCATCGCAGGGTTCTGCGCGCGAGGTTACAAATTGAAGCCCGCCTGTCCGAGACGAAGAGTTTCCGCACACGACGGTGACCCGATACCTGAGGCTGCCGTCGACTTTGCCGCCTAAATAGTTCGGGTCACCTCCCGTTGCTCTGCAAATTCAATTTGTTTCGGGTCGTTAATTTTTAGAACAAGTAACATCAAAGGATTTCTTTATTAAAAATAAATAAAGTATCAAAAATATAAAAATAACTTATTTAAAATAATATATATTCATTAGATTTTCACATCAAAATATCGTATAAATAAAAATAAAATTTAATTATTAAAAGATGTATAAATGCTTTAAAAAAATATTTATATAATTTCTCCTAAAAATAATATTTTAATAATTAATATAAGTGAAATAAATTACGTGTATAATATATGCATATGCATATAAAAATTGAAAAAAAAAATCATAATATCATATTTAAAAATTAATCAATATGGGGCTCAAAGCCTATTTGAATTTTTACGTAATACTAATAGCTCATTTATTACACTAATTTTTAAATTTTGAGCCACATCATAATTAGAATTTTTTTTGAACATCGTAATAGAGTTTTTGTCAAAAAAATTAAATGAAAAATAAAAATATAGATTAATCATAAACTTATATAAACATATAAATAATTTAAGTCTTATTTAAATTTAAGAGTACTTATAGATGGAAGTCAAAAAATGAAAAATAAGGTATAAATTTGAAATTAGTGAGTGAATAAATTTACAATTTTATATAATACATGTTCTTATCTTGACTATTGATGGGAAATTTTAATAAGCAAACTTTAAAATTTAACAAATTTAATTTGATTTGGGATAATTTACATATTTAATCAGTAAACTTTACTATTTACATAATATAGCAATCTATTAATAAAGTTAATTGTTAGATTAGATCTATCCATAGATGACACTTAAACTTACATGCAAGCTTGCTTTATGAGAGAGAGAGAGAGAGGGAGGGAGAGAGAGAGAGAAAGGAATGCTAGAGAAAAATTATTAAAAAAAAAAATTAAAAAAAAAGGAAGAAAAGCTAACTATCCAACAAAGATTAGTGAAGATATCTAAAAGTTTTGTACTCAAAAAAGTAAAATGTACAATGTTACACGAAATTCATGAGATATGTGTCACATTCAAGTTGGTTGAGATAGTGTGAGGACTGAAGAGTCATGGCAAGCTACCTCTAGACGAGCTCCACAATATGGGCTAGTCCTATGTTCATGAACAAGCGAGCATGAGACTAGGCATCGAGATAGAATTGTGGTCAACTTTTGTTGAGCCACGTGTCATCCTAAGAGAAAAAAGCGAGTGAGCTGAGGTAGTTGAGAAGAGGAAACAACTACTTTTGTAGTGATCAATGAATCACTTGATGACCCAAATAGAACCTAGTAAGATTTATAAATTCATCATGTATATGTTAGGCATTTTTTAATATTTTTAAGTTAATTTATATTTAATTTGATCTTAAGAAGATATGGATTTAATTGAGAAATTGAAAATGTTAATGAGAAATTTCTTGGGAGCACTGCAATGTTATAATTTTGGTTCTACAACGCTGCCACCTGTGTAAGTTGCAGCTCTAAAAGAAAGTGGTGTTGAGACCCTAATATATATGCCTTGAGTGTTAGAAAAACTTCATGGGAGCATTGTGGGTGTTGAAATTGAAGCACTACGGCCATATGATAATGTCTGTTAAACTAAAAATTTTAGAGCACATTAAAATTTTGCTTCCTTTTAGAGCACAATGGAGTTAGGGTTTCAGTGCTAGGGTTTAATGCCTCTTTTTTCAAAAGTTTCTAGAATGAATCTTCCCCTTGTTAGCGCTATGACATTGAGGATTATGGCATCATGGTGTTGTGTCAATAAATATCAATATCCATTTCTAAAATCTCAAATCTTCTCATTCCATCCATTGAGGTCATCTCCTTGAGAGTGAAAGAGATAATGAGGATTTTAGAGAGAGAAATCTACAATTTGGAGGTTGTGGATCCAATTTCGCCCATTGAGCTAGTTGACAAAATTATTTAGATTCAAGTAGGCTAATAGTACACTACTTTAGATTTAAATTTTGATGTTTGTGTGGGTATTTATAGGATTTATTTGGTTTGTGTTGACACATGCAAATTTATAAAGATTTTGAAAGTTTCACAATGTAACTTTTGATATATTTTAGAATAAAATATTTTGATTATATTGATACGAAAAATATAAATTTTCACTTGGTGGTTTGATTCATACACAATTGCAAGTATTTTTGTATGTATGTCGTAATTTCTTGAAATTGATATAGTACAATAAATGCTTCAAAATGATGTTATAAATGTTCCTCGTGAATGATTATTTAATTTGGTTCTCTTGAGTATGCATACAAGTTTTATCTCGTACAACTCCTGAACTTTTTGTGCATATGTTATTTTTATGTATTTAAATATTATGTTAAATGTTGATCTTACATATTGAATATGTTGATGTTTATATAATTATGTGATGAAAATGATATGTAATGTTTATGTGTTGGAGGATATTTGGAGGGAGAGAATGATGATGGAATAAGTGGCATATGTTTCATGCTTTGTATAATACAAGTGGAGTAATAAGGACTTGTAGACACATGTTATTCATCCATCTCTTGAACAAATATGAGATGAACAAGTCGAGATATAAGTAGAAGTGGAGTCATATGATAAATTGGACTATATGTAATTCCTCTAGCTACGTTGAATAGATGTGAGATTAATACGTAGAGGTATAAGTGGAAGTGGATTTGTAAGGAGAATAGAGCTAATATGATTAAGGTATACGTGGAAGTATAAGAAGGCTTTGTGAAATGTGCTATGTGCAAGTGAATCATATCTTAATTTATATATTACATGTTAAGTTTGGTTTTGTATTTGATTTTGATTTCATGATTATGTTATTCCTTCTTTTGCTATATACAAGTTCAAGAAATATTTATGTTATTGACTTTGACATCTTCACACTATTTACAACAGACTAGTGTGAACAGTAGTTGTACTGTTATTATCATATTAGTGATAGAACCTAATGCAAACAATATATTACTTTGTTTTGAAATTATAAATTCTTGTTTAGATAATATTTAAATTTTTGTGAAATTTAATTTAAAAGTTGAATATTGATATCTTCTGTAGGTTAATGTAGCCTACTAAGTAAGTGGTTGCTCACTCTTACATGGTTAATTGTCATTTCAAGAGAAGGTAAGGCTCTAGTCGAGTAACAAAAGGGAGTTGACAAGGTTAAAGTTTAAACTTCAAGTATATTCCCTATTATAAATATATTTTTTTTGCAATTAGTTAATTATATTTTTGGGATGGGATGTTATGAAAGAAATATTTATATTGGAGTGTTATACATAATTATTATGATAATATGAAAGAAATGAAATCTTATTGTACATGTTTATGTTTACTATCTTTAAAAGTTATTAGTTGGATCAATATGCTAATTATTAAAAAAAGATGTTAATTATTAAAATATTAAATAATAATTAATAATAATTCTTCCAATTAAATTTTTGTTCCTTATAATTGGTGCCAAACAATTAGTATAGAATAACTAAAGTGTAACCATAGCCATATGAGGGTAAATTGAGGTAGTTTAAGATTACTTTATGAATGTCTTTATCTTCATTTTTATGAAAATGAGCCTAGCATATATGTGTTGAAAAATCATGAACCCTTTACTAAAAACCTGAATTCAAGGATTATCATTTTGATGATTTCAAATTTTCTGACATTTCTATTTTGTTACATCTGTTACTACTGCACATCTATTTTGGTTGTCATGCCTACTAACATTTTAGGTCCACAAGGTCAATTGTAATTCAAGCCAACTCAAAATTGTGTATATTAGGACTGAGTCAGTCTGTAAGTGTAATTCTAATGTTTTACCTTTTCTTGAATCAAATGTAATAATGTGGATCCTAATTTTAAGTAACCATACACACACTCACGCTCAGGGGAAGAAATTTTGTATGCTTAAGAGTTTTTTCTATTTTTGATTACATCATACAAGATGATCCAAAAATCGTCCTAGATGATCGATTAAAAATAGAAACCCTAATTAAGGCATCTTGTTAAGTCAGCTAATTTAAGCAAATCATCCTAGATGATGTGCATAATCCTAGATGATATGCTCAAATAAAAAAAATTAGCAGCCAAACTCTTTTAGGTATGATATTATTTTTAGAAATTATACATGATGCCAACATCATCCTGGATGAATTATTACAATCATGCCTAAATTACTCAGGTGATTAAAGAAAGAAATTAGGGTTTGATTAATCGTTCGTATCATCCTGGATGATTGTAGGATCATCTTGGACAATTAGTTAAAAAAAAACATAGTTTTCTCCTAAATCACCTGGATGACCAGAATGATATGTTGGACGATCAGTTGAAATTTTCTATCTCCTAGGTGTATCACCTGGATGACCAGAATGTTGACTGGACCAAAATCCCTTATTTTGAACTAATCGTACATGATGAATCAATAATCATCTTAGATGATATGTTATATTTTTCATCATCCAACATGTATCTTTTAAAAGATATGAATGATGTGATGGATGATGTGTATAGTATTGAATTAATTATATAGGATGATGTCCATATCATCCTGGATGATCAGAACAAATAAGTCTTCTAATCATCCATCCCTCTCAGATCGTCCTAGCTAAAAGGGTTGATCATCCTGGATGATATTTGATGACAAGTTGCAAATTATGGCAAATTTTATACCCTTCTATATAAGATCTCTTATTTATTCAAGAGGGTATCTTTTACTGGTGTTATGACCTGAGAGAGCCAAGGGAAGGAGAGGGAGAGCTTGGTAAAGAGGGAGGATCTTATGAGTGGAAGTTTGTGATGGGCTCACAAAGGTTGCTTTAAACAAGGATCTGAGTCATCATCTCCAGTCATCATCCCTAATTTCTTGGTGGCTCTAGGGAGGTCTTCATTAGCACAAGGTTAAGGTTCTCTGCCTTCTTTAGGAGAAAGCAAAAGGAGTCAACATTCTGTGCCTGCTTTAGGAGGAAACAAATGGAGTAAGGGTTCTCTGCTTGCTTCAGGAGGAAGCAAACAGAGTCTGGGTTCTTTTTCTTATCAGGATCAATGAAAAGGAATTTATAAAGGCTTCTCCATCTTGCCGTAGGAACAAAAGGAGAGTCACTATTGGTTTAGTTCAATAACTAGAGGAGAGGCTCCGAGGAGTGGATGTAGGTCATGTTTACCGAACCACTATAAAATTTGGTTTGTTCTTTCTTATTACATTTCCACACTTTATTTTCTTATAGATGATCGTAAGGTTTAATGTTTTAAAATATTTTAAAAACATCATGCTTTTTGTTTAAGGATTTTTAAAACTACCAATTCACCCCCTCCCTCTTGGTTATCTTTGGGCTTATTCATAAGGGCTTCACAAATTAAATTAACTGTCACCCTCAAGATCAACTGGGATGGCCAGAGTTTGAGTTAGGCTATGATAATATAAAGCGTAGTAGGGGCAGTGGCATCATAGTTTATAATGCAGTTTACAAGTTTAGTAGCCCAATTATTGGAGGATGTACAAAGTAGGATGTTTAACTCATGAGTAAAATGTGTAGTTAAGCAGTTGCAAATATTTTTTTGACTAAAATGTCACAATATGAGCTGATATAACCCACAAATAGAATGACTCATACCATCCAAATCTTGAGAAGAATAAATCCCAAGATCTAATTGGAGAAATTATAGAAATTTCCAATAATTTACAGACTATAGACTTAGGGATAAAACTTAAATCTCGTTAAATTCATTACCACAAAGCTCAGATACAACTTGAAATGATCTTTCATATAAATTCTTATCTCATTATTTTCCACGACTAAAACTATTTAACTTGCAAATGGCATCACTTATTTTACCCAATTAGATGGCGAGCCTACTTATGAATTTTTGGAAAGACTTATGAAACTATTATAAAATGTCCTCATTAAAATTTAAGAGCACCAATAAATGGAAGTAAAAAGATTAAAAAATAAGGTATAAATTTGAAATTTGAGAATGAATAAATTTATAATTTTACATAATAAATATTTTTAACTTGAATAATGATGGGAAATTATAATACATAAATTTAATATTTAACAAATTTAATTTTAGTTTGGAAATATATATATATAACTAAAATATATATAATTTACATATTTAATAATTAAACTTTATTATTTACATAATACAACAATTTATTAATAAAGTTAATTGTTAGATTAAATCTATCCAAATATGAGACTTAACCTTACAATCAAGCTTGCTCTATGAGTGGATGGGGAGAGAGAGAGAGAGAGAGAGAGAGAGAGAGAGAGAGAGAGAGAGAGAGAGAGAGAGAGAGAGAGAGGAATCCTAGATAAAAACTATAAAAGTAAAAAAAAAAAGAAAAAAAGAAAAGCTCAATATCCAACAAAGAATAGTCAAGATATCTAAAAGGCGATACTAAAAAAAGTAAAAATGTACAATGCTAGATATAATTTCAAGGAAATGTGTCACATTTAGGTTGGTTGAGATAGTGTGAGGGCTGCACTCTTGGCAAGCTCCACAATTTGGATTAGTCCTATATTCATGAACAAGATGAGCTTGAGACTAAGCATTCAGATGGAATTGTGTGAAACTTTTGTTGATCCATGTGTCATCCTACGAGTGAAATGTGAGTGAGCAGAGGTAGCTGAGAAGAAGAAATAACTACTTTGTAGTGATCGAATTATTTGATGACCCGAATATAACCTGATAAGATTTATAAGTTCATTATGTATATGCTAGCCCATTGTGAATTTTTTTAAATTAATTTATATTTAATTTGATCTTAAGAAGGTGTGGATCTAATTTTAAAAAATAGAAAATGTTAAAAGGAATTTTGTTGGGAGCACTGCAGTGCTATAATTTTGGCTATGCAACAATACCACCTTTGTAAGTTATGGCTCTAAAAGAAATTGGTGTTGCAACCCTAATGTATATATCTTGAGTGTTAGAAAAATCTTCATGAAAACATTGTAGGAGTTGAAATGGAAGCACTACAGTTATAAGATATATGTCTGTTTAACTAAAAATTTGGCTTCCTTTGGAGCACATTGGAGTTAAAGGTTTAAAGCATTGTCGGTCCAAGGTCTCTTTTTTCTTAAGATTTCTGAATGATTCTTCCCCTTGACACGGGGGATTATGGCGTCATAGTGTTGTGTCAATAAATATCAATATCCATTTCTAAAATCTCAAATCTTCTCATTCCATCCATAAGGTAGTTTGCAAGAGATAGAAATGCATGAGGATTTTGTAGAGAAAAATCTATAATTTGGAGGCAACGGATCCAATTTCACTCATCAAGCTAGTTGAGGAAATTGTTTAGCTTAAGGTAGGTTATTAGTACACTACTTTATATTTCAATTTTTATGTTTGGTAGGTCGACCAACAAAGGGAGAGATTTTAGGGCATATAAAATGAATATATCAGTTAGTAAGAGTTTGTAATACTTTCAGGAGTTATGCTACTATATATTAAGCAACAAATGCAGGAATCTTTTTGAGATTGGTGCATGGGGTAAGATAATGATATAGTATGAGGTGGACTTCATAGCTCTTACTAAATATACTCGCTAATTAGTTATCACCTGAAGATAGGTGTTATCAGTTCTTGCAAGGTCTGAGAGATAGTCTGAGGCATCCCTTGGTTCCATTTAGTATTAGTGATTTTTGTGAACTCATGGAAAGGGTGGGGCTAATAGAGAAGAACCTAATGTCCACTCAGCATAGGTGGGATACTAGTTGGAAGTTATTTTGATTTGAGCTATCTAGAGGTTCATTTAGTTATAATATCTTCGTAAGAATCAAGAATATTTTGTATCCTATATCTAGGCATGTAAATATCCTATCTCAATATTCTTAGTTTGTCACACATTCCGTCGTTGAGGCTATACATCACTCTATATTTTATCTACATATATATATATATATATATATATATATATATATATATATATATATATATATATATATATATATATATATATATATATATATATATCCACTATGTGCTTTAAATTAAGATTGGGATAATATTAAAAACATCATTTAACATTTATAAAATATGATTCTTTATTAGTACTTGATATGCACTTTACAACAACAATCGAAAATAAGAGAAGTAGACATACATAAAATAAATAACAAGCAAAATCATTTTTATTAAACTCATAGAAGAATGAAAATACAAGAGAGTGATATCACCATAAAGGATAAAAGTATCTCCTCTACACTCCTACTCCCTTAACTTATAGAGTTGCTTTAAGAAACATAGACTAAATACTTCAAATAATTATATCTTGTACTTTCCTAGACTCCCTTAGATTTTACTCTAAGAGGGTACTAGAGAAGTACTCTAAGAAATTCTAAATTTTATACATGTAATTAAATTCTCTTACAAATAGAACATCACATCTATTTTTAGGAAAAATTAAAAAGGCATCTATCACTGCGGCACTTGAAAGAGTGGCATCACGGTGCCCTTGAAATGAACTAATGCCTAAGCACTAAAACTTTTGCACCGTCACGGTGCATGCTTATGTTGATTAATTATTAAGCAAAAAAGTTGTAATCTTTTCACTGATAGAATATAACCCATTGAAGTTATAGTTGCAACACCAAAGCGCTAGTGACATTCAATAGTAGTAGAACCCAAGTTTAAAATATGGTTCCAAGGTGCGAGAAATGGTGTGCCATAAAATTTAAAAATAGAAAATATGGCGTTGCCAAGCTGACTTCCTGATGTTGCGATGCTGGTAATGATGGCTTTGTTGATGCTGCAGTACCAACAAATAGAAAATTTGGTGTTGCAATGTCTAGATTGTGGCACCTCGATGATATTGAAGGTGGCTTCGTGATGCTGTTTCATCGGACGCTATGGTGCTGTAAACTCCTTAGATTTTTTTTGCATTTTGAGTTTTTTCTTTAATAAACTTAATTAAAATAATACATTTTTATATAAAATAAAATATAAAACACTATATAATTTGCACTTATGAGTAATGTCCATAGAGAGAACTAAATAGTAGGCTTAAAGCTATGGGCAGTTAGAGTTAAAAGGAAGGTAGCCCTTTCAAGAGTAGTCAATGAGGCCTCATCAACCCATAATGGAGGATGATTTGGTTGGGGAATGTCTAGTGGATTAGTAAGAGGAGTAGATTGAGAGTCCTTTCTAGTTATGATTATAGCTCTAGTTCAACTTAGAGTTTATAGTTTGACTTAACAGGAGCAAGGGAAGCTCTTGATGTAGTGACATATATAATTTATATTTTTGAGTGGCCTAATAACATTCTCTTTAATTATGCTACCAGTCATTCTTTTATATCTAAGTATCTTCAAGATGATTTGAGTTTATCTTCTCTTTCATTACTTATATAATATTTTTTTCTAACTGGGATATGATGTTTGCTAATGAGATCTATGCGTGTGAGCTTAAGATTTCTGGTAAGATATTAGTGTCAGCATTAATCTTAATGCCTATAAAGGAGTTTGATGTATAATTGGTATGTATTGGTTGTGTAGGTACCAAGCTCATATTGATTAGAGTAAGAAGATGTGAGTCTATGTGTTGATATAGAGGCGTTTTGTTTATTGGGTGTTAGGAGTGTCTTATTATCTCTAATTTTTATGTTGCAAGTGGATAAGGATTAAAGGGAAGAGACTTCTATATGTCTTGTCTATATGAGAGATATGAATAAATAAGGAAAAGGAATGGATGATGTTTTGGTGGTGAAGGAATTCAATGATATATTTTTAAAGGAGTTATCTAGATTTCCTCTAAAGAGAGGTATAATTTATATTGTAGTGGTGATAGGTATAACTTCAATAGTGAATTTTTCATATAGGATAACATTTAGGGAATTGTAAGAGTTGAAGGTGTAGTTATAAGTGCTGTTGGATAGAGGTTTTATCTTACTAATTGGATTATCATGGGGAGTTCCTATATTATTTTTAAAGATAAATGATTGATCTCTGAGGATGTGTGAAGATTATAAAGAATTGAATAAAGTGATAGTGAAGAATAAATATCCATATCCTAGGATAAATGATTTGTTTGATTAGCTGGAAGGAGTAGGAATATTTTTTAAGATTAATTTGAGATTAAGTTAACACTAGTCATGGGTGAAGATTGAAGATGTAGTAAAGATAGCTTCCTGTACTAGATACTATTTGTATGAGTTTTTAGTGATGTCATTTGGTGTGATGAATGCTTCATTGGTATTCATGGATTTGATGCATCTAGTTTTTAAGGAGTATTTGGACTAATTTATTATAATATTTATTGATGATTTTTTGGTGTATTCAAAATTTTAGGAGCATGTGGTTCATTTGGAACTGCTCACAAGAGGCATTGAGGAAACAAAAGTTTAATGCTAAACTTTTTGAATGTGAGTTTTGGTTGACTTTTGTGGCATTTTTTTGGGTACGCATACATTAAGGATATTATTACTATGGATCCTCAAAATGTGCAGGCCATAGTAGATATGCCAAGGCCTTCATGTATGACCATGGTTTATAGTTATATAGGCATGGCTAGTTTTTAAAGAATGTTTGTTAGAGGATTTTTATTGATTATAAACCTTTCAATGAGATTAACTCATAATGTTGTTCTTTTTGAATGGAAACTAGAGTTTGAAGTGAGTTTCTTGAAGTTGAAGGAGTGTCTGATGTCAACTCTTGTGTTGATTATTTCGTTAGGCATAAAAGAATTCAAAGTGTCTAGTGATGCTTCATTGAAAGGCCAAGGGTATGTGCTATAGTAGAGTAGAAAGTCAGTTGCTCATGTATCTTAGATCTTGAAGCAACATGAAAAGAGTTACTGAACTCATAATTTAAAGTTGGTAACTATGTTTTCATGTTTAATAATTTGGTGGAATTATATGTATGGTATCATATATGAGATCTATATTAATCACCAGAGTTTGAAGCATATTTTAATCCATAAAGAATTGAACTTAAGCTAAAGAAGGTGCTACGAGGTAATTAAGAATTATGCATTATACATTATTTATAAACTATGTAAAGCAAATGTGGTTGTTGATGCTTTGATAAGGATATCCATAAGAGTAACAACCAGTGTTATTACTTTTAAGCAAGCATTTATCAAGGAAAGGGGGAGGCTGGAGTTAGAAGTGGTGTGTTCATTTAATGTGGCGGCTAGAGTCATTTTTTAAAAGATAGTTAAGCCCTCATTACAGGATAAGATTAAGAAAGCTCAAAAGGCATATAAGGAGTATGAATTGATGATAGATCAAACCAAATATAGAAAAAGATGTAAAAAGTTTTTAGATGAGCAAGATGGGATTTCTTGGGGTAGTAGGTTGTGGATCTCATGTGATGGTGATCTCTAGAGAGAGATTTTGCATGAAGCCTATTATTTTGGGAGAACTATTCATCCAAGCAATAATAGAACATATCATGATTTCAAATGCATATTCTAGTGGCCTTGATTGAAGTTGGAAGTGGAAAAGTTTATTTCTAAATGGGAAGCATGTCACATGGTGAAGGTTGAACTCTAAAGGCCACTTTACTATTATAATTATTTCCTATTCCCAAGTGAAAATGGGAGGAGATCACTATAGACTTTTTCTATGGACTCTCCAATGTTTAGGAAAGTCTTTGATGCGGTATCAATGGTTACAGATAGAGTGAAGAAGTTTGCTCAATTTTTCTAATGAAGTAGACTAATTCTATTGATAAATTGGCTTAACTGTACATGAAAGAGATTATCATATTACATGGAATTCCTAAGATTTTTATTACTTATCGTGATGGTACGTTTACCTCAAAACTTTGGAAACATGTTTAGGAAGATATAAGGATTATATTAAATTTCATAAGACTTTTCACACTTAGATAAATGGGTAGTATAAAAGGGTTATTAGAATTTTGGAAGATCTACCGAGGCTCTATGTTGCGATATTTGGTGGAAATAGCTTCCATTTAAGTATTAGTGTGATTCCTTATGAAGCTTTGCATGAAAGGTGTAGGAAACCATTGTGTTAGGCTGAGGTATGAGAAAGAAGGTTGATTGATTATAAGTTGGTAGATAGTGCTACAAAAAAGGATTAGACTAATTAGGAAAAAGTTTAAAAGTGGGTCAAGGTTGGTAGAGTAAATATTTTTACCCAAAGCAAAAGTTTATGGAATTTTAAGTGGATCAGCCTGATGAAGGGTAAAAGTAGATTTGGAAGAGATAACAAAGTCAGCCCTCAAAAATATTGGATCATTTGAGGTGACTAAGAGAATTGGGAAATCTACATATAGGTTATTTTTGCTAAACAATATGTATAATTTCCATAACATGTTTCATGTGTTAGTGTTAAGGAAATGAGTATCAAATATCGACTATAGAGTTCCCTGAAATTGAAGTGGTTGTGTTGCCTAATATGACTTATAAAGAAGAACCTGAACATATCCTAACATTTAATGTTAAGTAGTTAAGACAAAAAAAAAAAGATTCTAATGGTCAAGGTTTAATGGAAGAATGAAAAAAATGAGAGGCAACCTCAGAGAAAGGGACTAAGAAGAGGCAATCATTTCTAAATCTATTTTGATCATGTTTTAGATTTGAAACATGAATGATGACATTTTCTATAAGGAGGGGAGAATGTTCTATCTAACACTCAAAATCCAAGTACTTTATATTAATTATCATTAATTATTAGTTAATACATAATTATGAGCTTTAGAATATTGAATGTAATAGAAAGTATCCAAGGTTTGGGGTATAAGTTATGAAAATCTTAAAATTGGAAATTTCTTTACATATGTTGCGGTGCCACCTTGATTAATAATATTGTGGCATTGAGCTCTGAAAAATTTAGATAAAAAAAATAGGTTTAAGCTTGCATTATCGTACCAAAGAAACACCACCTTGGCTTAGGTCTTGGGTGAGCATATTCTAGAAGTATATATAATATTCTCTTAGAACATTACGGTGCTGAAAGTTGGGCACCATGGTGTTAGGTAAAAATAGCATAATTATTATATTAAAATACTTGAAAACATTTTAGCCAAACACCATTGCCTTAGCAGCCTTCTTGGATAAGGGAGGAGGAGAAGGAAAAGACAGAAAATGAAAAAGAGAAAGAGAGAGATTTTGGAGGCCAAATATAGGATTTTGATTGTCAGGTCTATCGAGGAAATTATAGAGCTTTTGCACGCTTATGAATCCCTGTCTCTTTATTTTACTCCTATTTTTTTTATAAAAGTTTATAAATTAAAATGCATTTTCATGTGTTTTATGAAGCTTTCATCATGTAACTTTTTATATGTTATTGTATACTATATTCCAAATATTTTGACTAAATGAAATTGAACTTGCCCTAGCTAGTTTTTCCTACATGAATTTTTGATTTTACATTACAAATAAGGCTTTTCTTGAAATTGCAATAGTTAAATAAAAGTCCTAAAATATTTATGTGAATGTCCTTATAAAATTGGAAGTGAATTAGAAAAACTTTAGTGAGTAGATTGATATACTTACGATGTGGCTTTATAGAAGCATTTTATGCATTATGTGGACTTCAATTACTATTGCATTTCATTTGAGTTGAGAATAACATGGCATTGGAGTTGTTCTAATATGTGAAAGAAGTGCACTCTTTGTTTTGTGGCAAGGGCCCTAAATGTACTCTTCTGATCTGCTATAAAAAAATATAGGAGGGATTTTGGCCTCACTTGCTGAAAGTATGTGTGTGAGGTTATGTAACACTGTACGTATTCTTCTAGTTCCATCTAGGAAAAAGTGCGAGTGATTCTATCCCCACATGCTATACGTATGTATAGGAGGTAAACAATTGACATAATGGAAAGTACAATTAAAAGTCTACATCGAGATATATGCATGATGATTATTACAATATCTTTTTATTAATGAATTAAATAAATTAAGTATATTAAATGAACATTGGAAATTTTGAACATCAATACAAACTTCAATGAAATGTAAAACTCAAGTGCAAGGGAATCTCTAAGGCCAAATATTCAGTGAGGTATCTTAAAATCATTATGTAAGAGGACTGTAAGTAAGTTAAAGTGTTGAGTGTGCCTGAAAGTATTTCACTGCTTATTATTGTCTAATTACTTTAATGCAATTACTACATTTTATTATATTATGGTAATTTTAGCTTTTAATTTAAATATATAGATGTGTGTTTGGTTAATAAAAGAAGTTTATTGAGCTAGATTTTCTAATCCTTTTTCTTTTATTATTTCAAGAAAAAGTAAATGTCCTGCTGAGTAGGCCAAGAATAGAGGTAGGATTTTTTATATGAGTTAGCAAGAAATATTTTGTAATCCATCTTTTACTTATATGATGTGTAGACTTGTGTGATTTGGATTATTATAATTATATTTAAATGAAATGAAATTTATTAATAGTATCTTTATGATTTGAAATGTCAGTAGCTTTGGTTGTTATTTTAGATTAAGGAGGCTAAAATCTTGGTTTAGGTCAGCCAATCCTTGCATTAAATCATTTTTCATGATAATTCACAACTATGCAAAGTTCATCAAAGATGTTTTTAGTAGGAAGAGAAGATTAGGAGATTTCATAATTATAGCTTTGATGGAGGAATGTATTATAAGTTTATAGAAAAACTCCCAAAAGTTTAAGGACCTTGGTAGTTTTACCATTTTTATGGATCCAAAATTTGTAGTAGAAGACAATGTGATTTATTAGATAGCTTAAATTTGATGCCCTTGTCCATATTCAAAAGACTTGATCTAGGAGAAGTCCAACCTACCACTGTTATCATTCATTAGCCAACCACATATCCTAAAGGTATAATAGAGGATGTGTTAATTAAGGTAGATATTCTTATCTTCCCTATGGACTTTAATTTTTTAGAAATGGAAGAAGATAGAGGCATACCAAATATCTTAGGTAGACCTTTTCCTAGCTACTAGTCTGGCCATGATAGATGTGAAAAATGGTTCATTGACTATGAGAGTGAAAGATAAAATAGTGACCTTCATTATCTCTAAGACATAATGTTTCTTATTGACCAAAATGAGGTTTCTCATAAAGTAGACTTAGTTTATGATTATTTGAAATATTTAATGGGGGTTTTATTAATGATTAGTTCTTTAGAGATTCCTTTGGGTGATGATTGTTATGATTCAGATTTCAGGGAATAGAATTTTGATGATAGCAAACACTTCTTTTTCTCTACAAATGTGTTGCCTACAAACATTTTAGGTCCACAAGATCAAAACTATAATTTGAACTAGCTCAAGATTATGTAGACTAGGTCTGAGTCAGTTTATAAATCTTTAATCTTTTCTTGAATCAATTGTAAATGACGTGGTTCCTGATGCTAAGTAACCTTGCACACACAGACTTCAGAATTTTTTTGACTATTTTTAGAGTTCTACATTTTTACTCACATCGTCCTAGACAATCCAAACATCGTCCTAAATAATCAGTTAAAAATAAAAAATCTAATTAGAGCATCCTTATTAAGGCAACCGTCATTAAGCACATTGTTCAGAATGAAGTTATCATCATCCTGGATGATAGGCTGAAATTAAAAAGAATTAGCCACCAGATCTTTTAGGTAGTTTTTATTTTTGGACATCATCCAAGATGATGTCCTTGATGATGCAACATAATTATGCCTAAATTAATCTGGTAATTAATAAAAGAAATTAAGGTTTGATTGCACTATCACATCATCCTAAATGATTGCAAGATCATCCGGGATGATAAGTTAACAAACCTTAATTTTTCCTGGACGATCAAATATTGGTCTGCATATATTCAGGGCAATGCTTTGGATGATCTTTGATGTTTTGAACTAATCATCCCGGACGATCATGATATTATCCAGGACAATCAAGTCAATATTGCATCATTCAGACATCCATTTAGGGCGATGTTCAGGATGATCTATGATGTTTTGGATGATCTATGATGATCACATCATCCTAAATGATTGCAAGATCATCCGGGAAGATAAGTTAACAAACTTTAATTTTTTCTGGACGATCAAACATCAGTCTGCATCTATTCAGGGTGATGCTTTGGATGATCTTTGATGTTCTAAACTAATCATCCCGGACGATCTTGATATCATCCAGGATGATCAAGTCAATATTGCATGATTCAGACATCCATTTAGGGTGATGTTCTGGATGATCTATGATGTTTTGAACAAATTATCCCAAATAATTGCAATATCATCCTAGATGATCAAGTTACTTTTCAATTGTCCAGATCCCATCCAGGTTGATGGTTTGGATGATATTCATTGATTTGTACTAATCGTACAGGATGATAGATTATCGTCTTGTATGATATGAACAAATTTCCTTCTAATCGCCCAAATCTTCCTGGCTGATTAAGCTGATTTTGTACTAATCATACAGGATAATCAGTTGATTGTCCTGGATTATAATGTCAGTTTGTTGCAATTAAGAGCTATTTCAAAGCTCTTCTTTATAAGTTCTTTTGTTTCACCCAAGAGGGTATCTTTTGCTGCTATCTTGACCTGAGAGAGACTAGAGGAGAGGGAGAGAGAGAGAGAGGATCTTGTGAGGGGGAGTTTGTGAGGGGTTTTCAAAAAGGTTGCTCCAAGCAAGGATCCAAGTCATCTTGTTTGATCATCATCGCTTATCCTTGGAGGTTTGAGAGAGGTTTTATTTAGCAATCGATCCATGTTCTTTACCTGCTTCAGGAGAAAGTAAAAGGAGCCGTGTTCTCTAACTCACCAGTGTCGGTGGAAATGAGGTTTTGAAAAGGCTTCTCTACATTTTTATGGGAGTAAAAGGAGATCCACTGAGTTGAGTGCAATACTTAGAGGGCACCTCCGGGGAGTGGATGTAGGTCGAGTTGACCAAACCCGTATAAATCTTTGTGTTCTTTACTACTACTTTTTCTACATTTAATTTCCACACTTTGATTTTCTTAGTGGTGAACTTTGGTTTGAGTTTTTGTTTTGATTTAAAGATTTTTTAAAATACCAATTCAGCCCCCTCTTGGTTAGCCTCGAAACTAGTTCATAAGGGCTTAACATCTCTAACGAACTTTCAAGTGGTATCAGAGTGGGATTCATAAAATTGTGTTTTTGGAAACTTTTGAATTTTGACCTATGGCTAACTCCGATAATCATAATACTGTAGGAGGGTATTCTATTATCCAAACACCTTTGTTTGACAATATTTTTTAATTTTTGAAAAACTTACATGTCAACATTTTTACAATCCATTGACTTTCGCATGTGGATGCTTGTTAAAGAAGGTTATACACCTCAGACTAGTAAAATTAATGGAGTTACTACTCCACTTCCTTTCACTAAATGGACTCTTGATGAAGGGGTTTTTGCTCAACTTAATGCATAATGCTTGAACTATTTTTTCTGTGCTTTAAAATATGAAGATTACATGTGTGTTTCAACTTGTGCTACCGGTTAAGAGATTTGGGATAAATTGTGTATCAGTTATGAATGATAAAATGAAGTTAAGCAATCTTGATTGAATATTTTGTTGCATGTTTATGAATTTTTTTGTATGAAACATTTTTGAATAAATTTCTGAAATGTATACAAGGTTTACTCAAATTTTTACATCTTTGTAAGCCTTAGGAAGAGAACTCACTAACTATGAAAAAGTAAATAAAATTTTAAGATGCTTGCCTTCCTCTTTTGATGCAAAGATTACTGTAATAACTGAGTCCAAAGATTTAAATATTTATTCGATTGTTAACTTACTTGGATCACTCATTGCTTATGAGCAAGGAGTGAACCAAAGACAACTTGATGCAGGAGAGAAGAAGAAAGAGAAAACTGTGGCATTGAAGGCTAATGATATGGATACAAATTTTTTTAGGTCTGAAAGTGATGATATTGCCTTAATCTTGTGGCAATTCAAAAGCTTTCTAAGGAGGAATCACAAGCATCATAAGAAATGGAAAAAGGTAAGGATAGCAAAAAATTTTAAAGTTCTTCTGATGTTGTCTGTTTTGAATTCAGGAAACTTGGATATGTCAAAGTTGATTATCCTACACTTAAGGATCACTCAAGCAAAGATAATGGTGAGGAGAAACCTAAGTTCAGTAAGGATAAGAAGTGATTTCAAAAGGCACTCTAAGTGGATTCTACATCTGACTCCTCTGAGACAGTAGAGGAGGAGGAAACCGCAAACTTGTGCTTGATGGCCGGTGATCAACTTAGATAGTCTAAATAAGAAGAGGTATGCCAACCAACCTATGATTAATTACTTAAAATATATGAAAAAGTTCATGCATCATATAAAAAATTTAATAAGATGCATGCTTGTTTGAAATTAGAGTTTTTGAATTTGAAAAAAAAAAGAGCATGAAGTTTTGATTAAAGATCACCTCCAAATTGATAGCAATCACATGCCTTTACTTTATGAGTTTGATGAATTGAATAAAAAGCACTATGAGTTGGTTATTGAGCATGATTCAATGAAAGCATCCTACACCTCACTTGAATCTGATTTTAAGACATACATTACTAAATCTGAGCATAGGGAGCACAATCTGAGAGTTGATAATACTATTTTAGAAAGTGGTAACTCGAGGTTTAAAGTTGAATTGAATGTATTTAAGGGAAATAGGATAACCCCCACACTCGATCTAAAACCAAAACCTAGAAAGAGGCATTATAACCTGAACAAATTAGTAAATCCTTTTCCTGGTATTGAATATTTTGCATGTGGCATGCTAGAGCCCATCACTCCACTTGCACTATTCATCGTAGAACATATTGAATGTGGAGACCCAAATTGCATGGTTCATAGCATAATACACATGTATTGCATTATTCTTTTCATAAGAAGGGACTCAAACTTGTTTGGGTTCCTAAATCTAACGTTTGATGATTTTTACAAGCTTCCTCTCACAAAAGTCCTTATGAAAGCATGTAGTACTTAGACAGCAGAGGCTCACGACTCTTAATTGCATAATTTTGCTGCTTAATAAATTCTGAATTGCATGTTTTTTAATCTATTGCTTATTGATATTTTTTTTTCTCTCTATTTATTGTTGTTCTTCTACTCTTTTTTATTCCATAATTGATTGGTTCACTTTCTACTTGCTTTGGTTCTTCATATTTTATTTCTGTCAATTTAGTTTTTTTTTTTCATTGCTGAATTGATATCTTGTGCCTTATTTTTGTTTTTGAAAATTTGTGATCAATGTTTGTTATCCCTAAATCAATTAAAGGGAGAAACACCGTGGATTGTTTCCCTTCCTCTAACTTTTTTTAGTAGTATAATTTTTTTTTTCTAAACATAAATCTATCTTAAATTAAAAACTAGTATTTACGATTGGGATCTTTTCAATCTTGCTATAGTAATCTATCATATATATATAAAATGTTCAAAGTCTTTATATTACCTTTAGAGTTTTTGTAATCCTATCGTTAGATTTATCATATGATTTTTTATTCTATTTTTTGATTAATTCTTCCTTATATTAGAGAGTGAGTTCTTCTTCTCTAATATGTTGAAGATATAATCAAAACTGAGAATATTTAAGAGTTTTGAAAAAGGGATCTAGCTTGCAAAAAAAAAAAGGTCAATGATGTCAAAATCAAAAGATGTGCAATGACGCCAAATTTAAAAAAAAAGTACACAAAGTGTATCAAAAATCAAAAGATGTGTAAAGAGTGTCAATCAATTGACAAGAGGCGTAAAATGAGCCCACCAAAAGCATGCTTTCTTCTCTTTTAAAATTTTTAAATCTTAGAAGAATTCATGTGTCACTTGATATTTTTCAAAGACTTGATTTTGGAATTCATGATCATGATTAATCATGATTAATTACTTTGATATAATATTCTACATAATATTTTTTTGGAACCAAGTTTTATAAAGATATATTTTTCTTATCCAATTTTTTGTCAGATTTAGATCTTTATTTTCTAAAGATGATTTAGCTTGGAGAAATTCGAGGTAGGGCTAACAAGATCGGTTGTTCTACCATTTTTTGAATTTCGTTGATGTTAACTCATTGATTCTTAAAAATTTTTAATTCAATCACATGGAGAATTATCATATTCGTGCTTTGATACTAAAACCTTTGTTTTACATTTGTTTTGATGTTTTTTTTTTGTATATTACTTTTATCATTTTCAATTGATTTTAATGTTTTTGGGCCTTCTCTGATCATATCCATCCATCTTTTTTTTGTAAACTTTTTATCACATAATCTTTGACGATATTCATATCATCTTAGATGATCGGTTCAATTCACTCTTGAAATTCCATCTGATGGCTGATATGACTCTTCTACTTCTGATCATCCTAAATTATATGATAGTCTTCTACTTCAATCATTTATGATCATCCTTGATGATCCTCTTCATCCTAGAGGATGCTCTTCATCCTGAACGATGCTCTTACTCTTTGCTCAATTATTAGTAATCATCCCGTACGATCCACTTGTTCATCATGGATGATACATGTGGAAATGCATTTAAACCTTTTAAATTCGATAGGTGCGATTAATTATTGGTGATCATCCCAAACGATCCACCTGTTTATCCTGAACGATACTCGTGGCAATGCTTTTAAATGTTTTAAATTCAACTGATATTATCCATTATTGTGCATCATCCTGGATGATCCACCTAATCTTCCAGGATGATCTGCTTTTTTGACGGTCATTCGAATTGTCTCTTCAGGACGATCGCTTGTTTCTTATCATCCTGGACAATATCTGATCATCTTGGATAATATTTCCACCTTTTTGACAAATCATCTTGGACATAATTATTACACCCGATCATCCTGGATGATTCTGAGATCATCCTAGATGATCAGATTGTTTCTTTATAAATCGAGCCATTCAATTAGGTTTTCTCACACAAATCCTTCTACACCCTCTTTTGCCCTTACTTCCCTTCAATTTTCTTGATTATGGCCGGCAAAAAGAGTTCGCGCATACCTTCTGGGAGTTCCTCAAGGGCGAATCTAGATCCCCGCTTTATGGAGGTGTCCAATCAAGCCGCATATCAGAGGTACAAGAAGCCAGGATCATTATTTCCTAGACTATCAACCCGCACATTCTTTCATATCCTGTCCTTGACCTATTTGCTCACACCACCCTCACCTTTCTTCTTACTCTCACTGTCCCTTTTAATTCAGAACTACTCTTTGAATTTTATGCTAGCCTTTGCATAAATTCCTCTTTCACTGCTCTCAGGTCCTATGTGAATTGACGTCCTATCGAAATCACTTATTAGGACTATCAAGATCTTTTGTAATTTTCCACCATAGGGGATAAACTCCATAATCTGTGTTCTGATCCTGACTCAGATTAAGCTCTGACCAATCATTTTTTAAGAAACACCAATGCTCAATTTTACGTTAGAGAGTCTAGCAGCTTACTCAAAGATGCTAGGACAATCTAATATGTCCATCATACTATTATTATTCCAAAAGCTAGTGATCGCATTCATATCACTCCACTCCTTTTGATCACCAGTTTTTAAATTTTGGCCTGTCGAGAATTTAATGCCATTGACATTATTTTTTGATATATTGGGCATCTGACTAGTATTCATGATCTAGGATATAGGAGGAACCCCGATCTTGCCCTAGGACATATCATTGCCTATATCCTAAAATCCAAATACAACCTCTAATATCCTGCTCCACCAAACTTCCAGCCTACCTTCTACTCAAATAACTCCTTCCATGTTCTTCACAGTACTCATCTCCACCAGGGGCACGAGGAAGCCGAGGGAGCTAAGGAGGAGGCAGCTCCTGCACATGTTCCTGCACCTACTCCGCTTTCCTAGCACTCTTAGTTAGATGAGCTGGTGGAGCAATTCGGCCAGTGGGAGACACATTTTGAGTCCTACATTGCTGCACATGAGTAGGAGCATGTGAAGGACATTGCTCGATTTGATTTGTACGTGGCTCACCAGCAGCGACAGCACGACCAGGACATGACCTAGTTTTGATAGCAGTTCGCCACCCTTTCCAGTTACTTTCACCCACCACCACCACCACGTCCTCCTTCGAATGATCAAGGGTCTTCTTTCTTATAGTTTTTTTTTGTGATATTATTTTTTCTTGTTTTAGTCTTCTCCTAATTTATAGTTTATATATTATTTTTCTTTTTTTCTCCTCCTTTATGTGATGTCAAAAGGAGGAGTAGCTGTACTGCTCTAGTTTATACTACTGTGTGTTTGAATAGTTGTTATTTGAACGATTTATATTTGTGCAACTTATGTAGTTTTGATGATTCCAAACATTATTGTTCAGATGTATAATTATCTCCTAACAAATTTAGAAGATTTGCACTTGCTCTTGTGTGTACTAACATTTCAGGAAAATCAGACTCCAGACTACGAAAACTTCAAATCAAATTCAACATATGATATTTTGTTTATTTGAAGTTTGTCTTTTCTTTAATTAATTTTGAAAGGGAGTGATTGTAATTGAGTGAATAAAATCTCACACACACTAGGAGATCATGAAATTCTATACTGATCGTACAGGACGATATTTATCGTACTGGACGATCTGTCAGTTATCTCCTATAGAGCACTTGGAACGAATAGGAACTTGCTTTGGAAAATTTTTCTAAGTCCTATTCGTCCAGGACGAATTTTAATATCGTCCCGGACGATGGGTTCTCTGTAAACATTTCGTCCAGACGAATTTTACCATCGTACTGGGCGACCAGTCCTCTGGAAAATTTTCGTCCAGACGAAAATAAATATCGTACCGGACGAACAGCTCTCTGGAAAATTTTCGTCCAGACGAAACCAAATTATCGTCCCCGGCGATGGGCGCTCTGGAAAATTTTTATCCAGACGAAATAAATAATCGTCCAGGATGATCGGCTCTCTGGAAAATTTTCGTCCAGACGAACATATTTTCGTCCAAACGATAAACCGACTTAGGACAGTTTTCAGCAGTTTCTAGAACCGACCTTGTAATAACCGTTCGTACTGGACGAACCTAGTTCGTACAGGACGATCAGCTGTACGAAGTCATTTCGTACACATATACAAATTGGGTCGTTTCAGATCGTTTAAGTAAAATCGTCCAGGACGATCTATGATCGTACGGGACGATCCACTGCGTACAGAATTGAAAACTTGCAGTTTTTGGGCGGTTTTTCATGTCTTTTGTATAAATACTCCAAATTAGACTGCCACCCAATCTTTTTGTCATTTGATCTTCGTGCCTATTGAGAGAATAGCTAAGGGGAGAGTGGAAGAGAGCATTCAAAGGAGGATTCCTACCATTGGAGCGAGAAGGCTTCACTTGGATTGCAAAGGTAAGAATCTCTACTTGTGAAATTGGATTTCTTCACTCTTTTCTTTTCTTCCTTCTAGATTCTTGTGAGAAGATCATTCAAGAAGGTCCGGTTCACTGCCGACACTTGGAGAGTGTGAACAGACGTGGGTTCTCTGCCTACACTAGGAGAGTGTAAAAGGAAGGAGGTTCTCTGCCTACACTTGGAAAGTGTGAACAGCCGTAGAGTTCTCTGCCCACACTAGGAGAGTGTAAAAGGACGACGGTTCTCTGCCCACACTAGGAGAGTGTGAAAGGACGACGGTTCTCTGCCCACACTAGGAGAGTGTGAAAGGACGACGGTTCTCTGCCAGCACTGTGGATTGTGTAAAAGGACGACGGTTCTCTGCCGCACCGGGGAGTGGTGAAAAGGGGGTTTTGTACAGGCTTCTCCGCCTTGCTGTGGGTGCTAAAGGAGAGTCACTTTGTGGTATTAGTGCAATACTCAGAGGGTGCCTCTGAGGAGTGGATGTAGGTCTGGTTATAGACCGAACCACTATAAATCTGGTGTCATTTATTTTATTGCTTTTACGTTTCCGCATTTTAAATTTCAGTTTTAACAACTCTGTGGTTGAAAAACATTTTTCTACAAACTTTAAAAGAAAATTTTATTTCGGTTCAACTTTAATTTTAAGAGGGTTTAAAATTTTTAAAACTACCAATTCACCCCCCTCTTGGTAGCCGTGGGACATTTACTTAGGCTTAACAACCTAATTACTAGACTCAACAAGTGGTATCAGAGCATTGTTTCAAAATCATAAGTTTGAACTACTTTTTGATTAACGTAGATGGCTACATTTGGAAACCGAAACACACCTGAGGGTTACTCTATCACTAGACCTCCACTGTTTGACAATATTCCTTTTGATTTTTGGAAAACACGCATGTCTACTTTCTTACAGTCACTTGATTATCGCATGTGGATGTTAGTCCAGGAAGGTTACACAAAACCAACTAGACTAGTTGATGGAAATAGGGTAGATACACCCTATGCAGATTGGACTATAGAAGAACGTGACTTAGCACAATTAAATGCAAAATGTTTAAATAGTTTCTTTTGTGCTTTAAAATCTGAAGACTACATGCGAGTTTCCACTTGTAAAAGCGGAAAAGACATATGGGATAGACTTTGTATTACTTATGAAGGAACAAATGAGGTTAAGCAATCAAGACTCAATATCTTGTTACATGACTACGAATTATTTCGCATGAAATCTAATGAATCAATATCTGACATGTACACAAGATTCACTCAAATTGTCACCTCTTTGCATGCACTTGGTAGGGAATTAACTAATGCTGAAATGGTTAATAAGATTCTTCGTTGTTTACCTACTGCATACGATGCTAAAATTACTGCAATTACAGAGTCAAAAGATCTGAACATTTATTCTATTGACAATCTTCTTGGTTCACTCATTGCTTACGAGCAAGGAGTAAGTCAAAGAAAGATTGATGCAGGTGAACCAAGAAAGGACAAGAATATTACACTAAATGTGGAAGAGTCAGAAAGTGAACACTCACAACCTGAGGATGAAGATGATATAGCACTGATGACTAGACAATTCAAAAGCTTTTTAAAGAGGAAGTAGAAGAGACGCCAGCAATGGAATAGAGGTAAGTATAATAGAAATGACAAGGTTTCTAATGAAGTGATTTGTTATGAATGCAGGAAACCAGGTCATATAAAGACTGATTGTCCAAAACTCAAAGCCTCTCCTAGCAAGGAGAAGGTAGAGGAGAAACCAATGGTAAAGAAGGGCAAGAAGAAGTTTTAAAAGGCTTTTTGGGCGGACTCAGCTTCAGACTCATCTGAGACTGATAAAGAAGAAGAAGTCACCAACCTTTGCTTGATGGCAGATAAAGCTGAACAATCAGATCAAGAAGAGGTATGTGATTTAACTTATAATGAATTGTTTGAAGTTTCTGAACACATGCATGATGCATATAGGAAAACTAAAAAGATGCATGCTAGTTTAGTTTTAGAATTGGAAGAGCTTAATAAGGAACACGAAATCCTTAGGAAAGATCATGCTTTAATTGATAGCAACCACATGAAACTACTTGATGAATATGATGACTTGAATAAAAATTTTGAAAATTTAAAATCATCCTATGCTGAACTTGAAAAAGAATTTGAGAAATTTAAGGATGAATCTGAGCACAAGACATATAGAGTCAAATATACAAATCGAATCTTGGAGGAAATGAATTCATTTTACAAACTTACTATAAGTGCTCTTGAGGATAATAGGAACCCCCCTAAACATGAAGATTTTACAAATCCTAAATATTATCCAAAATTCATGAAATCCCTTAGAAGACAATCATATGAGAGAAAACATAGGAATATTTTTCCTAATGTTAAATGTAACAATTGTGGATTTTTTGGGACATATATCTCACACCTGCACTTTGAAAGTTCGATGGGGATGTTAAGCCCTTATGAACTTATTCCCAAAGCTAATTAAGAGAGAGGTGATTTGGAAAAGAAGAATCTTTTAAACAAAGATAAAAACCTAAACCAAAATCACCACAAAAAGTGCGGAAGAAAAAATAAATGCGGAAGCGATAATAAGAAAAGAACACACCGGATTTATAGTGGTTCGGTCAAACCTTGACCTACGTCCACTCCTTGGAGGCACCCTCCAAGTATTGCACTAACACAAAGTGACTCTCCTTTAGCCCCCACAGCTAGGCGGAGAAGCCTTTACAAAATCACTTCCACCTCCCCCGGTGCGGCGGAGTCGCCGGGTCCTTTGACACCAAAGAGACTTCTTCTTTGGTGAACTTACCTCGAGACAAGCCTTGAATCCGATGGTACTAAGGTGCGAGTTCGCCGGAGCAACCGTGTGGAACCCCCTCCACACTCCCTTGAGTCCCCCCTCACAGGATCTTCTCCCTCTCTCAAACTCCACCCTTTCCTCTCTCCCTTTCAAGCTCTCTCTTCAAGTTTCCCCCACAAGAACGAAGCTACAATGGCTGCCAAAGACACTTACAACGTGTCATGCCAAAGCTTAAATAGAAGCTCTCAAAACGAGCTCATTAATGCAAGTTGCCGACATTATCGTCCAAGACGATAGACATATCGTCCTGGCCGATCAGTACAAATTAAGCTCATTAGCCCGGGACGACTTGAGACGATCAGAAGAAAATTGGTTACATCGTCCCGGCCGATCTCACGATCGTCCTGGCCGATTAGTTTAAAACTGATTTCAATCGTCCTGATCATAGCCCTGAATACAAGCTGTCCGATGAAGATCGTCCAGGACATCGTCCTGGCCGATCATTCTATCGTCCCGGACGATGTGATCGTATCAATCAACCATTAATGCTTTCCAAAGATACCAGATCAATTTAGGTATGATTGAGTTAGATCGTCCTGGATGATAATAATATCGTCCGGGCCGATTTCTTAAAACAAAGAATTCCTAAACTGATTATGGCGGCTGATTCTTTCTGAATTGAGATTATCGTCCTAGCCGATACAGGTATCGTCCAGGCCGATCTGTTGACGGCTGCCTTAATGAGGATGCCCTAAATAGGGTTTCTGATTTTGGACAGATCGTCCAGGACGATATAAATATCGTCCTGGCCGATATTACCAAAAATAGAAAACTTATAGGGAACAATAGGAGATCTTCTAAATTACAATCCAACTGGTCCCACACCAAATACAACAGACTCAAGAAAGGAAAAAGATTACAAACTGACTCAGACCTAGTCTACCCAATCTTGAGCTGATTCCAAATTGCAGTCCGATCGTGGGAACCTGAAACGTTAGCACATAAGGCAATTGTAAAGAAATAAGGAATGTTTGCTATCATCAAAATTATAAACCATAGATCCGCAACAATCTCCCCCTTTTTGATGATGGCAAAACATTTCAAATTGAATTTTCAAAGAGAGCAATTTTCTCCTAATCTCCCCCTCACTAGAATAACACTTTTAAAAAAATAGGGGAGATGAAAATATTTTTGTTGTTTTTAATTTTTTGAAAACAAGATACAAATACGATAACATTACAAAAATTCAACAATACGTCAAAAAAATTCAACAATACGTTCTCCCCCTTTGACATTATCAAAAGGAGAGGAGGCACAAACAAAAATAAAATGACCAAAAACATTTCCTGATCTAGTGAAAAACAAATATTCTTGAAATGAGAAAGTTATCTCTTGGTTTTAATCAAAAAAACTTAGTAGAATTGGATTGACAACACATAGCCCAGTAAAGGTTTAGAAAATCAAGAATTGATAATCCAAACTCAAGTTCTTTAAAAAGGCTCAAAAACTTTTTAATTCAATATCTAAATCAAGGAATAAATTAGATAAAGAAACAGTAATTTTTCAAAACTCCTTTCATAAAATATATCTAATAGAAGATTAATGCACGATTTGAATCATGAATCAAGATTTTCAAACTCAAGCATCGAAAAATCAAGGGTTTTCTTAAGCTTTAAGAAGTATAAGAATGGTAAGCATTAAAATTTAGTGGGCTCATTTTATGCCTCTTGACAATTGGTTGGCGCACTGCGCATCTTTTGATACACTTTGTGTATTCTATATTTTTCAATTTTGGCGCTTTGCGCTTCTTTTATTTTTGGCATCATTGGCCAATTTTTTTTTTGATTATGCTACCTTTCTGAAATCTTAAAAAGTAAACCCATACTATTGATAAAGCGAATTTCTTGATTAAGAAAATTTTGAATTAGATTCAACAACTTGCAAAAGATTCCTATGCGATAAATAAAATATAGGGAGATAAAAAATTTAGTTTCAAAAACCAATTTAAAAGATGAAAAAGATTTTAAATCAAAAGTAGAAAAACCTCTTTTAGGAAACAGAGATTGAAAGTCAAAAACATGAGTTTCCTTCCTTTGATTATTTTTAGAGAAGTCAATCACAACTTACTAAAGATTTCAAGAAAAAATTAGGAAGTAAATTTTTCATTTCTAGAAAAGTGAATGTGTGTGTAGATCAGAGAAAAATTTTTACGAAAAAAAAATTTCAAAGAATAAACAAAAAAAAAATGCAAAATAAAAATGAAAAAACATAAAAACAAAAACACAACAAAAAGGAAACACAAAAACACAACACAAAAAAAATACGAAAGACTCTTAACCATTATCTCTCTCCTGGTCTGATGCTTTAGAGACCAGATCTGCCCATGAGATTTTTTGCTTTTCATTATTTCCCCAGTTTAAATTTAACTTTGCCTTACCCTTTTCTTTTGCAGGGAGAATTCTTAAATTAGGGCACTCATTTTTCATATGTCCAGGTTTCCTGCATTTAAAACAAATAACGTCAGAGGAAATATTAACATCCTTACCAATTTTACCTTTTTTCCACTTCTGCTTATGCATTGGTGAGCTTTGTGATTTGCTTGACAATTCCTTTCTGTCGTCACCAACTAAGCTTCCTCTTTCCGTATCTTCGGCTTTTAGAACGATCGTCTCACCTGCATCCAAAAGTCTTTGACTCAACCCTTGCTCGTAGGCAATGAGTGAGCCAATCAAATTATCAATAGAATAATCATTCAAATCTTTAGACTCACAAATAGCAACAACTTTAGAATCAAATTTATCCAGTAGACATCGAAGAATTTTGTTAACTTTTTCAAAATTTGAAAAATCTTTTCCTAAAGCATGCAATGATGTAGTAATTTGAATGAACCTTGTATACATGTCTAAAATCGTTTCAAAAGGTTTCATAGAAAACATTTCAAAATCATGCATTAAAATATTCAACTTGGATTGCTTGATTTCACTAGTACCTTCGTATATGGTGTGCAATTTATCCCAAACTTCCTTGCCGGTAGTGCACGTGGAGATTAACATAAAATCATCAGAACTTAAAGCACAGAAAAAACAGTTTAAAGACTTTGCATTTAATTGAGCATCCATTCGTTCATCCCTATTCCATTGATTAAAAGGAATATCAGTTTTAATTCCATTAACAATACGTGATGGTGATGAATAACCAGTTAAAATCATATGCCACATACGAAAATCAATCGATTGCAAAAAAGTAGACATGCGAATTTTCCAAAAATCAAATGTAATATTTTCAAACAATGGTGGTCTAGTGATTGAATATCCTTCCGCAAAAATACGATTTGAAAAATTAGCCATGGATCGAAATTCAAAAGTTTTTTTTTAAAAACTTATTTTATGAAAACCGCTCTGATACCACTTGAAAGTTCGATGGGGATGTTAAGCCCTTATGAACTTATTCCCAAAGCTAATTAAGAGAGAGGTGATTTGGAAAAGAAGAATCTTTTAAACAAAGATAAAAACCTAAACCAAAATCACCACAAAAAGTGCGGAAGAAAAAATAAATGCGGAAGCGATAATAAGAAAAGAACACACCGGATTTATAGTGGTTCGGTCAAACCTTGACCTACGTCCACTCCTTGGAGGCACCCTCCAAGTATTGCACTAACACAAAGTGACTCTCCTTTAGCCCCCACAGCTAGGCGGAGAAGCCTTTACAAAATCACTTCCACCTCCCCCGGTGCGGCGGAGTCGCCGGGTCCTTTGACACCAAAGAGACTTCTTCTTTGGTGAACTTACCTCGAGACAAGCCTTGAATCCGATGGTACTAAGGTGCGAGTTCGCCGGAGCAACCGTGTGGAACCCCCTCCACACTCCCTTGAGTCCCCCCTCACAGGATCTTCTCCCTCTCTCAAACTCCACCCTTTCCTCTCTCCCTTTCAAGCTCTCTCTTCAAGTTTCCCCCACAAGAACGAAGCTACAATGGCTGCCAAAGACACTTACAACGTGTCATGCCAAAGCTTAAATAGAAGCTCTCAAAACGAGCTCATTAATGCAAGTTGCCGACATTATCGTCCAGGACGATAGACATATCGTCCTGGCCGATCAGTACAAATTAAGCTCATTAGCCCGGGACGACTTGAGACGATCAGAAGAAAATTGGTTACATCGTCCCGGCCGATCTCACGATCGTCCTGGCCGATTAGTTTAAAACCGATTTCAATCGTCCTGATCATAGCCCTGAATACAAGCTGTCCGATGAAGATCGTCCAGGACATCGTCCTGGCCGATCATTCTATCGTCCCGGACGATGTGATCGTATCAATCAACCATTAATGCTTTCCAAAGATACCAGATCAATTTAGGTATGATTTAGTTAGATCGTCCTGGACGATAATAATATCGTCCGGGCCGATTTCTTAAAACAAAGAATTCCTAAACTGATTATGGCGGCTGATTCTTTCTGAATTGAGATTATCGTCCTGGCCGATACAGGTATCGTCCAGGCCGATCTGTTGACGGCTGCCTTAATGAGGATGCCCTAAATAGGGTTTCTGATTTTGGACAGATCGTCCAGGACGATATAAATATCGTCCTGGCCGATATTACCAAAAATAGAAAACTTATAGGGAACAATAGGAGATCTTCTAAATTACAATCCAACTGGTCCCACACCAAATACAACAGACTCAAGAAAGGAAAAAGATTACAAACTGACTCAGACCTAGTCTACCCAATCTTGAGCTGATTCCAAATTGCAGTCCGATCGTGGGAACCTGAAACGTTAGCACATAAGGCAATTGTAAAGAAATAAAGAATGTTTGCTATCATCAAAATTATAAACCATAGATCCGCAACACACTTTAAAGATGAAACCTAATTTGGTGTGGAGAAATAAGATGCATAAACCTAGACATATCACACATGCATCTGATTATAAATTTCATAAAGGTGAACCCAAACTAGTTTGGGTTCCCAGGTCTAACATTTGAGAATTTTGCAGGTATACTCTCACACAAGACCTCGTGAGAGTATATGGTACCTGGACAGCGGATGTTCTAAGCACATGACTGGAGATACTGCTCAATTCATAACGCTAGAAGCTAGGAGTGGAGTCAAGGTTACACTTGAAGATAATACCACAAAGAAAGTGGTTGGATCTGGTATGATTGGAAATTTGAAAAACTTTTTCATAGATAATGTTTTATTAGTTGAAGGCTTGAAACATAATTTGCTTAGCATAAGTCAGCTATGTGATAAGGGCTATAATGTAAAATTTTTACCTACTAGCTGCATAATTAGCCTAAGTGGAAAAATTGTTTTAAATGGAAAAAGGGTGAACAATGTTTACATGCTAGATTTAAATTGTATTCAATTTCCTACTGCTTTTTGTTTGAAAAGTGTTTCTGATGAATCGTGGCTTTGGCATAGGAGACTTTGTCATTCTAGTATGAAAAATCTTAGAAAAATTACCCAAAAGAATTTGGTGAGAGGAATACCTAAACTAGACTTTACTAAGGACCATCTGTGTGATGCATGTCAATTAGGAAAACAAGTGAGGTCCTCATTTAAGTCCATTAAAGATCTTAGGACAAGTAAACCTTTAGAAATTCTACACATGGATCTTTTTGGACCAGTAAGCACTGTTAGTCTAGGAGGAAAGGTATATGGATTTGTTATAGTAGATGATTTTTCAAGATTCACCTGGGTTAAATTTCTTTTTCATAAGAGTGAATCATTTGAGGAATTCAGAAATTTTTCAACTTGGATACAAAGAAAACTAGGATGTGAAATAATTTCTATACAAAGTGATCATGGAGGAGAATTTGAAAATGAAAGATTTGAAGATTTCTGTAAAGAAAAGGGGATTGATCACAATTTTTCTGCACCTAGAACTCCTCAACAAAATGGAGTAGTTGAAAGAAAGAACAGAACATTAATAGAAGCCGCCCGAGCAATGTTAGCAGAATACTCTCTTCCTAGGTATTTTTGGGCTGAGGCGGTTAGCACTGCATGCTATGTTCTGAATAGGGTGAATGTGAGATCAAATTTGAATAAAACACCCTATGAGTTGCTAAAAGGAAGAACACCAAATTTGTCTCATTTGCATGTATTTGGTTGCAAGGTGTTCATACATAATAATGGAAAATCTGCCTTAGGAAAATTTGATCCAAAATCAGATGAAGGAATTTTTGTTGGATATTCAAGTGTTGGAAAATCTTATAGAGTATTCAACAAAAGAACTTTAGTCATTGAAGAAACCACACATGTTGTTTTTGATGAAAATGGAAACATGGAAGAGCCAAAAGTTGTTGAAGAAGAAATTGAAGAAAACTCCTAAAATATTGATAGATTAAATTTGGAAGAAAATGTGGAAGAAAATTTAGAAAGAGAAGACCTTTTGCCTAGAGATTTGAGATTTTCTAAAAACCACCCAAAGGAATTAATCATAGGTGAACCAAGTGAGGGTGTTAGAACTAGGCGTAGATTAAACAAGGAAGTCAATCATTCAGCCTTTATTTCAACTGTTGAACCCACTAACATTGATCAAGCACTTTCAGATGAATTTTGGATATTGGCCATGCAAGAAGAGTTGAATCAATTTGTAAGAAATAAAGTTTGGGAACTAACTACAAGGCCAAAAGATCAAAGTGTTGTTGGAACCAAGTGGGTGTTCAAGAATAAAATGAATGACTCAGGAGTAGTCATTAGAAATAAGGCTAGATTAGTAGCTAAGGGGTATAACCAAATTGAAGGAATTGATTTTGAGGAAACTTTTGCCCCTGTAGCTAGACTTGAAGCAATTAGGGTTTTACTAGCCTTTGCCTGTTTTATGAAACAGGCACCTAGGGCTTGGTATGAGAGGTTAAGCACCTTCCTACTTGAAAGATCTTTTGAAAAAGGAAGTGTGGATACAACTCTCTTTTTAAGGAAAATTGGAAAGGATATACTTATTGTTCAAATTTATGTGGATGACATCATCTTTGGATCTTCAAATAAACATCTTTGTGATGATTTTTCTAAAACAATGAGTAGTGAATTTGAAATGAGTCTAATGGGAGATTTAAATTACTTTCTAGGATTTAGCATTAAGCAACTTGAGGAAGGTACTTTTCTTAGTCAAACCAAATATATTAAGGACATCCTCAAAAAATATGAAATGGACAATGCTAAACCTGTTAGTACACCAATGAGTTCTTCAGTTCAGTTAGATAAAGACCTTAAGGGAAAATCTGTTGATCAAAAGAAATTTAGAGGGATAATTGGATCTTTACTTTACTTGACTGCTAGCCGACCAGATATTATGTTTAGTGTTTGCTTATGTGCTAGATTTCAATCAGATCCAAAAGAATCACATTTGACAGCAGTGAAAAGGATTTTAAGATATCTACTAGGAACTCAAAACTTAGGAATTTGGTATCCTAAGTTTAGCTCTTCATTTGAAATTATTGGTTACTCAGATTCTGACTTTGCAGGGTGTAGAGTGGATAGGAAAAGCACTTCTGGAACATGTCAATTCATTGGAAATTCATTAGTTTCATGGTCTAGTAGAAAACAAAATTCAGTGGCACTATCTACTGCAGAAGCAGAATACATTGCATTAGGAAGTTGTGTGGCACAAGTACTTTGGTTAAAACAACAGTTGATTGACTTAGGATTAACTATAGGCACTATTCCAATTTATTGTGACAATACTAGTGCTATTTGCATTTCCAAAAATCCTATTCAACATTCTAGAACCAAACACATTGATATAAGGCATCATTTCATAAGGGATCATGTATCCAAAGGAGAAATTGAACTCATACATGTTTCAACTGAAAATCAACTTGCAGACATTTTTACAAAACCTTTAGCCTTTGATACCTTCAGTACTTTAAGAACAAGGCTTGGTGTTATTGATTTGAATGCTTAACCAAAATGTCTTTGCAACATTGATACTTGTTGTGTTTTGTTTTTGTGATTTTGTGAATTTTGTGTTTTTGTATGAATTGTTTTTGAATTTATGTTTTTTGTCTTATGTTTTCTGTATTGTTGATTATTTTTTGTTGATTTTGTTAAATTAAAAATTTTAAAAATCAAAATTTTTTTTTTGCAGGAAATCGTCCAGGACGAAATTTTTTTCGTACGGGACGATGTTTTAAGAAACAGTATGCGCAAATTTAAACCGTGTTGAGAGCAGTTTTTTTATTGGATCGTCTGTACGATCTGTGATCGCCCAGTACGAATTTTTTCTTTTTCTCAAACGTCGGGATGATTGAATGCAGCGGTTGAGTGGATAAGACAGTTTTTAATACGAATTTCGTCTGTACGAAATTTTTTTTCGTATGTACGAACATGTGTCGATTCATTGTAGGGGACGGTTTTCAAGAGTCATTAAAACGAAATGCTTTTTGATCGTCTGTACGAAATATTTTCGTATGTACGATCGGTCAAGTCAAAAAGCCTGTACGAAGGGACGCATCGTAAGTTGTGTTGAATACGAAAAGCCGTTACATTTTGGACGAATTAGATCGTCTGTACGAAATTACTTCGTCCAGACGAACGATAATTTTTCGTCCAGGACGAATATTTTCGTCCAGGACGAACGTATCGTTTTCTTTTAATATGAAGGCTTTCTAACTTGAAAATCACACTTTCAAAACATCTTTTTCAATCCCTTTCTACATCAAATCAACTATGGCCTCCTCTAGCAAAAGACAAAAGGTTTTGGTGAAGAAACCTAACAGGAATGCCCCTGACAACTTCCTTTCCAAAGCAAATGAGGAATCTTTTCCTCGTTTTGCATCTGCAAAAATCACTCCGTCTCGCATTCTTATCCAAACGGAGTTGAAATTTCGGGTATTACACCTCTTCGCCTCAACCCAATTTCATTTCATTCTTTCTCTTGTCCACCTCTACAATAAGCAAACCTACCATTACTTCCTAGCCAACATGAGTTTCAATCCTGACCACTCTATCATTAGTTCTTTTGTTTTTAAGAAAAAAGTTGAGATCACCAAGCACGACCTTGGTGCATTTTTAAACTTAAGGACTGAAGGATATAGAGCCCACACCCTAATGTCAGAAAACGTCTTCCATTGGTATGAAATCAATAGGGTAATTAGAGAAAATGGAATTGACAATCATGTTGCTAGAGTGGCCGGTATGACCCAAGATGCCCGAATCATCCAGCATATCCTTAGATCCTCAATTATTCCTAAAGCTGGTGATAGAATAAACATAACTCCTCTCCTCTCTTGTCTAACTTTTTTAATCATGAAAAGACAACCTATTGATGAAGCCCAACTCATCCTAGATCATATCTATGGGCTTTCAGAAATAGGACATCCTGATCAGAAGAGGAAGAAGAATATTTCTTTAGGGCACTTGATTACTTATGTTTTGGAGAAGAAGTACAATATAGTACATCCTGATGAGGAATATGAAGAGCCTGTCTACTACAACGATGCATCATTCAGACTGCTCTTCAAGGAGGAAAAAGAAAAAGAAAAAGCACATGGCAGTGCTTCAGAAGAAGAAGAAGAAGGAGTGCAAGCTTCTGCTTCTCAATCAGATTACCAGAATCTGATTGAGAGATTTGATAGACTAGAGACTCACATTGATCAAAGGTTTGATCAATTTGATGCTCACCTTACGCAGCAGCAACATGACATTGGTAATATTAGAGATGAAGTTCATGAAATAAATACCAATGTAATGTTGATGGCCTCCTACTTCAACCTCTTTGGCGGGATTCCTCCTCCTCCTCCTCCTCCAGAACAGTAGAAGTTTTTTTTTTGTTTTGTGTGTCTGTTGTATTTTTTTTTTGTTTGTTGTGTTGTTATGTTTTTGTTTAAGTTCAATGTTTTGATGTAATTTTTTTTTAATCAATGAAAGTTTGTTTGTTTTAGATTTGTTTTGAAATGTGGCTAATTTTTATGAATTTCATTAATATTGTTTTTAATCTACATTGTGCTTAAATTCGATTGTAATATGAGATTATCTATATTAGAAAATCTAGACTTTCTAAATTTATAATTTGTTTATAACTTGTTGTATTTAGAATTTTTTTTTAAATTCATGTCTATTCATTTAGACTACATAAAAGTTAATATTGTTATTGCAATTTTGATGTTTTCTTATTTTATATTTCTATGCTCAAATGATATTTATGCACCTAGAAATATTTGAAATCTTAGATTATAGATTTTGGAAAGAATTGGTCAAATTACTCTTGAACATTGTACAAATGTACAAAAATCAAAAGGGATTCGCAAAAATTTGCAAAGTGAAAAAGAGGCACAAAATAAGCCCAACCAAAGAAAAATGCACAAAAATGTGCTCCAAAACTTTGAAAAGATGTGCAAAGCACCACATGAGGTAATTCTCTTCTTTCCAAATTCGTTTAATCTCTTAATTCAAGTTGATCTACTGTTCATTTATATTCTATTGAATTTTGAAATATAGAATTTTTTTTACATCTCACTTGTAATGATTTCCAATAATCAAAATGTCTAAATCGAATCATGTATTTGATAAATTCTTCTTACTTACATGTTATATCATTTCATAAATTCTATGAATTTCTATGATTGACCTAATATCTTTAGTTTAAAATTGCATACCCTATGTCAAATCACAATTTAGATTAAATTTTAACAATGAATTTCATATTATTATTTACATTTCTTGTCTTTTTCTTTTTCACTTTTTGTTGCTGTCAAAAAGGGGGAGAAATTATTATGTTTGTGTTTGTGTTTTTGTTTTTGTGATTTGTGTTTTCTGTTAAAATTTTATACTGTTTTTGTTTTTGTGATTTGTGTTTTCTGTTAAAATTTTTGAAAAACAAAAATATTGTTCTTTAATGCCTCCTTATTTTAATGTACTCATAAATTCAGGGGGAGTTTAGGAGATAAGAGATTTATATTTTAACTTGAAACCATACTAATAATAATTGTTTTGCCATCATCAAAAAGGGGGAGATTGTTTGAATAGTTGCTATTTGAATGATTTATATTTGTGCAACTTATGTAGTTTTTATGATTCCAAACATTATTGTTCAGATGTATAGTTATCTCCTAACAAATTTAGAAGATTTGCACTTGCTCTTGTGTGTACTAACATTTCAGGAAAATCAGACTCCAGACTACGAAAACTTCAAATCAAATTCAACATATGATATTTTGTTTATTTGAAGTTTGTCTTTTCTTTAATTAATTTTGAAAGGGAGTGATTGTAATTGAGTGAATAAAATCTCACACACACTAGGAGATCATGAAATTCTATACTGATCGTACAGGACGATATTTATCGTACTGGACGATCTGTCAGTTATCTCCTATAGAGCACTTGGAACGAATAGGAACTTGCTTTGGAAAATTTTTCTAAGTCCTATTCGTCCAGGACGAATTTTAATATCGTCCCGGACGATGGGTTCTCTGTAAACATTTCGTACAGACGAATTTTACCATCATACTGGGCGACCAGTCCTCTGGAAAATTTTTGTCCAGACGAAAATAAATATCGTACCGGACGAACAGCTCTCTGGAAAATTTTCGTCCAGACGAAACCAAATTATCGTCCCCGGCGATGGGCGCTCTGGAAAATTTTCGTCCAGACGAAATAAATAATCGTCCAGGACGATCGGCTCTCTGGAAAATTTTCGTCCAGACGAACATATTTTCGTCCAAACGATAAACCGACTTAGGACAGTTTTCAGCAGTTTCTAGAACCGACCTTGTAATAACCGTTCGTACTGGACGAACCTAGTTCGTACAGGACGATCAGCTGTACGAAGTCATTTCGTACACATATACAAATTGGGTCATTTCAGATCGTTTAAGTAAAATCGTCCAGGACGATCTATGATCGTACGGGACGATCCACTGCGTACAGAATTGAAAACTTGCAGTTTTTGGGCGGTTTTTCATGTCTTTTGTGTAAATACTCCAAATTAGACTGCCACCCAATCTTTTTGTCATTTGATCTTCGTGCCTATTGAGAGAATAGCTAAGGGGAGAGTGGAAGAGAGCATTCAAAGGAGGATTCCTACCATTGGAGCGAGAAGGCTTCACTTGGATTGCAAAGGTAAGAATCTCTACTTGTGAAATTGGATTTCTTCACTCTTTTCTTTTCTTCCTTCTAGATTCTTGTGAGAAGATCATTCAAGAAGGTCCGGTTCACTGCCGACACTTGGAGAGTGTGAACAGACGTGGGTTCTCTGCCTACACTAGGAGAGTGTAAAAGGAAGGAGGTTCTCTGCCTACACTTGGAAAGTGTGAACAGCCGTAGGGTTCTCTGCCAACACTAGGAGAGTGTAAAAGGACGACGGTTCTCTGCCCACACTAGGAGAGTGTGAAAGGACGACGGTTCTCTGCCCACACTAGGAGAGTGTGAAAGGACGACGGTTCTCTGTCAGCACTGTGGATTGTGTAAAAGGACGACGGTTCTCTGCCGCACCGGGGAGTGGTGAAAAGAGGGTTTTGTACAGGCTTCTCCGCCTTGCTGTGGGTGCTAAAGGAGAGTCACTTTGTGGTATTAGTGCAATACTCAGAGGGTGCCTCTAAGGAGTGGATGTAGGTCTGGTTATAGACCGAACCACTATAAATCTGGTGTCATTTATTTTATTGCTTTTACGTTTCCGCATTTTAAATTTCAGTTTTAACAACTCTGTGGTTGAAAAACATTTTTCTACAAACTTTAAAAGAAAATTTTATTTCGGTTCAACTTTAATTTTAAGAGGGTTTAAAATTTTTAAAACTACCAATTCACCCCCCTCTTGGTAGCCGTGGGACATTTACTTAGGCTTAACAACCTAATTACTAGACTCAACACTGTGTTAGTTTGTACTGTTATTGGATAGTGGAATTATGTTTATTTCTTCTGACTATTTTCATTTAACCGCTTTGAACAATTTTAATTACTTTTGTGTTTGCCATCATAAAAAAGGAGGAGATTATTGCTAATCTGATTTCAAGGAATAAATTTTTAATTATAGCAAACACTTCTGTTTCTCTATGACTGCCTTGCCAACTAACATTTCAGGTCCACAAGATCAAAACTATAATTTAAACCAGCTCAAGATTAGGTAGACTAGGTCTGCGTTAGTTTGTAAATCTTTTACATTTTTTTGAGTCAATTGTAAACGATGTGGTTCCTGATGCTAAGTAATCTTACACACATACACTTGGAGAAATTTTTGACTATTTTTAGAGTTCTCTATTTTTACTTACATCATCCTAGATGATCAGTTAAAAATAAAAAACCTAATTAGGGCTTTCTGGTTAAGGTAGTCATCATTAAGCACATCATCCTGGACGATAGACTCAAATTAGAAAGAATCAACAGCCAGATCTACTTAGGTAGCTTTTAATTTTGAACATCAACCAAGATGATGTCCTAGACAATGCTACACAATTATGCCTAAATTAATTTGGTAATTAAGGTTTGATTGCATGATCACATCATCCTAGACAATCATAGAATGGTCTGAGACGATCAATTAATAAACCTTAAATTTTCATAGACGATCAAACATCATCCTACATCTATTCAAAGTGATTCTTTGGACGATATGTGATGTTTTAAACTAATCATCCCGAATGATCATAATATCGTTCAAGATGATCAGGTCAATATTGTATCATTTAGACATCCATTAAGAGCAATGTTCTGGATGATCTGTGATGTTTTGAATTAATCATCCTAGACAATCACGAGATCATCATGGATAATCAAGTTACTTTTTAATCATCCAGACTCCCATTCAGGGTGATTGTGTGGACGATATTTGTTTATTTGTACTAATCATATAGGATGATAGATTATCATCCTGGATGATATGAACAAATTTCCATCTGATCATCCCAAATTATCCTAGCTGATTGAGTTGATTTTATATGAATCATACAAGATGATTAGTCGATCATCCTGGATGATAATGTTGGTTTATTACAATTAAGAGCTATTTCTTCTTTATAAGTTATCTTATTTCACCCAAACGGGTATCTTTTGCTGTTTTCTTGACTTGAGAGAGCCTAAAGGAAAGGAATTGAGATGGAGAGAGAGAGAGAGAGGATCTTATGAGGGGGCGTTTGTGAGGGGTTTTCACTATGGTTTCTCTAAGCAAGGATCCAAGTGGTCTTCTCCGATCATCATCCATTGTCCTTGGAGGTTAGAGAGAGGTCTACTTCAGTAATCGATCAAGGTTCTCTATCTGCCTCAGGAGGAAGCAAAAGAAGTCTGGATCTCTGCCTCATCGATGTCTGTGGAAAGGAGGTTTTGTAAAGGCTTCTCTGCCTTACTATGGGAATAAAAGGAGAGTCACTATGTTTAGTATAATACTCGTAGGGTGCCTCCGGGGAGTGGACGTAGGTTGAGTTGACCAAACCACTATAAATCTTTGTGTTTTTTACTACCTTTTTTTCACATTTAATTTAACTTTAATTTTTTGTGGTGAACTTTGGTTTGCGTTTGTGTTTTGATTTAAAGATTTTTTAAAATACCAATTCACCCCCTTCTTGGTTAGCCTCGGGACTAGTTTATAAGGTCTTAACATCCCTAATGAACTTTCAATGATAACATTGGAAGGAAAGATGGAGATTCTGCCTAAATGATTTATTACGCCCCTAGATATTTTAGGGATAGGTTTTAAGTAATTCATACCTCATCCCTAGGTAGACCTTTGAAAACTTATGTAATTGAGGCACCCTTATCAGAGTTAGAAGCTATACCTACACATTTGAAGCATGCCTTTTTAGGAGAAGAGTAAACTTTACTTGTTATTATTTCTATTGAATTAGGGGGAAACCAAGAAGGTCAGTTTATAAGGTTTTTAATGAGTATAAACTAACTTTTGGTTGGACCATATTATGCCATTAAAAAAGACTTACCTTATTATAAAAGTATTGAAAAGAAGATACTTGAGTGGTTAGATGAAGTAGTCATCTACCCCATTTCAGATAGTGCATGAGTTAGTCATATATATTGTGTTCCCAAGAAAGGGGGACTAATTGTAATATACAATGAAAAAAATAAATTTATACTTACTAGGATAATAACTAGATGAAGAATTTGAATAGAGTATAAGAAGTCAAATAAAGCAACTAAGAAGGACCAATTTCCCATACCTTTTATTGACGAGATGTTAGATAGGTTAGTAGAACATCCTTTCTATTTCATCCTAGATGGTTATTCAAGATAGCAATAGATTTTTATAGCATAAAAGACCTGGATAAGACTATATTTACTAGTTTGTATGGAATATTTTCCTTCAGGTGGAAGCCCTTTGGTTTGTGCAATTCTCCTAGTACTTTTTAGAGGTGTATAATATCAATTTTTTCTGATTTAATGTAACATGACATTATATTCATGAATAATTTCTCTATTTTTGGTACCACTTTTGATTCTTACTTTGAATATTTATGTTTTGTTTTAAAAAGATGTGTTGAAATAAATTTGGTACTAAATCAAGAGAAATGTCAATTCATGATGGAAAAAGGATACTCCTAGGCCATAAAACTTTGTAAAGAGATTTAGAAGTGGATAGGGCTAAAGTGCAAGAAATTGAAAACCTTCTAAGATTTTTCAATTTGGATTTTTTTTTTCATACCCTATTTATGGATGCAAGTGAATATGTTAAAATATGTGATCGATGTTAGGGGTTAGTTAACTCAACTAGAAGAAATGAAATGCCTCTTAACATTATGTTAGAGGTAAAGGTTTTTAAAGTTTGGGGACTTGATTTTATGGGATTATTTGTGAAATCTCATATAAATCAATACATTCTGATAGCAGTTGATTATGACTCCAATTCAATTAAAGTAGTAGCAACCCCTAAAATGGATGCTCTTATGGCTATTAAATTTCTTAAGAATTTTTCTTTTCTAGATTTGGAGTACCTACAATGATTATTAGTGATGGGGGAAGTTAAAGAGAGATAAAGCTTTAATTTTATAATATTGTATTAAATAAAGAGTTACAACTACTTATCATCCACAAATTAGTGGTTAGGATGAAATAAGTAATAGGGAGATTAATAAAATCTTAAAAAAAAAAAATGATTCTTAATAGGAAATATTTGGCTTGGATGTTAGATGATGCACTTTAGGCTTGTATGACTGCATTTAAGACACCTATTGAAATGTCTCCCTATAGATTAATTTTTGGAAAATCTTATTATTTACATCAAAATTAGTGCATAAAGCCTTTTGAGCCATGCAAGAATTGAATTATAATCTTAAAAATACTAAGGAGAAGATACTAATACAATCAAATGAGTTAGAGAAATTTAAACATGATGCATATGAGAATATAAAGCTATATAAGGACCAAATTAAAAAGTTGCATGATCATAAGCTTATTAGAAATTAATTTGAGCATGAAAAATAATTATTTTGTATAATTCAATATTAAAATTATTTCTAGGAAAAATAAAATCCATATAGTCAAGACCATTCACTATAGTAAAGGTGCATCCATATGAATTTGTTGATATTCTAACCATAAAACTCACCAGATTTTCAAAGAAAACATTGAGAGAGAAACATTAACGAGGAGGATATGTTAGTTATCATAGGAGTTATGAAGAGATGGCTCATTAATAATAGGAGTATAACATAGTTTGGATAAAAATTATAAACTTAGTGCTGTTTGAGAGGCAACCCATTTAATCTTTGTGGTTATTTTTAAGAATTACATGATTGGTGATTTTATTTAGATTAGAAATTTTTATGTCTAGACATTAACTTTGATGTATCTTTATATGTGTGTGTTGGTTCACTTTGAGTATATAAACTAGTTTGAAAAAATTAATCCCAGTGCCACATTGCTATCACCAGAAGCACCGCAACATTATGTCAATTATCAAAAATATTATTTATGTTAATATGCCTTTGAAATGTCACAATGTTATCCATGCAACACTATAACATTGAGCTCTCCAAACATTTTTCCTGATTGAGTGTGGTAGTGCCACCCATGCACACCACAATGCTTAGTAAAATCATAAATATGGTAGATGAAATGCCATAGTGGTGGTCGCTTTGAGTGCCACGACACTGCCATGTGTCAAGCATTGTAGAGATATCATTATCAGAGAGCCTAAGAGTCCAATTCCTAAGAGCTTCACTACAACACAACCTATCCCAAGCGTCATAACACTAGTACTTATTTTGAGCAGATTTGACTAAGCATTGTAATGATACTTAAGCCAGTGTAGCACTAGCTAGATTATAAAGAGGGATGGAGGTTGAATTTCATTTCTTACTTGTATTCCTTTGCCCTTTTAGTTATAGATCTTTAGTTCATTTATATCTTAGGTTCCCTATTTCGCTCTCCTTTGTTAAAGATGGACCCAAAACTCACAGTTGTTCACATCCAATAAATCTCCTAAGTTTATTAGTACGACTGCTAATGAGTGGTGTAATAATTTAGTAATGAAGTCTATTATCCCTTAGAGAGGATTTGATAGTCATAATTAGGACTTCTTTGTCTTGTAGCCTCGCCAAGCCAACACCAATATTATTTTGAAATTATTTTCCAATAAGGAGCCCCAAAATGAGTGTTTTTATGTATGATACATGGGTTCCTTTCACTCCCATGTCTAAAAACCAGATCTTCCATGCCCTTAATTTTTAATTGAACATTGATGAGTATTTAATTTTTTGCACCACTACCATAGACTACAAGGAAATCATTAGGTTCCAAACATGAAAGGATTTGAATGCTTGGTGGAAAAAGGAGAGAGTAAAAAATAATAAACTTTAAAAAAAATATCAAAAATTTGTACTTGCATTATTTAGCCATGCATGTTTACTCCTAAAGGAATTATTAGAATCATAATACTTATAGTAAACTTATATGTAGATTTAAGGATTGACTAAACAAGTAATTATGTTAATTTTAGTACCGACATGTATCAATTTATTAAGAATTTTCACCAGTGCTAACAATTTATGAAAATAATTATGTAATTAAATTACTATAATATCAATGATATGATGAAGAAAATTTTTGAATTTGACTTATAATGACTCGTGAAAAAGTTTATTTGTCGAGATTATAACATTTCGAGTGTAAGGACTGTCTTAAGGGAGTGTAACTTGTTTACTTGTAATTGGAGTCTTATTTTGGTGTGGAGTAAAGTGAAGAAGTGCAAAGCGGTTGTAATCTTAATTTTGTTTCATTTTTAAATCTTATTGTGGTTCATTTATAAATCTCTATTTGAAAAATCATATGTTCCAAAATTTTACAATTTAATAAATTTTTTATCTAAAATTTGAAGCTATTTATTTTTAAACTACACCTCCTGTATAAATAATTCATCTTGATAAATTTAGCAGTTCAATAGGTAGTAATAAAGTGAACTTAGGATAATTCTAGTTTATTCGTTGTGGGATCGACACTCTTTTCATCAATATATTACTTGATATGACATTTATACTTGCGTTAAATGAGACTTACACCCTAGAAAAATTAAATTGTCATTAAATAACTGATTAGTTTTTCTAAGCTAAAGGATGAAAATCTACATTTGCATAAGTTAATAGTAGCTATATTAGTGTGCCTATTACTAAGACACTTTTACTGTACCCAAGTTTTTAAAAATATTTTCTACAAATATTAAAGTAAAAATTGTAAGGGAAAGTAAGCTTATTCGTATAGAGGTCCAACAAGTTTGCTCATAATAAATAAATATCTACTAAATAGTTAGTAGTACCTTTAACGTGATAATCCTAAGTAGTAGAATAGTAGAGAAGCTGAACAACAACAAAATAATAGGAAAATAGAATATTAAGTACTTTATATTTATTTTTGTGAACAAAATATTTCCCTTAGGTCCTTATTAGAATGTGCAAAATATTGTCGACACGATGTGAGAATATACCTAGTTTTGGGTTAAAATTTCATTTAAAACATCAAGAAAAACTTGAAAAACTTTAAATTATTAAAATTTGAGATAAAAAAATGTAACCTACTATAACTAGAATAATTATTAAAGTGCCCCAAAAGACAAAATTGATTTCAAGTTGCTTGAAACAAAACTTTCTCTATCTAGAATTTCTCCTCTTTTGAATTGGTTGTCTTAGGGAAAAATAGATTTTGGTAAAAAAAAAAATGTTTTGGAAATTAGTATTTATTAAATATTTGATGTCACCACTCTGGTGACAAGAGTTCTAACACTTTAGTGCTCCCTATTAAATCCTAGTCAAATAAAGTGCACGACACCATAATTCTTCGAACAACATCACTATGCTTTAGAGCAGAATTGGATTCCCAGTGCTAGACCACCCAACATCACAACATCCTAATTAAATGACTAAAATGATAGGAACTTAGATCCATAATGCTTCCATGGAAAAAGCTTATTTAGATTTTATACACACACGCCCTTAAGACATGCTTCAAAAATATAATTCATACATTTATACACATATGAACATTCATAGAAACCTACAAAATTAAAGTGCAAAAATTCAAACATGCGAGATTTACCATATCAAAATTTGAATACTTCAGAGCACTATAGCACTAGTTGTTACACCCTACCCTTCTAAAAAAATGTCATCCTTGACATTTCAATATACATATCAATCAAACAAATCCAGATATAACAACATCTCATATTCTTTAACTTAGGGGGTTTATATATCAAATTGGTGCTTCCCCTGTACTTTAACCAATGAAATCTATTTACTCCTTAATTTTATAATATTATATGCTAGGATTCTTGTAGGTTTCTCCTTAAAAATCAGATTTGGTTGTACTTTAACTTCCCTTTCAAAGATTCTACTTTTCACTTCAAAAATTAATTTTTCTTATAAAGGATACAAAATAATATATTATGAACTTCATACATATGCTCTAGTAATAACAAATGATAAGCATATTTTCCAATTCTTTTAGTGACCTCAAATGGTCCAATAAACCTTGGACTCAACTTTCCTTCCTTGGAAAATTTGCTTATTATTCCTTTCATTGGACTGAACTTCAAATATAAAAAATCTCTAAATTAAAATTTTATAGAGTAATTCTTGAATCATAATATTTCTTCTAAATGTTCTTTGAAGATTTTAAGCTTTCTTAAATAAAAGTGACTTTTGTAGTAGTGTCATCTACTAAAGCGAGACCTAATAGTTTTTTCCTCTCACCTCTATCAAATACAATGTTTTTATAAATTTCCTACCAAGTAAAGCTTTGTAAGGGACCATACCAATATTTTATTGAAAGTTGTTATTATATATAAACTTGATCAAAGGAATGTGGTCCTTTTTACTACCCCTAAAATCTAGAACATAGTCTGGGAAGATCTTTCAATACTTGAATTATTCTTTAAAATTGATTATCAATTTAAGGGAAAAACGCCATATTGAAGTTTAGTTTTTCCCCATATTTTCTTGAATATTCCTTCATAAATTAGATGTTGACTAACAATCTTGTTTAGAAATAATTACCTTGGGTATCCCATGAAGTCTGACGATTTCAAGCTTATATATTTGTGCAACTGACAATTTCAAGTTTATATATATGTGCTCAGTTATCTAAAGAATGTGTTTGTTGGATTTTTTTTTTAGAAAATGCAAATAGCAATAATTTTATTAAAAGAAAACTAGGTATAAATAAATTCCTCCTTCAAAAGTTGAAAGAAAGAAGGAGGAATACTACAATCATTCAGATCCTTCCAAAAGAAATCTGAATGAAGAGCAAAGTTAGCACACATATAAGCTAACTTATTACAATCTCTACTAGCAAAAGGAAAAATAACTTGTTTAAAATCTATAAGAAAATCTAAATCCTTTGGGATTAGAAATTCTTCTGAAAAAGAATTATTATGAAAAGCCCATTGAAAGAGAAGGATAACATTATGATTATCACCTTCAATCATGATTCCTTTAGCATCAAGCATCCAATCTTGAACATACTTTCTTAATGATAGAATAGAAAGTATTTCCACTTGAGCAATATCCAAGTGATTAATGTTGAAACCAAATGCTCCATAGAATCTTCCCTTGTCATCTCTGAAGACACCTCCTACACCAGCTACATAATTACTGGATAAGGAAGCATCCACGTTGCATTTAATCCAGCTAGGAGGTGGAGGAAGCCAAGTTTTCCTGAACAGCACTGAGTGCTGATTAGCTTCCCAGTTATCCCAAACTGGATTGTCTTGGAAAGAACCAACTGTATACTCCAATGCATTAGCTGCCAAGAAGGAAAAGCTTTTTTCATTACCACCATGTGTGAATTTGTTTCTGCTTTTCCAATAGCAAAAAATCACTGAGCAATATAGATTTCCAATTATAGGATTCTGCACCGACAATTTCCTTAATGCATTTATACAGTCTTCAAACGAATTGAAATACGGCAATTGAAAATTCCACATATTCAACTTACTGCAGACATCCTTGATGATATTGCATTTAACAGCAACATGTTCCATGTCTTCTGCTTTTTGACACCTTCTCGGACAATTGTCATCTTCAATTAAACCTCTATGATGAAGAAAACTTCTAGTAGGTAAAGCATTGCTACATAGCGTCCACCAAAATAATTCAACTTGGGGTCTAAGTTTGAGCTTCTTTGTCCAATTCCAGTCTAGAGTATCCACTTCGTGTTGTCTATTTATTTCAAATGCAAGTGCAGCCACTAACTTACCCGAGCATTTAGAAATGAATTCCAAACAATCACATTCAATATTAGAGTATATGGGAACATTTCTGATTAACTGAATAAGCTGTAACCCAAAATATCTTTTTAAGATATCAACATTTCAATCCCTATTTTTGATAAAAGCTGAAAGATTACTATTGAGATGATTCGTGGTAGATAAAAAAGTAGGCCACTTATTTAGACTTTTATCTAAAATACAAATATCATTCATAATATCCACATCTTGTCCATTACAAATCTTCCATCTTAAAAGAGGATACAGAAATTTTGCTCCATTTAAAATAATTCTCCATAAAGATGATGAATATCATCTATTTCCACCACCCCAAAGATCATTCCCATATTTTACAGAAAAAGTCCTGTTCAATAAGGAAGATGGATTTGAGATAAAATTAAGAGCCAACTTGGCTCTTAAGGGACCAATACAATCCAGCACTGATTGCACCCCTCTACCACCTTTGATTTTTGGTTTGCATAAAACATCCCAAGCAACAAAATGAATACCAAAGCTCCCATCTCTTTTATTCCATAAAAAATTTCTGCACATCTTATCTATCTCTTTTAGAATACTTAAAGAAACCATAGATAGAGTAGCTACAAAAATGGGCAAGGAAAGGAAAGAAGCATTTAACAAAACAAATTTCCCAGCTTGAGAAATAAATTTGCTTCTCCACAAATTCAATTTGGAAACAGCCTTGCCAATTAAATAATTGAAGTCTGACTTGACAAGCCTTCTTAAAGCAATCTTAGTGCCAAGAAAATCCAGTTCTTTCTTTACTTTAAAATTCAGCAATCTAGACATTTTTTTAGTAGAACTTTTAGACATGGATTTACTAAATAGCAAAGAAGACTTGCCTGTGTTAATAACTTGCACAGTCCACAAGCAATAATTCTTCACAAGCAATAATTCTTCAAGATTGCTGAAATTGTCTTCACGCTCAACCTATTTGCCTCTGAAAATATAATTAAGTCATCTGCATACATGAGGTGAGATATCAAAGGAGCATTTGGAGAGATTCTTATCCCTATATTGCATCCTTTCCTAGAGAATTCTTCAGAATGGAATTGGGAGCACATTATAAAGAGGTAAGGTGAGAGTGGACATCCTTGTCTAAATCCACATTTAGACTGAATCCAGTTTGAATATTTACCATTAATCAAAATAGAGAATTTCAGATCCATAATACATTCCATAATGAGAAGAGAAAATTTTGATGGAAACCCAAACCAATGACGCACTTGTTTCAGTGTAGGCCAACACTTGCTATCATAAGCTTGTTCCATGTCAACTTTAATAGAAACAAATCCCTTTTTAGATATGGAAAATCTAAACTTGTGAAAGATTTCTTGAGCAAGAAGAATTTGATCCGACATAGATCTCCCTTTAATAAAAGCATATTAAACCTCTGAAATAATCTTGGGAAATAGATTACTCATCCTATTTAGTATTATGCTGGCCACTATTTTATAGATTGTATTACATAAGCTAATGGGTCTAAAATTTGAAGGTAAAATAGGATTTTTTACCTTAGGAATGAGAACCACATTAGTATGTTTCCAATCCGTGCACATAGAACCAGTCTTGAAGAATTGATTAACTGCATTCCACACATCATTGTGAATAATATGCTAAAAAGCTTTTATAAAGGAAAAGTTATTCCATCTCTACCCGGGGCTTTATTCGTACCCAGTTTTTTAACTACTGTCTCCAATTCTTCTTTGGAAAACTCACGGTCAAGCAATAATGAATCAAAATCATCAATGGATTTTGAACATGGAGGCCAATTGCTCAGTGAACAACTTCTATTATGCCACTTGTTATTGAATAAGTTCCAAAATACTTCAGCAATTTTATTTTGATCCTCTATTAGCAAACCTGCACTATTGTTTATATGATTGATCCAATTAATACTTCTTCTAGCTATAGCTGAAGTGTGAAAGAATTTTGAGTTGCTATCTCCCTCTTTAAGCCAACGTGTCTTGGATCTTTGTCTCCACCATGTACATAAACGTCCAAGTGTTGCGTTCAATTCCCAAACCTTGAATCTTAACAGATCGATTTTCTGATCCGAGAAAACTTCAGTAGATGCTTCCTCTTCTTGTAACTTCAAAATATCTCTCTTAAGATTATTCTTCAACTCAATTAAGCTTTTATGCTTGGCCTTATTCAAAAAAAAAAAAAGGGCTTTTAAAGAACGCCTGAATTTATTGTTCAAAACAGTATCTGCATTGCCTCCAGAAGATGGTTTAGTCCAAGCAAACCACACCACCGAATGAGAAGCTGGATAAGAAAGCCAAGTATCTTCAAATTTCAGATTATAATACTTATGTAAAATAGGAGAGGAAATCCTTAACATAACAGGTCAATGATCAGAAGTAATGCGTGCAAGATGTTTAACCACCCCAACTTTCAAGAGATTTAGAGCTATGCAGTTGAGCAAGCAACGATCCAATCGTTCTAAGATCTGGGCTTTTCTAGTTTTGTTGTTACACCAGGTGTAATTGGGACCAATGAATTTAGTATCATGAAAATCACAATCTCTCATGAATGATAACATGTCTTGAGCTCCTTGAGACAAAGAAAATTTTTTACCTCCTTTTTTTTCATCTTGGGATATAGTGCAGTTGAAGTCTCCTCCCATAACCATAGGAAGTTTAGAAGATTTAAATTTATCCAATATGTTCCAAAGAATTCTTCTTTGACCAACATCAGTACTACCATAAATAGTGGCTATGATCCAAGAGGTATTGTTAGTAATATTCAACTTACCCACCACTAGCTGATTTGAAGCTAAAAAGAAATATCCAATCTTCAAGCTTTATTCATATACAAAGTCACCTTTAACGAATTTTGAAGCATCTTCAAAGTATTTACATTTTCACCTTCAATGATTATTCCTTTATTTGAAACCATCCACTCTTGAATAAAGTATTCAAAATTTAGAATAGCCTTCAACTTCAAAAAAGATACGTCCCAATGTATTAATTTCTTTCCATAAGAACAAAGCATTCTACCATTATGATATCTTAAAACACCAGCTATTCCTGCCATATTAGATTTCAACATAGTCGTATCTACATTCAATTTAATACAACCTTCACGTGGGGGACACCAAGCATTAGACAACATTGAATTTTAATTGACATCCTAGTTCTTCTTAATTGGAAATGAATGTTGATACAAATAGTTAGATAGGACTTCTACAGCTATTGACGACACCGAAGGAGTAGATTTTCCATGCTTAACCATGTTCTTGACTTTCCAGTTTTGATATATAATAGCAATATATATTCTAGTAAGACCATATTCTATCCATCCGACCATCTTCAATCCTTCATAGAATTAATCCAGACTTTGAAATTTAGGAACATTAATACCCCACTGTCGCAATATTTACATTACTTTTAAGAGCTTCAAACAACATGTTGAAATGTGCTCCATGTATTCAAAAACTTTAAAACCTCTCAGACAGTTAATATTTCATTGTAGTTTCCTATAGTTCAACCAAGCATTTGTAGGCAATTCATTATTCAATACAAGAAAATTGCTCATTAGCAATAAAATTTCCAGCGTATTTTTGAGGGAACAATTTTCGGTGAATTTTTAGGCAAATTTTTGGAGGATTACAATTGTACCTACAGAAATATTTTTCCAGAAAGAAATTTTTGGTATTTTTTTACGGAACATGTTTTCGATGCTCATTTTACTATTCGAAAAAATTTCGTCAGAAATTCACCAAAAAACTTTTAAATCAGTTGGAAAAGAAAAATTTTCTGCCAAACAATTTGCCGATAATACATAATTTTTCTATAGTGATTGAATAGTCTCCACTAAAATAGTAACTCCCTATGAGAAACTTTAATTTTTTCATCCACATCATATCTTTAAAATTCCCACCTTGAATTTGACAATGATGTTCATAAGCCATTGATTTTATCAATCTACCTGATTTAGATTTCATTAATTCAACCTTATGTTCTTCCAAATTTGTACCAATTAGAGTTTACAAAAACAAGATTTCCATTTTTTCAAAGAAAAGAATCTTCAAAGCCTCCCTTTTCCATCATCTTCCTTCATCAATGAGAAAGGAAACATTTTTATCTTTAAGCTATGTTACTTTAGACGTTGCAGGCCATCTATTCAAACTTCTATCAAGCAACCAAACATAATTCATAATGTTTATTTTAGTACCTGAATAAACCTACCATCTTACAATAGGTTTTAAAAAATGGGCACCTTTCTTGATTATATGACATGAAGGAGAGGCATTCCTCTTAATTTCTTCTTCCCATATTCAATCTCCATACTTTGCCTTCAATACTCTATTAACAAGCAAGTTTTAATTTTGTATAAAATTCCATACAAGATGAGATATTAGTGGACCTTATCTTTTAGCCTCTCCTTGAATGAAAAAGCCAACACAATTTATAGGCAATGATAAAATAGTCCAAGATAAGTAATGCAAACCTTGTCTTCCATTCTCCTTAATCCAAAGGAAGTTTCTACAAACTCTATCAATTTCCATTAGAACACCTTTTAGTATTAAAGAATGATTCATCAAGTATGATAAAATAGATGAAAAGCTATTTTGATTAACCATCTTTCCATCCAGCGCTAGGGAGCGAGATCCCCATGTATTTAATTTTTCCATCGCCTTTTTATTGCTGAATTGTAGTATAAAGCCTTCATTCTCCTTAAAGCCATCTTAACACCCAAATTAGTGATTTCATTAACTGAATTAAGTCCCATGAATTTATTTAATCTCCTCTTCTTTTCTTTGAAATCACTTTTCCACATAGTACCATAGTCTTTTTTTAATTTATGTGTTGTCTGGTCTAATCACAATACTCATTCAAAATTTGCTTCAAAAGATTGGCATTGTATTTAGAGGCCTCAGCTATAACAAGCACATCATCAGCAAAAAGAAGATGGGTTATTATCTCCACATTGGCAACTACACTAATACCTAACTAATTAGATTTAGCTTGTAATGCTTTGGCTAAAGTTTAAAGCACAAAATAAGTAGGCTTGGAGAAAGTGGACATCTTTGTCTAAAACCACATTATACTGTTATCCATTTTGTCATCATTCTATTGATCTTAATAAAAAATTTTAGGTAGCAAACACATTACATAATCAGATTAATTATCTTATTCAAAAACACCATAAGCTTCATAATTTGATTCATTGTATCCCAACACAAGTTATCTTAGGCTTGTTCTATGTCAAGTTTCAAAAGCGTAAATCTTAATTTTTTCAATAGAGATTCTCATTTTATTCAAAATATCTTGAGCCAATAGGTAATTATCAGAAATACTTCTTCCAAGAATAAATGCTCCTTGAAAATCAGAAATAATCTTAGGAAGAAATTTTTTTAATTTGCATAGGATCATACCTGAAGCCATTTTGTAAATGGTCTGGCATAAACATATAGGTTAGATCTTGGAACATTCAAAAGCATTAGGAACTTTAGGAATAAGAACTACCATTATCTTTTTCTAGTAATTAGGCATGATATCTGAAATAAAAAAATCATTAATGGTATTCCATGTTTTATTCTTCACTACGCTCCAATAAGACTTGAAAAAACACGCATTAGCCCCATCTAATCCTAGTTATTTATTATTTATCATCTTCATAATAATAGAATAAAGTTCCTCTTTTATAAATTCAGTGCTCAAATCTTTATTCATCTCATCATTTACTTGATCTTCTAATTCTTTTTTTTTTTTGATGAAATGCAAATAGCATTAAAAAAGAAATAACAACCTAAAACAAGCTAGTCAAAGTAACCCTAAAGAATCACATTCCTCCTTCAAGCAAAACAAGAATGAAGGAGGAATATCTTCAAAGCTAATGTCATCCCAAACAAAAGAGTTCTTTAAAGCCAAATTAGCACATATATCCGCTAATTTGTTACAATCTCTTTTAGTATAAGAAAACAAAACTTGTTTGAAATCAAGAAGGAAAGACAAGTTATCCTCAATGCATTTACTAACCTTCCAAGTCTTCATACCTGATTGAAGAATTTCTATGATGTTATAGTTATCTCCTTCAATTATGATTCCTTGAGCTTCAAACATCCATTCATGGATGATGTTTTTCAAATAGAGAACCGCCATCAATTCAACTTGAGCAATGTCCCAATGCATAGTAATTACTCCGAAAGCAATAAGAAATATTCCTTTATCATCTCTTGCAATACCACCGAATCCAGCCACATTATTTGATAAAATAGAAGCATCTACATTTAATTTAATCCACCGGTTGGAGGAGGATACCAAGAGCAAGACAGCTTTTGCTGGTTAGTATCCCAATTATCCGGTACAGGATTAATAAAATTGCTAACTGTAGCTGTAGAGACCACATTTGCCGCCAAAGAATTGGTTGAGTCTTCAATGCCATCATTAATCAATTTACATCTACTTTTCCACACAAGCCAAATAGTAGTACAATACATATTAGCAGTGAGAGAATTCTTTCCTACAAGCTTCTTTAAACCTTCAAAACATCCGTGCAAATTGTCATAAATTGGAATTTTGAAGCCCTAGCTATTGAGCATAGAAATCACTTCATGAAGCTTTGGACAATTTCCTGCAATATGCCAATCGTTCTCATCTTCTTTACATCCCTTCGGGCAGCCTGAGAAGTTACTCACTTTCCTTCTAACTAGAAAATCATTGCAATAAATGGCATCATTATACAGCCTCCACCAAAAAAGCTTAACCTTTGGTCTTAATTTTAATTTTTTCATCTAATTCCATATAGCACTATCTCAATTTTTGTTTGACAATGCTTGAAAAGCCAAAGAAGCAATTGACTTTCCTGAAAATTTAGAATTTAGCTCAATAAGATAATACCCTCTACCGGCCTGAATTGGAATTTGAGTGATAAGTTTCACCAGATGCTCCCCAAATATTAACTGAACATGATTAATATTCCATTTTCCTTCCAGAATAAAATAACTGAGCTTGAATTTGTTTGGTTCCAAACAGTTGACAAACATCGGCCACCTTGCTATACTTTTATCTAGAATCCAGCTATCAAACATCCAATTGATTATCTCATGACTGGTTTTCTAGTGAGAGAAAGTTCTCGATTTCGAAATTTTTGTTCCCGCGCATTTCTCGGCAGCAGGTGGCGCGGCCACTGGATGTTGATCGGCGACATTGGCGGTTCATATGGCTTCTCAGCGACCCCCAACGTCGGCTCGGGAAGGTGGTAGAAGCGGTAATGGGGTGGTGATCAGAGAAGGATTGAGACTTGTGTCTCGTCTTCCGGTGATTGAAGGTAAAGGGAAGAAGGTGATTGTGGATGATAATGCAAATTTGAAGAAGGATGTTCGTGGAAGGCCTAGCAACATGAATCTTGGAGTTTCTAAATCTGGATTGGCTTCTGTGAAGGTTAGTGATTCTTTCATTGGCATCGGTTCAAGATTGGATCGAACTCCCTATTTAAATCAAGAAGGATTGGTTGTTCTTGATTCTGGCGAAGAAGTCGGCAGGGTTGTAGAAGGTGAGAATCTGGGGTTGAATGTTGAAAAGCAATCAGATAATTGGAATGAGGTGGGTAATGCGTGGACGAAGCCGAGACATATTAAGATTGAATGGAACAGTGAAACTACAGAACTATTGGATGATGGGGTAGCTGTCTTACTAAATTCGGAGAAGGAAGAGAAGAACAAACATGTTCTAAGGAACTCGGTGGTGATCAAAGTCTTGGGCAACAATGTTCCTTTCCCAATGTGTAGTTTGGAATTGAGAAAACAGTGGAGCAGGTATGGAGCTTTTAACTTAACATCAATCGGGATGGACTGGATCCTTTGTTCCTTCAAGACAGAGGAAGCTGTGGAGGAGGTTATTAATGGCGGACCTTGGTTCGTTGGAGGTCATATAGTTGGAATGGATAGGTGGACCACTGAGTTTGATCCTTATTCTTTTAAAGGGATCACTGATCCCATTTGGATCCGTCTCCCCTGTCTGCCGTTGTATTGCTGGGATGATGACAACATTGCAAGAATTGCGTCTCGAATTGGAACGCCGATGTATTTTGATGGTAATACCTTCTGTTGGGGGAAGAGGGAGTTTGCTCGAATATGTGTTAAAATGGATTTAGAGAAGAAGCTACCAAACGGTGTTTGGGTAGAAGGAGCTGCGGGCAGGTTTTTCCAACGGGTAGAGTATGAAAAGGTTGATTTACTCTGTTATAAATGTGGTCGTGTTGGCCATAATCAGAATGGATGTCCTGTTGAAGTTGCGCAGGGGATTTAAGATCAAACCACGGTTGATAATCAGGAAGTTGCTGAAGTAAATCCGGGGGTGATTAAGAAGGAATACGGACCGTGGATACATGTTCAGTTCAAGAAAAACCAATCTGTCAAGTCTTGGGGTGACAGGAGGAAGATGAAAGAAAATAGGAAACTTAAGAGGGAGAAATTAGCAAGGAAAGAAGATCAGTTGGAAGTAAAGAAAGGAGATAATGTTTCTAACCAGAGCTTCACACATGAAAATCTGCAGTCATTTCCGATGACTGGTGGACAGTAAAAATCTGATATTGAAGTTCAGCCTTTGGAGGTTAGTAACAAATTTAATGCTCTTGTGGATGAGGTTAATGATGAACCTGTGATTTTGGAGGATGATGAACATATTGCTTTAGCAATACAGAGCAATGGGAAATTGATAGATGAAGGGAATGAAGATTTAAAATTTGTTGAAATAAATGTGCAGGGATCGGCTTGTGACATACAGAATGGCAGTAATAAGGCTAAATTAGTCAAGAAAATAAAATCTTTGGGACCTATTGTTTTAGGCCAGAAAAAGAAGAGAAGGGATGGAAAAGGGAGTTCCATGAGTGGGGAGGCTTCCCCTATCATGTGTTAATGTCTTCTGTACTGTTTTGGAATTGCAGGGGGGCTAGGAAGAAGGAGGCTGCCTTGTATTTGAAAGAGTTAATTAGAGATCATGATGTTTTCTTTGTTGGTCTCTTGGAGACTAAGTTGACTCATATTGGAAGGAAGGATGTTGATTATCTCATTGGGAATAGTTGGGATTATTTCCAAGTTCCAGCAGTTGGTTTATCTGGTGGTATGGTGGTGCTTTGGGACACTAGAAGTGTTTCTTTTATGGTTAGAAGTAATTCTTCACAAGCTATCTTGGGTGATTTGTTGATTCTTAAGATGGGTCTTTGGAAGATTGCAACGGTTTATGGGAGTCGTTGTTGCAATGAAAGAGATGATCTTTGGAGACAACTTGAAGAAGGGTTGAAGGAGCCTTTTCCATCTATTATTGGTGGGGACTTTAATTGCATCTTGAACAAGGAGGAGAAGAGAGGTGGGAAGAGATTTATTTTCTCTAAAGGCCCTAGGGAAATGAAGAACTTTATGACAAATTCAGATTTTCATGATATTAGAAGCATTGGTCCAAAATTCACTTGGTGTAACAACAAAGAAGGAACTTCTAGAATTTGGGAGAGGTTGGATATATGCTTGTTGAACTCCATTGCTCTTCAAGTGATCCCGACAGCTATGACTATGCATTTAGCAAGAGTGGCTTCAGACCATTGTCCAATTGCTATTAAATTGGATAGGAAGATTCAAATTAATAGAAACAATATCAAGTTTGAAGACACTTGGAGATCCTATCCTGCAGCTAGAACTATTGTTTATCATTCTTGGATTAAGAATGACTTTGGGGAGCATTGTGAAATCCTTCAAAGGAAGAATCATAGAACTTTGAAGGCTTTGTTCTTTTGGAGCAAATGTAAGTGTAAAAACTTGAAGACCCTTAAGGAGAACTTGAAGAAAGAAATCATTGAACTTCAAAAGAAAAAAATGGATGGAGTGAATTGGACCAAGGAAGATCTTACTTTGCTTAGAAGTAAGGGGCATGAGCTAAATATCACTTTGAACCGATTGGCTACTTGATGGAATCAAAGGGCTAAGGCTAGATGGCATGAAGAAGGTGACAACAACTCAAAGATGTTCCACAATTTTGCTTCGGCTAGAAGAAATGGCAATAGAGTGGTACAAGTTAGAGATATGAATAATGTAATTCATGTTAAAGAGGAGGAAATTGAGAAGGTTTTCACTCATTTCTTTGAATCTAAGTGGAGGAATAGAAGGTGTGAGCTAAATGGAAGGCCCAACATTTCAGAAAAACAGAAACTAAACCAACAGGCCGTGGATGAACTTTGCTTGGACTTCTCATTGGCTAAAATGAAACTCTAGGTTTTTCAACAAGGAAACAATAGAGCTCCAGGTATGGATGGTGTGACATCTTCTTTTTATAAATGCTATTGGGATATTATTTGGAGTTCTCTATGGAATGCTATTAGTAGCTTCTTCAAGTCTGGTCATATGTATAAGTCTTGGAAGGACACCCTTATTGTTTTGATTGCCAAAATCAAAGATCCATTAACTCCATCCAACTACAGGCCGATTAGTTTGTGTCAAATTAATTACAAAATTGCAGCTACTATGTTGGTTAATAGATTGAAGAAATGCATTTCTAATATGATCTCTGAAGAACAGATGGCCTTTATCCCTGGTAGATCCATTTCTGAACATTGCTTGGTGGCTCAAGAAATTATTCATAAATTTAAATTCTCCAAAAACAAGAAAGGTTTGATGGCATTAAAGCTTGACATGGAACAAGCTTATGAAAGTATGGGTTGGCCAGCATTGGAGCAGATTCTTGAATGGTATGGATTCCCTCATATGTTTTCTAATCTGCTTATGGATTGTGTTGTAGGTGTGAGATTTTCCATTATGATTAATGGAAGAAACTCTGATTGGATTGATGCTCATAGTGGTTTTCGACAAGGATGTCCACTCTCTCCTTATCTCTTCATTATGTGCTTCCAATTGTTTTCTAACTCTATTGAGCAGAGGGGACATGATCTTGGTATCAGGGTTTCTCCTAGAGGCCCTAGGATCACTCATCTTCTTTATGCAGATGATGTGCTTATTTTTGCACATGTTTCTATTTCTCTTGCCAAATCCTTGAAGAAGATTGTTGAAGACTTTTGTAATTGGACGGGCCAAAGAATCAATGCTAACAAATCTCAGATTTTATTTGGGAAAACTGTTGGATACACAATTAAGAAGAAAGTGGCTGAAAGTTCGATGGGGATGTTAAGCCCTATGAACTTAGTCCCAAACTAACCAAGAGAGGGGGTGAATTGGTATTTTAAATCTTCTTTTTAAACAAAGAAATAAAATCACATAAACCAAATCACACCACAAAATAATGCGGAATTTAAAAGTGCGGAAGCAAGAAAAGAACACAGAAATTTATAGTGATTCGGTCGACTCGACCTACGTCCACTCCTTGGAGGCACCCTCCAAGTATTGCACTACACAAAAAGTGACTCTCCTTTAGCCCCCACGGCTAGGTGGAGAAACCCTCACAAGAACCTCCTTTTTGCCACCCCGGCAAGACAGAGAACCTATCTCCTTTTGCTTCCTCCTGAAGCTGGCAGAGAATCAGAACCAAAAGCAAAACTCCTTACCTCTACCGACCCTTCCACGGACGAGAAACTCTAGACGAAGACGACGCAGAGAGATCCTTGAAGCAACCTTTGTGAAACCCCTCACAAGCTCTCCCTCACAAGATCCTCTCTCTCTCCTCTCTCTCTCTTTCTCTCCTCAAGGTCTTCTCAGGTCAAGGCAGCAGCCAAAGGTTTTTAAAAACGTTGAACAAGAGCTCTTAAATAGAAGAGCTTCAAAAGATCTCATTAATTGCAAGTTGCCAACAATATCGTCCAGGCCGATATGGACATCGGCCTGGCCGATCAGTACAAATCAATGAAGATCGGCCAGAGCATAGCCCTGAATGAAAAACTGGACGATTGAAAATTAGCTTGATCATCTCGGACGATCTCACGATCGTCCTGGCCGATCAGTTCAAATCAGAGGAAAATCGTCCTGACAATAGCCCTGAATACGGGCTGGCCGATATTGATCGTCCTGAAGTAACTTAAGGTTTTTGACTAGATCGGCCTGGCCGATCCTGCGATCGTCCAGGACGATCTGATCGTATCAATCATCCTTAATTACTCCCTTGATTTCCTGAACAATTATGGCATAATTTGTGAATATCGTCCAGGCCGATCCGAGGATCGTCCGGGCCAATAATTTAAAGATACAGTATACCATACTTGTCTATGGCGGCTACTTCTTTCTGTTTTGAGCTTATCGTCCTGGCCGATACACGTATCGTCCAGGACGATCTGTTAACGTCGGCTGCCTTAATTAAGAATCCTTAATTAGACTTTCTGTTTTAAGCTGATCGTCCAGGCCGATCAAAGAAATCGTCCTGGCCGATATGAGTAAAAACAGAAATTCTAAGTCTCTCAAGTGTGTGTGTGAAGGGTTACAAAGCATCAGTCTCTTTGACTATTACAAGTGGACTCAAAAGAGTAAAAAACAAAAGTACAGACTGACTCAACCCTAAACCTACGCATTCCTGAACTTGGCTCCTTTTTGATTGTCCAATCGTCGATTCCTGAAAAGTTAGAAGCAACAAGCTGTCCAAGAAAAGCAGTGTTTGTCAATCATCAAAACATAAGACATGAAAAATAGATCTGCAACAATCTCCCCCTTTTTGATGATGGAAAAACACAAGTAGGACAAAAATAGATTCATTAGAAAAACAAAGTTACAACATCAACTTTTTCCTACCACACCCTATCCTACTCCCCCTTTTTGTCATCACAAAAAGAGAGTCCAGAAACAGCAGAAAAAAAAATCACGAAAGACTAACTACAAAAAGACAAGAAACAATAACTCAAAGCACAAACTAAAAGAACGAGGGATCCTGATCATCAGATGGAGGAGGTGGAGGTGGCTGCTGAAAGTAACTGGCAAGGGTGGTAAACTGAGCATTGAACCAGGCGATGTCCTGGTCATGCTGCTGCTGCTGGTGAGTAAGAAAACTATCAAATCGAGCTAAATCCTCAGCGCGGTGATGCTCGTAGCGGGCAATGTCCTCAGAGTGTTGCTGCTCCTGGGCAGCAACATATGCATCAAACCTGGTCTCCCAATGATCAAATCTCTCAATCAACTGATCAACCGGTGAGTGTTGGTGGAGAGGGACAGGGTCAGGAAAGGGAGCTGGAGCGGGAGCCTCCTCCTCTCGAGCCCCCTGAGGTTCCTCAGGGTGGAGACGAGTACTGTGAAGGGTGCTGAAGGAATTGTTTGAGTAGAAGGGAGTTGGGAGGTTTGGTGGAATAGGATATTGAAGTTGGTATTTAGTTTCAAGAACATATGCTATGATGTGTCATAAGGCTAGATTTGGCTTTCTTCTGTGTCCTGAATCGCGAATTGTTGTTAGGTGATCAATGTAACGAAAAAATAGGTCCGCAATGTTGAATTCTCTATGAGCCATGATGTAGAAGGTAGTGAGGGAAAGTAGAGGGGTAATGTGGACACGGTCGCCGGCTTTTGGAATGACGGAGGTGCGAAGGACATGTTGGATTGTCCTAGCATCTCTGACTAAAGAGCTAGTCTCTGCAACATGGTAACGGACATTGGTCTGGCGAAAAAAGTGATTTGCCGTGGACCAGTCAAAATCAGGGTCAGGGGCAATTAGGTGCAGCTTATCTCCGGTGGTGGATAGCTGTAGAAGATCAACACAGTCCTGATATGTGATTTCGACAGGGCGTCGATTCACATAGGAGGACAGGGCTGTGAAGGTAGAGTTGATGCGAAGGTTTGCAAAAAATTCTAGAAGGAACTTAGAATTGAAAGGGAAAACAAGAGACAGAATGAAGCAAAGGGAAGTGTGGGCGAAGAGATCCATTACCGGGTAAGAGATGTGGACTAGATTGATAATTCTGGAAACAGTAATTCCACATTCTTTATAACGATGATATGCGGCTTCATCTTCTGCTTCACGGAAACGAGGGTCAACCCTTGCCCTCGAGGAACTTCCAGAGGTCTGACGGATGTGCTTCCCACCAGCAATTTGAGAGAACTTAAGCAAAAACACAAAGGAGAAAGGATGAAGAGTGAAAAATCATGGCTGGATCGGCCTGAATTTAAAGAAACTGCCATATCGTCCTGGCCGATCTCGGAATCGTCCAGGCCGATATGCGTCAATAATTACGTACAGGCCGATTGGTCAAAAAGGCTGTCCAATCGTCCGGGCCGATCAGATATCGGCCAGGCCGATTAGACACAGGCTATCGGCCCGAGAAGTTAGTCCGGACGACCGTTGAAAAAGCAGATCGTCCAGGCCGATTAAGTGGATCGTCCAGGACGATGCACAATAATTGATCGTACCGGCCAAAGTTAAAATGTTTTAAATGCTTGCCACGTGTATCGTCCAGGACGAACAGTGGATCGGCCCGGCCGATGGTCCAATAATGGATCGTCCAGGGCCGAATTTAAAGATCAAAACGTACTGACACGTGGATCGTCCAGGACGGTCCAGTGTATCGGCCAGGACGATGCACATAGAATGCATCGGCCAGACAAATATACTATCGGCCAGGACTATCACAATGAGTTTGATCAAATCATCCAGGACGATAATGTATCGTCCAGGACGATGAATTTCAGTAAGCACAGAAAAAGGTTAGCAGATGGATTTTGGAAAGAATTTGTCATATCGGCCAGGACGATATAAATATCGGCCAGGCCGATGTGACTTGAATTTGAGATCAAGAAAAGAATGATGATGATCAAGACCATCAAAAATAAAACAAAAGAAAAGAAAGTCAAAGACACAAAAATAACACAATGAAAATAATAAAAAAAAATAAAAAAAGTCAAAGAAAAAAAAATAAAACAAACACCGAATATTTTTGGATTTTAATTTTTCTATAATTTTTTTTTGTTTTATGGAGGTATCATATGAGAATTCTTTTCATGAATTTAAACTTTTAAACTTTTTAGGAGATCAAGAGGTTTAACAAAATCCAATTAGAAGAAGGTAGAAAAACTGATTCCATTTACCCTAGATCGGACATCCTTCAGGGTACAAAATTCTCTTAAAAACAACAGAGTCCTAACTCGGAATAACAAAAAGGATAAGAAGATCCAATCAAGACTTGTTAACAACTAAAATATCTCATAAATAATAAACCAAAATAGTTTTTCTCAATCATGGAATTTGTGATCAAATCTTTGAACGTATCACATAATCAATGAGTTTTCTAAGTTTTAAGAGTTTTACCAAAGAGATGATAGCTTGCATTTAGTGGGCTAATTTTATGCCTCTTGTCACTTTTATTGGCTCTTTGAGCATCTTTTGATTTTTGATACACTTTTGTGTATATAGCTTTCTTTTCAATTTGGCTTCATTGGCCTCTTTCCTTTTTAACTTTTGCAAGCTAAAAAATCTTTAATATACCCTTAAAAAAAAACTTAGTTGTGAGTATATCCTCCAAATATTAGAGAATAGGAGCTCTCTCTCTAACATAGGGAAGAACAATCCACAACACAAAAATCAAAATCACGTGATAACTTCAATGGTAAGATTTCAAAAGCTTGAATGATATCAAAGAATTTTGACTATTATGCATAAGATGTTTTAATGTAGCAAGATTTAGAAGGAGATCTTAAAAAGCCATTGGTTAAACTGAGTTTAGACTTTTGTTTTATAGAAGAAAATCATGCCACTAAACAAAGTCAGAAGAAGGGAAAAACATCAACAGTTTACTCCAATTTTAAAAAGCTAAACCCTATCTCCAAAAACTCCAATATTTAAAAACTTGAGAAGTTTCATCATATGGAAGCCCAAAAAAAAAAATAAAGACCAAAGTGAAAAAGCAAAAGCAAAAAAAATAAGCAAACTAAAGACAACAAAAAGTGAACACAAAAACTAAAAAATAAAAGACATACAAAAACTAAAGATTTCAAGCAAGTGATAAAGCAACGGATTTAAGCAATTGAGCTGCAAGCCTCCTTATGTTCAGTTATCCTATGCTCCCACGAGGTCTTTGGTGAGAGCACTCCTGCAAAATTCAACAACAGTTAGTTTTAGGAACCCAAACAGATTTGGGCTCCTTCTTAGGAAATGTAGAGTGCAATGCAGATGTGGTATGTATTGAATCATGCATCTTAGGTCTCCACACCCAATGTGTACTGTGGTGAACTGTGCAAGTGTGTGAGATGTGTCCTAGCATGCCACAAGAAAAACATTGAACTCCAGGAAAAGGTTTTCTTAAATGGTTTGAGTAAAAATGCCTCTTCCTAGGTTCTGTCCTTTGATTAAAAGTTGGTGTCATCCTAGCTTTCTTACATGTTTCCAAATCATTTTGAATTCTCAAGTTAGTTCTTTTTAATGCATCATTCTCAATCCTCAAATTTTTCTCAATCTCTTTAGATTTCTTAAGATCATCATTAAGTGAGGTGTGTGAAGCTTTTAATGCATTACTTTTATCAACTAATTCCAAATGCTTCTTGTTTAATTCATCAAATTCATCAAGGAGAGCCATGTGATTTGAATCAATCGTTGCATGATCTTTGAGAAAAACTTCATGCTCTTTTTGTAGATTTGAATGTTCTAATTTTAGGCTAGCATGAGTTTTCTTAAGTTTTTTGTATGATGTATGGATTTTTTCACAGATTTCAAACAATTCATCATAGGTTGGTTTACATACCTCTTCCTCATCACTTTGGTTTTCTCCCATGAAACACAAGTTTGTAGTCTCTTCCTCTGGTTCAGTCTCAGAGGAATCAGTACCAGATTCTGCCCAGAAGCCTCTTTGGATTTTCTTATTCTCCTTCCTAGACTTAGCTTTCTCCTCACCTTTTTCTTTTTCTTTGCTTGAATGATCTTGAAGTGTAGGACAATCGGCTCTTACATGTCCAGGTTTCCTGCATTCAAAACAAACAACATCAGAAGATCCTTTAACATGTTTATGATCCTTACCTTTTCTCCAACTTTGATGATGCTTTTGTTTCTTCCTTAGAAAGCTTTTGAATTGCCTTGTGATGAAGGCAACTCCATCGCTTTTAGACCCGGAAGATTCAGAATCCGATTTGTGTGCCTTCAATGCAATTGTTTTCTCCTTTTTCTTCTCACCTGTATTAAGATTTCTTTGATTCACCCCTTGCTCGTAAGCAATGAGTGAGCCAAGCAAGTTATCGATAGAATAGGTGTTCAAATCTTTAGATTCAGTGATTGCAGTAATTTTTGCATCATAAGATGAAGGCAAGCATCTCAAAATCTTGTTAACTTTTTCATAGTTCGAAAGTTCTTTTTCTAGTGCATGCAATGAGGTAGCAATCTGAGTAAACCTAGTGTACATGTCAGAAATCGATTCATGAGGTTTCATACGAAAAAGTTCGTAGTCATGCAAGAGAATGTTTAAACGGGATTGTTTAACTTCATTAGTGCCTTCATAAGTAATGCACAATTTATCCCAAATTTCTTTACCAGTTTTGCAAGTTGAAACACGCATGTAATCCTCAGATTTTAAAGCACAGAAAAAACAATTCAAACATTTCGCATTTAATTGAGCTAAATCTCGTTCATCAAAAGTCCATTCGGTAAAAGCAACTTCAGTTTTAAAACCATTAATTTCACGAGAAGGTGGAGAATAACCTTCTTGAATAAGCATCCACATGCGATAATCAGTAGATTGTAAAAAAGTTGACATGCGAGTTTTCCAAAAATTAAAAGGTAGGTTATCGAACAAAGGAGGTCGGGTAATAGAATACCCTTCCGTAGTGTTGCGATTCCCAAAGTTAGACATAGATCAAATTCAAAAAGTTTTCAAACTTTAATTTTCGAATCAGGCTCTGATACCACTTGAAAGTTTGATGGGGATGTTAAGCCCTATGAACTTAGTCCCAAACTAACCAAGAGGGGGGGGGGGTGAATTGGTATTTTAAATCTTCTTTTTAAACAAAGAAATAAAATCACATAAACCAAATCACACCACAAAATAATGCGGAATTTAAAAGTGCGGAAGCAAGAAAAGAACACAGAAATTTATAGTGGTTCGGTCGACTCGACCTACGTCCACTCCTTGGAGGCACCCTCCAAGTATTGCACTACACAAAAAGTGACTCTCCTTTAGCCCCCACGGCTAGGTGGAGAAACCCTCACAAGAACCTCCTTTTTGCCACCCCGGCATGGCAGAGAACCTATCTCCTTTTGCTTCATCCTGAAGCTGGCAGAGAACCAGAACCAAAAGCAAAACTCCTTACCTCTACCGACCCTTCCACGGATGAGAAACTCTAGACGAAGACGACGCAGAGAGATCCTTGAAGCAACCCTTGTGAAACCCCTCACAAGATCCTCTCTCTCTCCTCTCTCTCTCTTTCTCTCCTCAAGGTCTTCTCAGGTCAAGGCAGCAGCCAAAGGTTTTTAAAAACGTTGAACAAGAGCTCTTAAATAGAAGAGCTTCAAAAGAGCTCATTAATTGCAAGTTGCCGATAATATCGTCCAGGCCGATATGGACATCGGCCTGGCCGATCAGTACAAATCAATGAAGATCGGCCAGAGCATAGCCCTGAATGAAAAACTGGACGATTGAAAATTAGCTTAATCCTCCCGGACGATCTCACGATCGTCCTGGCCGATCAGTTCAAATCAGAGGAAAATCATCCTGACAATAGCCCTGAATACGGGCTGGCCGATATTGATCGTCCTGAAGTAACTTAAGGTTTTTGACTAGATCGGCCTGGCCGATCCTGCGATCGTCCAGGACGATCTGATCGTATCAATCATCCTTAATTACTCCCTTGATTTCCTGAACAATTATGGCATAATTTGTGAATATCGTCCAGGCCGATCCGAGGATCGTCCGGGCCGATAATTTAAAGATACAGTATACCATACTTGTCTATGGCGGCTACTTCTTTCTGTTTTGAGCTTATCGTCCTGGCCGATACACGTATCGTCCAGGACAATCTGTTAACGTCGGCTGCCTTAATTAAGAATCCTTAATTAGACTTTCTGTTTTAAGCTGATCGTCCAGGCCGATCAAAGAAATCGTCCTGGCCGATATGAGTAAAAATAGAAATTCTAAGTCTCTCAAGTGTGTGTGTGAAGGGTTACAAAGCATCAGTCTCTTTGACTATTACAAGTGGACTCAAAAGAGTAAAAAACAAAAGTACAGACTGACTCAACCCTAAACCTACGCATTCCTGAACTTGGCTCCTTTTTGATTGTCCGATCATCGATTCCTGAAAAGTTAGAAGCAACAAGCTGTCCAAGAAAAGCAGTGTTTGTCAATCATCAAAACATAAGACATGAAAAATAGATCTGCAACAGTGGCCAGATTTTTGGGTTACAAAAGTGTGAAGGAGATGAACTACCTTGGGATCAAATTATCCTTAAGTAGATTTAAGATGACAGATTTTCAACACATGCTTGGCAATGTTATGGATAGATTAAATGCTTGGAGCAAGAAGAATTTATCTTTGGGGGATAAAATCACTCTTATCTCTAGTTCTCTTTTAACTTTACCAAACTTTCTAGCTACCCACTCTCTAATTCCTAAGAAGATGTTGTATGAGGTGGAGAAACTTTGTAGAAAGTTTCTTTGGCATAAATCAGATGGAGATCATAGTCTTCATTATGTGGCTTGGGAAGAATTATGCAAACCAAGGTGTTTGGGTGGTTTGGGTCTTCATTCTCCTTTAATGCGTGTTAGCTCTTTGAGATCCAAGTTAGCTTGGGATTTTTATCAAAAAGAGGACTCTCTTTGCTATAAAGTTATAAAGCACAAATATGGAGATGATTTGAGGATTGGAACTTATAATAATTGTTCCTCAAATGCTTGGAAAATTCTTGTTGATGGGGGTAAACAGTTAAAGAACATTACCAGGTGGAATGTGGGTAATGGTGATAAAATTAATGTGCTTAATGACACTTGGGTGTTGGACAAGTGTATTAACAAATGGCCAACTATGGTTAACTGTGATGCTTTAGAGGGTTTAAATATAATCCATTTGTTAACTAATGATGGACAAAGGAACTACAACCTGCTCAAGGAGGTCTTTCATCCAGATTTTATCTCCATGATCAACAATATCCAGATTTCGCCTAGATTGGAGGATCGGAGAGAGCTGCTGTCTTTGCTGTCGGGTAAGACAATTTCAGCCTTGTCTTTTGACAACATCTTGAAGTGCAATTACAATTTTGAATGTGAAGACTATTTTTCTTGGTTATTTAAACTAAAAATCAACAAGAAGGTTGAGATTTTCTGGTGGAGATTAGGGAAGGCTGCTATTCCTACAATGATTTTTCTGCATTACCGAAAACTGGTGCTGATAAAAACTGTGTTAGGGGCTGTAATTGTAGTGAAAATTATGAGCATATCATGGTAACTTGTAAGTATTTGATTGATGTTATCAAACAAATACAATTGTGGGGTATTAGTATCCCTGTTTTCCAAGATTTGAATAGCTGTTTAAAGGAGCTGAGAAGGCTATCTATCCAAAATTCTGGAGTTGTTAAACTGTACTGCATTGCTGTGTATCTTTCATGGAGTAATAGAAATCATGTGAAGCATGGGAAATCTGCTTTGCCATCTTTTGTTATAGCTGCTAACACATTAGCATTGGCTAGTATTAAAGGTAGTCCATATCTCTCACGCTGGGGAACCAATCTCCTTAGGGAGTCTTGTGAATCTTGGTGCCCTCCTCCAAAAGAATGGATGAAAATAAATGTTGATGCTTCTTTGGCTAGATCCAACTGTGTTGGAGTGGGTGGGATTTTCAGAGATCACAAAGGAAGGTTTATCCTTGCTTTTGGAGAAAAGAATACTCATTGGGATATAACCAAACTAGAGATGGATGATGTTTTCTCGGTCAAGGACTACATTAGAAGTTGGATGCTAGAATACAAAGGCTTGATTGTTGAGAGTGATAATCTCAATGTCATTAGATTCATTCAAGATTCTTTCAAGATGAAAAAGCAAATTGTGGATAATCGGCCATTGGAGGAGATGCTCTTCTTTAATGACTTTCATAAAGTGGTTTTTAGTCATGTTCATAGAAATTATAATAAGGTGGCTAATATTTGTGCTACCATGGCTAGTAATAGGAGTTTTTTCTTTGATAGCTCTTCTTTTAATAGCATCCCTTCCTTGCTTTTATTTGCTATCAAGGAAGAATGTGATGCTATTCATTCCTTTCAATTGTAATTAGCTTTGCTTTTGCCTATTAATGCAATGTTTGCAATTCATCAAAAAAAAAAAAAAAAAACATCCAATTGATCGAATTTCCATTAGAAACATCCCACCTAACAATGTTTCTAAGATAACGAGCTCCCATTGTGATCAATTTCCATGTTGATGAGCAATCTCTTCTCATTGGAGTTATCCAGATGTCTCCTCCATATTTAGCTCTTAAAATTTTATTAAGCAAAGTTAAAGGCTTCGTGCAGAAATTCCATGCCAGCTTGGCCCGTAGAGGACCTATTCTTGATACAGCTGAGAATAAGCCTCTACCGCCTTCTTCCTTGGTCTTGCAAAGCTTATTCCATGAAGCATAATGAATACAACCATTCCAATCTTTCTTTTTCCACAAAAAGCTTCTACACATTTTATCAAAGTCTTTTAAAATACCCAAAGGAACAAGGGAAATTAAATTTAAGAACATAGACAGAGAGAGAAATGCTGGTTTGATAAGCACCATCTTTCCTTCCAAAGAGATGAATTTTTGTCCCCAAATGTTTAATCTATTTGCTGCAACTTCCATAAGTTTAGAGAAATCAGAAGATACCACTCTCCTCAAGGTCATCTTCACATCAAGGTAATTCAACTCTTTAACCTCCTTAAATTTAAGAAGATTACTTAATGATGGGAGAAGGTCCCCCATTCTTTTTGCTTTTAGCTCCATCCTTTTTCCTGTCATATTCCAATATAATACACGATCCGAGAGACTTCAGCTCTTTAAACAGTTTAACCTTCTTTCCAGAAGATATATTTCCATTCATAGCCTTCTCAGAGTTATATACATCTTTATCCTTCATGTGAACAAGTTTGGTTTTTACATCATACACTGCTTCCATATTCTGAGGAATATTTTCAACAATTTCGCCTTCTTCTGCACAGCCAAACTCTTGACTTTCCATAGCTTCATTCAGAATTGATTCTTCCATAGCAACCAATACATCAAATTTATTGATAATTTTAAGAGGGGGTTCAACCAAAATTACCTCAGCTGGCTGTTTATATGGAATTTTATTTAGAAGATTTGAACCGAGTATTTCTTCAGAAATTCTATCTGGCATTTCAATAGATTCTGGAATAGGCTGATCATCTCTCGAACAAACTCCTCCTGGTTCAACATTCTTCTTAGAATTATCGGTGCCAAGTTTTGGAACATACATCTTTTTCATAGGAATAGAGATCCTTTTAAAGAAATTCTTTCTGTCAACCATTCTCCTGCATCTTCTGTTGCCCTGTCTCACCTGGATCCATGAGTCATCCTTTACTTTCTCAACATCTACAACTGATTTAGCCTCTACCTTTTGATTTCCTGCTTTGTAAAAGTCAGTTGTATTAGCAGTTGTTGCAGCCTTGTCTTTATTAACTTCAGAGCAAGTGTTAACCACATGAACAATTCTACCACACCCATCACAAATTTTAAAAAACCATTCATACTCTACAGCTTGATATAACTTTCCAGTCGTTCCTTCCACCCAAATACCTTTTGGGAGTTTTAAATCTAAGGGAATACAAAAACAAACCTGTGCAAACTCCCTTCTACTCCATTGGAACATATTTCCATCAAGAAGGAAAGGTTTTCCCACCATCGAAGCTATTATGCAGATGTTTACCTCATCCCAGCACTGAAGAGGAAAATTGGGAAGCCGAATCCACACTGGAGCTGAAATGCCTTTGAGAGAATTAGGATTGAATGCAGTGGACCATTAATCCAGTCCCACTACCTGTCCTCTCACCCACCAAGGTCCACCAGAAAGTATGTTCTCCACTGCAACTGAATCTTCAAACAAGGAAAGCATCCATCCACGTCCCAAACCAGTTATGTGGAATTTTCCAAAATTATTCCACTGTCTTCTTAGATCCATGCTAACCAATTAAAAAGGAATTTCATCCCCAAGGATCTTCACTACTAAGGCTTTCTCCAATCTCTTGGCATTCTCCAATACCTTTTCAGCAAGCAATCTAACTCCTTGTCCATCTTCAGTTAGAAAAGAACCCAGCTCCAGGCTATCAACCTTGATGTTCAATTTCTTGAGCCAAACCAAATTGTTCTCCACATTACTCCGAGTGCTTGGTGGTTGACCAGGATTATTAAAACCTTCATTAGATACAACTGGAGCTGTAAGAATAGACTCAGCATCAGACATTTGCCGCAAATTCTCATCCACCTTATCTTCATTTCTAGATTTAAACTTCACCTGGGGGGAAGCCGATAAATCCTTCCTACTTGGTGAAGAAGGTAGAGATGCATAGTTGAAGCTCTTGATAGATGAGATCCTTGTTCCTTTAGAGGTCAAAGCTTCTAAATTAAATTTACCAATAACTTCATTGATAGAAACAGGGCTGTTAAAAGATTTCATATTAAATCCACCGTCCTCCTTTAAAATTTCTTCCCTTTCCCAATCACTGAAACAGGAGAAGCTTTTTCGTTAATAGACCACCCTCATTAATCACCAGAGGTTTTGCTATCATATTTTTGAAGTTCTTATTGAAATCATCAAGCGTTTTCAATCTTCCATTGAAAACTTCAGATGATTTTTTCACTGGAATAGACAATCCTTTTCTGTAATTCGACCAGGATTCCGACGAGAGAATCCGATTGCGATCCATAGTATCCTTTAAAGATCGCTGGCCTTCCGGCCTATCGCCGGGTCCACCAGATGCGTATACTGAATCCGCCAAAGATGAACTGAATAAACGGAACAAAAATTTTGAATTCCTAAACTTTCTCTCACTAACTTTGACTTGATCTTCTAATTCAAAGAAGGTCAATTAGATAATTTACTATAACACTTCATTTTTCTGAGAGGAATCTCTTGAAAGCTGAATGAATAATTATAGGATTTGTTTCTATTGTGCCATTAAGAAAGGGTACCTAATTGATTATACTGCCATTTCTTCTAGTTGTAGCATAGGCATGAAAAATTGAGAGTTTCTCGTTTTGATCACCTTCTTCCATCCATTGTGTCTTAGAGCATTGTTGCCACCACTTAGAAATCCTAGCAAGTGTAGCATTCATCTCATGGACCTTTACCCTCAATTTTAGTAGATTTTCTAAACTCAGCCCATCTGCTTTTGTCTCGTCTTCTTATAAAAGTATGTTTTCTCTTTGTAGAACTTTCTTAAGGTGTTGAAACTTTTTAAATATGAATTAGTTTGTTAGACCTAAGCTTCTGTCCCAACAGTTAACCAAGAGGGGGGTGAATTGGTTATTTAAAAATTCTCCTCTTAAACCGATTAAATTTTTTTGTAAATTTTTAAAAACAATTTTTTAACCACTGATAATAACAGAAAAAATAAAAAGCAACATAAAATAAAAAAGGCATAAGATTTATAGTGGTTCAGTCAAACACAACCTACATCCACCCCCTCAGTCTCCCACTTTAGGTATTGCACTATTACCACTAGTGTCTCTCCTTTTTCCCTCACAACAAGGCGAAGAAGCCTTCACAAAAACTCTCTTCCACCACTAACCGGTGCGGTAGAGAGTCATCGTCCTTTTACACCCTCCAAGTGTAGGCAGAGAACCTTCCGCTACTTATACTCTCTAAGTGTAGGCAGAGAATCTTCCGCTGTTCATACTCTCCAAGTGCAGGCAGAGAATCGTCTGCTATTCACACTCTCTAAGTGTCAGTAGAGAACCAGATCTTCTTGAAGGATCTTCTCAAGAGAAATCTTGAAGGACAAGAGAGAAGAGTGAAGTAATCATAAATTACAAACTGAGATCCTTACCATTGAGTAACTTAAGTAGAACCCTTCACACTCCAGTAGTAAGAAATCTCCTTCAAACACTCTCTCTTACTCTCTCCTTTAATTTCCCTTAAGTATGCATGAAGAACAAAAAGACAAAAAGATTTTATGATAGTCAAAACTAGACCTTTTATAAAAAAGACACAAAAAATCATCCAAAAATTGTAAATTTAAATTTCTGACCATCCATGATCACCCCGTACGATGCAATTTTGTATGTACTAACAGTGTAAAAACTATTACGTATGAACTATATGTGAATCAATACAAACTACTTTCATACCCGACTCGAACAAACTAAGTTCTTCTGGTATGAACAATTATTCCCAAGGTTTCGTTGGTATGAAAATGTAGGATGAATTTAAAGTTTTCAAAACAGAGAAGATCATCTTGAGACAAACCATAAATATCATCTGGACGAATAGTTAATTTTGGAAAATCCAGAGCCCATCATCATGGGATAAACTATAAATATTGTCTGGACGAACTCATCTATAGAGCATCATCCTGGGGCGAACAATAATTATTGTCTAAATGAATACATCCAGAGAGCAACGTCCTGGGATGAATGATAAATATCATATGGATGATTAGTGTATTTTGATAAATCTAGAGCCCATCGTTTGGGAACGAATGATAAATATCATTTGGATGATTAGTTAATATTGACAAATCAAGAGCTCATCGTCCTGGGATGAATGATAAATATCGTCCGGAAGAATGCATCCAAAGAGCATCGTCCTAGGACTAACAATAAATATCATCTAGACAAACGCATCTAGAGGGCATCTTCCTGGGACGAATGATAAATATCGTCTGGATGATTTATACTTAGAAAAAATTTTGCTCCCTCCATTCATTCCATTGTTCATTTTAGGGGTTTAACTGATCAGATCGTCCTGTATGAACATGGTTCGTACTGTATAATCAATTTAAAAAATTATTAATTTTAAAGCCCTCCCCGGTGTGTGTACTAAGTTACTCAATTACAATCAAACTCTCTTAGACTCAATAAAATAAAAAATATAGACTTTAATTTATGAAATATTCTAAGCTGAACTTGATTTAAAGTCTTCAACAATCTGGAGTATGATTTTTCTAAAATGTTAGTGCACACAAGAGCAAAAACAATTCTTCTAAAATGTGTTAGGAGAAAATAATAATACAAATAATAATATTTAGAATCATAAAAAACATACAAGTTGCAAGAATGTAAAACATGCAATACTAAGTAGCAACTCTTTCAACAATCTCCCCCTTTTTTATGATGAAAAACAAATTATTGTTTGTATAAATTTGAAATTCCTAAGTTTCTCCTAAACTCCCCTTGAATAAATAAGCATGTGAGAATAAGCAGCATTTATTTTGAACAAATCAATTTTTTAATTTTTTGAAGGTTTTTGAACACACAAAAACACACATAAAAATTAACACACAAAAGTAATCATTCATTGAAAATTTTGAAATGAAACTTAGACACGAGCAAATCAAATGACACTTGAACACGATCAAATAAAACTCCAAAAAAACACAGATACAAACAAATCAAAAAATGCAAACAATATTTCAAACAAATGCAAACAATATTTCTCCCCCTTTTTGACAAAAGCAAAAAGAGAAGAAGAAACGATCAAAGAAATGCAAGAAGTTATATGAGAAGCCTTTGATAATTGATCTTGGAAGAGATTAAATTATATTTTCAATAAAAAATATTAATGTCATTAGAGAAAAAATAAAAATTCATTTGATTTAAGTAAAGATATAACATAGACAAGAAAAATGTATCAAGGTCATGAATAAGTGTAGACAATGAAATAAGAAAAAAACATTGCAAGTAGATGAACTGAAAAGTTATGTGTTTCAAATTTTAGTAAGAAATAAAATTGAACAGAAGATTCATTAGAATTTAAAGATTAAAAGATAGAGGAAAGAACATAAACTTGTGGCGCTTTGCGCATCTTTTTAAGATTTGGGCAAACTTTATGCACATTTTTGTATTTGTGGGCTAATTTTGTGCCTCTTTACGAATTGCAAATCATTGCGCATTCTTTGGATTTTTGTACATTTGTACATTTTTGTAAGTTTTTAATTAATCTTTCCAAAATTGATAATCTAAAATCTCCAATTTCTCTAAGTAGAAAGATATTTATATTGAAAAGAGAAATAACAAATAATAAAACACCAAACTCACAATAATAATATTAAATTATGTTAGTATAACAAAAATAAACATGAAAGTGATATCATTAACTTAATCGGCTTGAACAGCTGCTTTCTTTTTGGTTCCCCCCTCCCCCAGGTTGGATTAAAGTGAACATTGATGTTGCTCTTTCCAAAAATAACAAAGGAGGGGTTGGTGGAATTTTTAGAGATTCCAATGGGAGATTCTTACTTGCTTTTGGTTACTCTTGTACTCATTGGGATTGTGGTTTTTTTGAGTTATTAGCCTTCCGGTCATTGAAGATGGTTATTATGGAGTGGATGCTAGATGCACAATGTATCATTATTGAATGTGATAATCTCAATATTATCAACTACTTGAAGAAGGAGGTGGATGGACAATTCCGGAAGATTCACCTGGAAGACTTGGAGGATTTTTCTTTCTTGGAAGGTTTTGGTAAGAGTCTCTTTCATTGTGAATAGAAATTGCAATGAGTTGGCTAATTTTTGTGCTAACTATGCGTTAGGAGGTGATTTTCTTTGGGAGGTGTTAAACAGCAATTTGGTTCCTCCTTTGTTTTTTGATTTGTTAAAGGTGGATTGTGATAGGATACTATCACATTCGTAGTTTGTAAATTGTTCTTTTTTAGTTTCTAATGCAATGTGCATTTTGATCAAATAAAAAAAAACTTGATCGAGTTATAGCACAACTTAAATTTTTGAAAAGTTAAATTTTCTAAATGAATTTAAAAATATTTTATTGAATTTGAAAGTATATCACTTGTTAGATCAATTAGTTAAGATAGTCATATAGACTAAAAAACATTTCTAAAAACATGACAAAATAACTTTTATTAATATCATGGTGAATTATAATACATTTGAGCACATAAGATATCAATACACATAGATGCAATAAAACATAAGACATAAAAACATAAAACATGAAGACATAAAAACATAAAAAATAACAGCACAATATATCACATCACATCACCACTGCTAGAGAAAATCATAAAAGAAGTACAATCATCACTCAGAGGGACCTGATCTAGAGGAGGTCCTTAGTTGAAAAAAGTTAAAATAGCTACTCATCATAGTCATATTCGAGCTCAATGCATCGAATTAGCCTCTAATCTAACCCATGTCCTACTGGTACTGTACATCCTGCTATTGTAGATGAGACTCAATTTGATCAAAGAGATGATCAAGGTGACTCTCGAGACGATCAAGGTGATGAACCAACTCCTAAAGATTTGGTCCACTGGCAGGCACAGGTGCAGGTCCACTCTCCTCTCCCTCAATGTCAGCACCTTCATCATGTTTTACAAATATAGCTTGAAATGAACCATCATTACAGTACAAGGGCTCTTCAAGATGAGATGCATCAGGTTAGACTAACTCATACTTCTTCTCAAGAATATAAGCCACAAGATGTCCTAGAGCAATGTTCTTCTTCCTCTTATGGGATACATGGCCAATTTCAAAAAGCCCATAAAGGTAGTTAAGAATGAGTTGTGCTTTATCAATCGATTGACCAGTAATGATCAGATAAGTGACAGTAGAAAGAAGAGGAGTGATATAATTATATCACCAGCTTTAGGAATGATAGAAGTTTTAAGCACATGCTGGATGATTCTAGCATCATGGTGCATAGTGTTTACTTTGGGAAAATGACATTCTTATCTAATCTCTCTTAGTACTCGGTTAATCTCAGTCCAATCAAATGTTATAGAGGAAGTCAAAGTGTGGGCTCTAATCCCTTCAGTCCTTAGGTTTAGAAAAACTCCCAGATCCTCTTTGGTAATTTCTATATTGTTCCCTAAAACATAGGATCTAATCTTATTTGGGTCAGAGTTAAAGGTCATATTTGCTAGAAAGTAATGAAATGTAGAAATGTTGAAGGAGTAAATCAGAGTAAGGATGAAATTAAATTGAGTTGAAGCAAAAAGAGGTAGTATCTGATAGATTGTATTCTCTTGGATCAAAACTCTAGAAGGGGTCAATTTTGCAGATGCAAACATAGGGAAGGATTCCTCATTTGCTTTGGACAAAATGTTCTCACTTGAATGGCTAGAGGAAAGTCCCCTAGTTAGTTCCTTTGCATGCCTAACCCTCTTGCTTGAACTCGCCATAGAAAAGATGAAGGGGAATAGAAGATTAAAAAGGCTTTTTGAAGCGAATGAGATTTGAGTTCTAAACCCTTTCAATTTAAAGAAAAATGATATTTTGTACTGATGAAATTGAATTCGTACAGTACGATGCATGAGTTCGTACATATGAAGCAAAATTTCATATGGACGAATGAATAAGGTTAAAATTAAATGACTTTTTATAATCATATGAGTTACGAGGAGTCTTTTTGTATAAAATTTTTGACCATATAATCATACAGATGAACAGGTGTTCATCCAGAATGATCAGTCATTCAAGATCATTTTTATGACGGTTAGGTTCGTCCCCTACTTAGAATGACACGTGTTCGTATGTACGAACGCCAAGTTCATACGTACGATCGAGAATAAAATTGATCCTATCCGTATAACCATCTAGATACATACATACGATTGAATACACATCATCCAAATGATCATGACAATTGTACAGATGAATTGTATTGAAAACTGAAAAACCTGCACGCATTCTATCCTACCCAAATGATCTATACGCTATAGGATTAGTCTAGTATGAAATTCACATTTTAGAAAATTCATATGATGCATGAAAATCATGATTTTGAATGTGAAAATGTTTTGAAAATCACACTAAATGAACAAATAAAGATAACAAAAACAAAATAAGCTAAAATATTGAAGAAAAACACATACGAAAAATCACAAAACTAGAAAACACTCTAATAAAACACACATCAATGTTACAAAAACATTTAATTAAGCATTTAAGTCAATCACACTAAGCATTGTTCTTAATGTATTGAAAGAATCAAAGGCTAATGGTTTAGTAAAAATGTCTACAATTTGATTTTTTGTTGAAACATGATTAAGTTCAATTTTCCCTTTGGATACATGATCCCTTATGAAATGATGACTGATGTCTATATGTTTGGTCCTTGAATGTTGAATAGGATTTTTAGAGATACAAATGACACTAGTGTTATCACAATAAATGGGAATTGTGCCTATTGTTAATCCTAAACCAATTAACTTTTGTTTCAACCAAAGTACTTGTGCCATATAGCTTTCTAATGCAATGTATTTAGCTTCAATAGTAGATAGGGGTACTAAATTATGTTTCTATTAGACCAAGAGACTAAAGATTTTCTAATGAATTGACATATTCCAGAAGTACTCTTTATATCAACCCTACAACCTTCAAAGTTCGATTCTGAATATCAAATTATTTCAAATAAAGAGCTAAACTTAAGATATCAAATCCCTAAGTTCTAAGTTCCCAAGAGATTTCTCAAAATCCTTTTCACTACTGTCAAATGTGATTCTTTTGGATCCGATTAAAATCTAGCACACAAACAAATACTAAACATAATATCGGGTCAGCTAGCTGTCAAGTAAAGCAAAGATCTAACAATTCCTCTAAATTTCTTTTGATCAACAGATTTTCCCTTAGGGTCCTTATCCCACTGAACTAAGGAACTCATAGGTGTACTAACAGGTTTAACATTGTCCATCTCATACTTTTTGAGGATGTCCTTAACATACTTCGATTGATTAAGAAATGTTCCTTTCTCAAGTTGCTTAATGCTAAAACCTAAAAAGTAATTCAAATCTCCCAATAGGCTCATCTCAAATTCACTACTCATTATTTTAGAAAAATTATCACAAAGATTTTTATTAGTAGATCCAAAAATGATGTCATCAACATAAATTTGTACAATGAGTATATCTTCTTCCAATTTCTTTAAAAAGAGCGTTGTGCCCACACTTCCTTTTTCAAAAGATCTCTCAAGTAGGAAGGTGCTCAACCTCTCATACCAAGCCCTAGGTGTCTGTTTCAATCCATACAATGCCTTTTTCAACTTAAACACATGATTTGGGTATTTTGAATTTTCAAAGCCTATAGTTTGTTTTATAAACACATCCTCTTGAATTAACCCATTTAAAAAGGAACTTTTAACATTTATTTGATATAACTTAAATCCTCTAAAATAGGCAAAAGCTAACAAAACCCTAATTTCTTCAAGTCTAGCTATGGGGGCAAAAGTCTCCTCAAAATCAATCCCTTCAATTTAATTATACCCCTTAGCCACTAATCTATCCTTATTTCTAATGACTACTCCTGAGTCATTCATTTTGTTCTTGAATACCCACTTAGTTTCAATTATACTTTGATCATTTGGCCTTGCTGTTAATTCCCAAACCCCATTTCTTACAAATTAATTTATTTCCTCTTGCATTGCCAAGATTCAAAATTCAACTGAAAGTGCTTGATCAATATTTATGGGTTCTATAATAGAAATAAAAGCTGAATGGTTGACTTCTTTGGTTACTCCATGCCTAGTCCTAACACCTTCACTAGGTTCACCTATAATTATTTCCTTTGGGTGGTTTTTAGAAAATTTTAAATCTCTAGGCAAAGGGTTTTCTATTTCCAAATTTTCTTCAAAATTTTTTTTCTCAATCTTTTGGGAGTCAATTTTTATCTCATCCTCTTCAACTATCAGCTATTTCAAACTTCCAGATTCATCAAATACAACATGTGTGGTTTCTTCAATTATCAAAGTTCTTTTATTGAATACTCTATAAGATTTTCTAACACTAGAGTATCCTAGAAAAATTCCTTCAACTGATTTTGGATCAAATTTTCTTAAGGCAGATTTTTTATTATTATGTATGAACACCTTACATTCAAAAACTTGCAAGTATGACAAATTAGGTGTTCTCCACTTTAGTAACTCATAGGGTGTTTTATTCAAGTTTGATCTGACATTCACCCTATTCAGAATATAACATGTAGTGCTAACCACCTCAGCCAAAAAATATTTAGGAAATGAATATTATGCCAACATGGTTGGAGCAGCTTCTATTAATGTTCTGTCTTTTCTTTCGACTTCCCCATTCTGCTGAGGGGTTCTAGGTGCAAAAAAATTATGATCAATTCCTTTCTCTTTACAAAAATCCTCAAATTTTTTATTTTCAAATTCTCCTCCATGATCACTTTGAATTATCAAAATCTCACATTTAGTTTCCTCTGAATCCAAGTCGAAAATCTCTAAACTCCTAAAATAATTCACTTTTATGATATAGAAATCTAACCCATCTGAACCGAGAGTAGTCATCCAATATCACAAATTTGTATACCTTCCCTCCTAGACTTATAGTTCTAACTAGTCCAAAAAGATCCATATGCAAAATCTTCAATGGTTTACTAGTTCTAAGATCCTTATTGGACTGAAAAGATGACTTCACCTATTTTCCTATTTGACAAGCATCACAAAGGTGATCTTTAGTAAATTCTAGTTTTGGTATACCTCTCACTAAGTTCTTTTATGTAATCCTCTTAAGGTTTTTCATGCTAGAGTGACAAAGTCTCCTATGCCAATGCCATGACTCATAAGAAATAGATTTTAAATAAAAAGCAGTAGGCATTTTGATACAATTCAAATCTAGAATATAAATATTTTTTACCCGTATACCATGCAAAACATCATAACCATTCAGGCTTAATATGCAGCTAGTAGGGAAAAATTTAACACAATATCCTTTATTACATAACTGACTAATACTCAGAAGATTATGCTTTAAGCCTTCTACCAACAAAACATTTTGTATTAAAAAGTTTTTCAAGTTTCCTATCATACCTAATCCTACCACCTTCCTTATGGTATTATCTCCAAGTGTAAATCTGCCTCCACTCCTGTCTTCCAGCAATATGAATTATGCAGTGTCTCTAGTCATATGCTTTGAACAACTACTGTCCAAGTACCATATGCTCTCACGAGGCCTTGTATGAGAGCGTGACTACAAAATCATTAAATGTTAGACTAGGGAATCCAAACAAGTTTGGATTTTCCTTTTGGTAATTTTAAAACAGATGTATGTATGATATGTCTACGTTTATGCATCTTAGATTTCCACACCAAATAACTTTTTCTATCCAATGTACAAGTGTGTTCTATATGTCCAAATAATCAATAATTATGATATTTGACTCCAGGAAATGGGTTTCTTAATCTTTTGTAATTGTTATGTTTCCTGCTGAGTTTTAAAAATTTTGGATATAAAATAGGATTTGTAAAATCTTCGAGTGTTAGGGGTATCCTATTTTTCTCGAGAGCTTTTATCTTCAATTTGAGGAAAATATTTACATCTTCCAAAATGTGATTTGTATAACTAATCTGATAACTTTTTCTCTCTGATTCATCCTTAAAAACTTTAAATTCACTTTCCAATTTTGCATAGGACGACCTTACATTTTCATGATTCTTATTCAAATTGTAAAACTCATCAAGTAATTTCATGTCGTTGCTATCATTTAATGCATGATCTTTCCTAAGGATTTCATGTTCTCTCTGCAGTTCTTAAAAATTTAAGTTAAGGTTAGCATGCATTTTCTTTAACTTCCTATATGCATCATGTATGCATTCAGATACTTATAAAAGTTATTTATAAGTCAAGTCACATACCTCTTCTTGATCTGACTGATCAAGTTTATCGGCATCAAGCATAGATTAATGACTTCCTCTTCCTTTTGAGTCTCTAACTAGTCTGAAGCTGAGTCCACCTAGAAAGCTCTTTGGAATTTCTTTTTGCCCTTCTTTATAATTGGTCTCTCCTTTACCTTCTCCTTGCTAGGAGTGGCTTTGAGTTTTGGCCAGTTAGACTTAATATGTCCTGGTTTCCTACATTTGTAGCAAATTACATCATTAGAAACCTTGACATTCCTATTGAACTTACCTTGATTCCATTGCTGGCATCTCTTTTGCTTCCTCTTGAGAAAGCTTCTAAACTATTTAGTCATTAATGCGATGTCGTCCTCATCCTCAAGTACAGATAGATCACTCTTCGACTCCTTCACCTTTAGTGCAATATTTTTCTCCTTTCGTGGCTCTCCTACATTAATCTTTCATTGACTTCCTTGCTTGTAAGTAATTAGTGATCCAAGAAGATTATTAATGGAGTAAACATTTAAATCTTTAGACTCTATTATCATAGTTATTTTAGCATCATAAGTAGTAGGCAAATAATGAAGTATCTTATTAACCATTTCAGCATTTGTTAGTTCCCAGCTCAATGCATATAAAGAGGTGACTATTTGTATGATTCTAGTGTGCATGTCAGAAATGGATTTATTTGATTTCATGCAAAATAATTCATAGTCATGCAACAAGATATTAAGTCTGGATTGTTTAACTTCATTAGTCCCCTCATATATTATACAAAGTCTATCCCATATATCATTTCCACTTTTGCATGTAATCTTTAGATTTAAGAGCACAACAGAAAATGTTCAAACATTTAACATTATGTTGGGCTAGTTCATGTTGTTCTACAGTCCAGTCTGCAAAGGGAATTTTAACTCTAACTCCGTCAACAAATCTAGTATGTTTTATATAGCCTTCCTGAACTAAGATCCACATAAGTAATCTAGTGATTGTAGAAATGTTGACATGCGTATTTTCTAAAAATCAAAAAGAATATTATTGAACAAGGGAGGTCTAGTTATAGAGTAACCTTCAGTTGTGTTTTTGTTTCCAAATGTAGCTATGGTCATTAATAAAAGAGTAGTCTAAACTTATAGTTTTGAAACTAAGCTCTAATACCACTTGTTGAAACTTATTTAATATGAGTTAGGTTGTTAGACCTAAGCTTATGTCCCAATAGCTAATCAAGAGGGGGGGGGGGGGGGGGTGAATTGGTTATTTAAAAATTCTCCTCTTAAACTTATTTAATTTTTTAGTAAATTTTTAAAAGTAAATTTTCAACCACTGATAATAACAGAAAAAATAAAAGCAGTAGAAAATAAAAAAAGACATAAGATTTATAATGGTTAGGTCAAAATACGACCTACATCCACTCCCTGAAGTCTCCCACTTCAGGTATTACACTATTACCACTAGTGTCTCTCCTTTTGCCCCCACAACAAGGAGGAGAAGCCTTCACAAAAAGTCTCTTCCACCACTATCCGGTGTGGTAGAGAATCATCGTCCTTTTACACCCTCCAAGTGTAGGCAGAGAATCTTCTGTTGTTCATACTCTCCAAGTGTAGGCAGAGAACCTTCCGCTATTCACACTCTCCAAGTGTCGGCAGAGAACCATCTACTATTCACACTCTCCAAGTGTCAGCAGAGAATCGAATCTTCTTGAAGGATCTTCTCAAGAGAAACCTTGAAGGACAAGAGAGAAGAGTGAATTAATCACAAATTACAAACTGAGATCCTTACTTTTGAGTAACTTAAGTGAACCCTTCACACTCCAGTAGTAAGAAATCTCCTTCAAATACTCTCTCTCACTCTCTCCTTCAATTTTCCTTAAGTATGCACGAAGACCAAAAAGGCAAAAAGATTTTAAGACAGTCAAAACTGGACCTTTTATAGAAAAGACATGAAAATAGTCTAAAAACTACAATTTCAATTTATGACCGTCCATGATCATCTCGTACGTGCAATTTTGTACGTGCAAATAGTGTAAAAACTATTGTGTACAAACTATATGTAAATAAGTTCTAACTACTTTTGTACCCGATAATTGTCTAGTACAAACTAAGTTTGTTCGGTATAAACAGTTATTCCCAAGGTTTCATTGGTACGAAAATATAGGACAAATTTTAAGTTTCTAGAATAGAGAAGATCATCCTGGGACGAACCATAAACATCATCTGAACGAATAGTCCATTTTGGCAAATCCATAGCCCATCGTCCTGGGACAAACTATAAATTTCATCTAGATGAACTCATCCAGAGAGAATCATCCTGGGATACAACAATAACAACAAGCCTTTATCCCACTACGTGGGGTCGGCTACATGAATCCTTTTTTTCCATTGTATCCTATTAAAGGTCAAATTGTCATTTACATCTAATAAAAAAAGGTCATTCCTAATATTTTCTAACAAAGTCTTTTTAGGTCTGCCTCTACCTTTCTTAACATAAGTCAAATCTAATACCTTTACTCTCCTAACCAGGTCATTGGAAGGCCGCTGTTTTATGTGACCAAATCATCTAAGGCAATTCTCTCTAATCTTATCTTCTACTGAAGCTACTCTAACCTTTTCATGAATATGCTCATTTTGTATCCTATCTCTATGGGTAAAGTCACACATCCACGTGAGCATCCTCATCTCTGCTACATATAACTTAGTATTATGCTTCTCTTTTAATGGCCAACATTCAGCATCAAAAAGCATTGCAGACCTCACTACCATCTTATAGAATTTTCCCATAAGTTTGAGGTGTACTTTTATATCACATAACAAGCCCGATGCATTCCTCCACTTAAACCATCCAACTTGAATTCTGCTGATAATATCCCCATCAATTTCATCGTAACTCTGAATAATATATCCAAGATACCTAAAACGTGTACTCTAATTAATGAATTGATTGCCTAAAGTCACAATCCCCTCACTAGGTCTATTACAACTAAAATTACACTCTATATATTCCGTTTTAGATCTACTCAAGTGAAAACCTTTAGTCTCTAATGTTGACCTCCATAATTCAAGTTTACTTTCAACTCCCTCTCTAGTCTTATCAATAAGAAGAATATCATCAGCAAAAAGCATACACCAAGGTACATCCTCTTGCTAATGTCTAGTGAGAACATCCAAGACTAAAGCAAAAATATTTGGACTTAAGGTTGATCCTTGATGTAACCCAACCGAAATAGGGAAATACTTGGTCAAACCACCTTTTGTTTGAACACAAGTAATAGCTCCTGCATACATATCTCCCCTCACTAGGTCTATTTGTTGCAAATCTATTTTCATGGCTTATGTTTTGATGATTTACAAACACTATTTCTCTTGGACTGCTTGTTGCTTCTAACGTTTCAGGAATCGAAGATCGGACGAACAAGATGAAGCCAATTCAGGATTGCGTAGGTTTAGGGTTGAGTCAGTCTGTATTTTTGTTTTTCACTTCTTGAGTCTACTTGTAATGGTCAAAGAGACTGATGCTAAGTAACCCTTCACACACACACACACACACTTGAGAGACTTAGAATTTCTATTTTTACTCATATCGGCCAGGACGAATTTTTTTATCGGCCTGGACGATCAGGCTTAAAATAGAAAGTCTAAATAAGGATTCTTAATTAAGGCAGTCGTCATTAACATATCGGCCTGGACGATATGTGTATCGGCAAGGACGATATTCTCAGAACAGAAAGAAGTTGCCACCATAGACAATTAAGGTATACTGTATTTTTAAATTATCGGCCAGGACGATCCTTTATCGGCATGGACGATATTCACAAATTATGTCTTAATTGATCAGGAAATCAAGGGAGTAATTAAGGATGATTGATACAATCATATCGTCCTGGACGATCCAGTCAAAAACCTTAAGTTACTTCAGGACGATAAAAATCGGCCAGCTCGTATCCAGGGCTATTCTCAGGATGATTTTCCTCTGATTTGAACTGATCGGCCAGGACGATCATGAGATCGGCCTAGACGATCAAGCCAAATTTCAATCGTCCAGGAGTGTATCCAGGGCGATGCTCTGGCCGATCTTCTGAGTTTTGTACTGATCGGCCAGGCCAATGTCCATATCGGCCTAGACGATAAAGTTGGCAACTTGCAATTAATGAGCTCCTTTGAATCTCTTCTATTTAAGAGCTCTTGTTCAACATTTTTAAAAACCTTTGGCTGTTGTCTTGATCTGAGAAGACCTTGAGGAGAGAAAGAGAGAGAGGGAGAGAGAGAGGATCTTGTGAGGGGGAGCTTGTGAGGGGATTCACAAGGGTTGCTTCAAGGATCGCTCTGCTTGTTCTTCATCTAGAGTTTCTCGTCCGTGGAAGGGTCGGTAGAGGTAAGGAGTTAGCTTTTGGTTGTGGTTCTCTGCCAGCTTCAGGAGGAAGCAAAAGGAGATAGGTTATCTTCCTTGCCGGGGTGGCAAAAAGGAGGTTCTTGTGAGGGCTTCTCCGCCTAGCCGTGGGGGCTAAAGGAGAGTCACGTTTTGTAGTGCAATACTTGGAGGGTGCCTCCAAGGAGTGGACGTAGGTCAAGTTGATCGAACCACTATAAATTTCTGTGTTCTTATTTTTTGCTTCCACACTTTTATTTTCGCATTTGTTTTTGTGGTGTGATTTTGGTTTATGTGATTTTCATTCTTTGTGAAAAGAAATTTTTTAAAATTCCAATTCACCCTCCTCTTGGTTAGCTTGGGCCAGTTTTATAGGGCTTAACATCCCTAACAAACTTTCACTATTACTACTAAAATTACACTCTATATATTCTGTTTTAGATCTACTCAAGCGAAAACCATTAGTTTCTAATGTTGACCTCCATAATTCAAGCTTACTTTCAGCTCCCTCTCTAATCTTATCAACAAGAAGAATATCATCAGCAAAAAGCATAAACCAAGGTACATCCTCTTGCAAATGTCTAGTGAGAACATCCAAGACTAAAGCAAAAATATATGGGCTTAAGGCTAATCCTTGATGTAACCCAACCAAAATAGAAAAATGTTTGGTCAAACCACCTTTTGTTTGAACACAAGTAATAGCTCCTGCATACATATCTTTATTGATTTGAATATAAGCATTATTAACTCCATTCTTTTCAAAAACTCTCCATAGCACTTCTCTTGGAACTTTACCATATGCTTTTTCTAAATCAATAAATATCATATGCAGATCCTCCTTATTTTCTCTATATTTCTCCATCAAACCTCTTTATAAATGTATGACTTCCATAGTCAACCTACCCGGCATGAATCCAAATTGTTTTTGAGAAACATTAGTATCACGCCGCAACCTATGCTCCATAACTCGCTCCCATAGTTTTAAAGTATGACAGATTAACGTAATTCCTCTATAATTCGCACAATCTTGTACATCACCTTTATTCTTAAAAAAAAGAATTAACACACTCATTCTTCACTCATATGGCATCTTTTTAGTCTTCAAAATAGTATTAAAAAGTTTAGTAAGCCAAGAAATTCCTTCATCTCCTAAGCATTTCCACACCTCTATTGGAATATCATCAGGTCCAACAGCTTTTCCACCCTTCATTTTCAAAGCATCTCTAACTTCGGTTTTACTAATATGCTAATAAAAACATAAGTCTTTATTTTCATTTAGGGTGCGATGGTCACTATAGTCAATCTTATTTTCATACTTTTCATTAAAAAGTTTAGCAAAATATCTCACCCATCTTTATTGAATATCATCTTCTAAGAAAAGTATTTTTTGATCTTCACCCTTAATACACTTCACTTGAACTAAATCTTTACTACTCTTATCTCTTTATTTGGCTAACTTATACATATATCTTTCTCCCTCCTTAGTATCTAATCTATTATATAAATCACTAAAAGCTAAGGTCTTTGCATCGCATATTTCTTTTTTAGATTCCTTACGAGCCTCTTTATATCTTTCCCAATTATCAGAATTTTTAAAATTAAAACAATTTTTATAACAAATCTTCTTATTATTAATCTTTTCTTGCACATTTGGATTCCACCACCAACTATTTTTACTATTAGGAGCTTTTCCCTTTGATACTCCAAGCACATCTTTTGCAATATTCTTAATATCACTAACCACTTGTTTCCACATAACATTTGCATTCTCATGCACAGATAAAATCTTAAGATCTTACTCTCAAAAATATTTTTGTTAATATTCTTTAAATTCCCACATCTAATCTTAGAAAAATGTTTTACTTTATGTTTTATTATCTGCCTCTTTATCTTAAAGTCCAAAACTAATAATCGATGTTGTGTACATAAATTTTTACTCGGAATAACTTTACAATCTTTACAATCTAAACGATCTAATTTTCTTATAAGAAAATAGTTAATTTGGGTTGTACTATATCCATTTTTATAAGTGATTAGATGCTCATTCATTTTCTTAAATAAGGTATTAGCAATTGAAAAATCATAAGCTAAAAAAAATCTAATATGGTCTTGCCACCATCATTTGTTGTTCGAAAATCATAGGCACCATGAATGCTTTTAAAATCATCCACCTCTCTACCAACATGTCCATTTAAATCTCCTCCAATAAAAACTCCTTCTTCTAGAGGTATCTTTTATAATAATTCTTTTAAGGCATTCAAAAAATTTAATTTAGAACTCATATCCAAACCTACTTGAGGAGCATAAGCACTTATAATTTTAACAATATTATCATCAACAACAATCTTTTAAGCTATAATTCTATCTCCAATCCTATTAATTTTTATAACATTATCTTTTAAACTCTTATTTATATTAACACCTACACCATTTCTAGTACGACTCGTACCCGAATACAATTGTTTAAATCCTAAACTATCAATTTTCTTAGCCTTCTCTCCAACCCATTTAGTTTTCTGAATGCAAAAAATATTTATCTTCCTATGAATCATAACATCTATTAATTCCATTAATTTTCCTATAAGGGAACCTATATTCCAAGTTCCTATCCTAATTTTAGTTTCATTGACTAGCTTCTTTTCCCACATCCATCCTTTTTTTTTTCCCCACATCCATCCTTGATGTGCGAACTCTTGCCTATTTAACATTGCACCCGGGCACCGGTGCAGCAGCCTTGCACACTTGTCACTGTATTCAAGCCATACAGTGCGTCACTTCCATGGGATTCCCTAGCATTAACACAATTTATTAAAGGATTCATGTCATTATTATTTGACAAGTTTTACATTGGATGTCAACTACCTAACGCAACCCTCCACTTTTCTCAACCAGGACTTGGGACCTGGCAACAGTAGTGTTAAATGAATAATTATCATCTAAAAAAAACACATCCATAGAGCATCATCCTAGGATGAATGATAAATATTGTCTGGATGATTAGTGCATTTTGACAAATCTAGAGCCCATCGTCCTGGGACGAATGATAAATATTGTCTGGATGATTCGTTCATTTTGACAAATCCAGAGCTCATCATCCTGCGATGAACAATAATTATCATCCAGATGAATGCATCCAGAGAGCATCATCCTGGGATGCTTGATAAATATCATCCGGACAAATGCATCTAAAGAGCATCATCCAAGGACGAATGATAAATATCGTCTCAATGATTTATACAAGAAAAAATTTTGCTCTCTCCATTTATTCCATTATTAATTTTAGGGGTATAACTGACCAGATCATCCCGTACGAACATGGTTTGTTTTGTACAATTAGTTTTAAAAATTGTGAATTTTAAAGCTCTCCCCTGGTGTGTGTGTGCTATGTTACTCAATTACAATCACACTCTCTCAGACTCAATAAAATGAAAAGTACAGACTTCAATTTATGAAATATTCTAAGCTAAACTTGATTTGAAGTCTTCAAAAATCTAGAGTATGATTTTCTTGAAATGTTAGTACACACAAAAGCAAAAACAATTCTTCTGAAATATGTTAGGAGAAAATAATAATCAAAACAATAATATTTGGAGTCATAAAAAACATACAGATTGCAAGAACGTAAAACATGCAAAGCTAAGTAGCAACTCTCTCAACATAAGGTTGGTAAGTTCTTTCAATTTATTTTTACTCCAAAAGTATAAATTTTTAAGAGATATGTTTACCGTCCTTTTAAAGACATCTGTCGCAGCTCCATGATCTCTTTTTCTCCATGCTTTAGCAATGATACCACTCGAAGCTTCATAAGAATAGTAAATATTCTTGAATCTAATTTCTCTATGTGTAGTGACTTTAGAATTAGTTACATGAGTAATAATGGACAGTGATCAGAAGCAACTCTTGGGAGATTTTTAATCACTGCAATAGGAACACTCATTAAAGCTTTATTATTGTACCAGTATACTTGGGGCCAATTATACCAATATCATGATAATCATTTCTAGTTAATAATTCCTTTATCTCTTGAGGACCTTGAGAAAACATAAATCTCCCCCCTTTCTTCTCTTTCTTTGGCACTAAGCAATTAAAGTCTCCCCTTATGATACAAAGATTGGTACTCATCATATGATCCTCTATCATTTTTCACAATTTTCTTCTTTCATAAAGATCTTTGTTACCATAAACAATATAAACCATCAATGATTGACCTAAAGGAGAGGCCAAGTTCCCAACTATACATTAATTGGAAGAATTCAACAAAAAAAAAAAAAACAAAGAAATCCTATAATTCCAAAGAACTAGAATACTTCTCGAAGTTCCACTTGCAACATAATGGTAGAACTCCCAATTATCTCCAACTATTTTCCTAATTCCATCTTTATCAAAATTTTCAAGTTTATATTCCATTAAACCAATTAAAAAAACAACATTATGTATAATCAAACTCTTCAAATAATGGGAAGCTTTCTTCTTCTTAGCTCCCCTACATTTCTAAAAAATCATGGAAGACATTAAAGATGGAATGGGGATGAGACCCTAGCCCTTTCATTACTTCCTTCACCTTTCCTAGTTCTCTAATTGCCTTTAATTAGATCCAGCATCTTCTCCTCTTTAGAGAGTTCCACCTTATATTGAGAATCTTTTGGAGCATTCCTGCCACCCTCACTATTACAAGTATTTTCTTTAACTTTATGATTTGTTACCTTACCATTACTTCCATTTCCACAAGCTAAAAAAATATCACATTAAACCTTTTAATTAGGCTTGGATATCACCTACTGAGTTAAAACTTCTTTAATTTCTGCAATATTTTGATCCTAAACTTATCCATCTTCTAGAGGATTATCTTCATTTGCTGCATCAGTTTCAGTCACTAAATTTTTTCATCAATAAACCAGTAGATTCATGTAACTTCCAAGAATCAATTTCCTCATTCTCTTCATTAACTTTCAAAATTCCCTGGGCTAATGGTGCATAATTTTTAACCTTGTCTTCAGCAACTAAAACAACTTCATTTGCCTTCTTAGTTTCTTTTATCAAATTATTTTCTTTAATGGTGAGATCACTTGATTCTACCGTATTTTTTCTTGTCTGATAAAAAATGGTTGAAACTACTTTCCTCTATTAAGTTAAAGTTATTGTTCTATTGTGATGTTTAATAAACTTCTTTTGTAATGTACATGAATCCACGGTCAATAAGAATTTGTATCATTGCTATTCTTTTCTCCTTCTGATTCAGCTGATATAGAATTTTTCTTACTCCAACATCCTGATTCTTCTGCATAACTAATGATTATTTATAAGTATTACCTTCACTTCTAAACTTGCAATTGGACTAGACATATATAATTTTTCCACGGTTTAAAAAAAAATGAAATCTTCTTATATTCAATATTGTAAAAAAATATTCCTTCTATATGCCTTCAATCTAAATTCCCAATAGAATTTGAGCATCCAAATTAATTTGAACACAGATTCTTGCAAACTCCCTTCTACCCCAATTAAACATATTACCGTCTAAAAAGAGAGGAGTTCCCACCCTTGAAGCAATCTAGGTGATATTGTTCTCATCCTAGTAGTTTAAGGTGCGGCAACCGAATCCAAATTGGCGAAAAAAAACCTTCATCATCGAAGGAGAAAATGTTGGCTTCTAGCTATCCATTCCAATTATATGATTACCAACAAACCATTGTTCTCCTCTTAAAGCAAATTCCTTTGCTTCCTGTGATTAAAATGAATAGAGAAACCAATCAAAACCCAAACTAATTAAGTGAAAGGTCCCAAAGTTCTTCCACTGCTTTTTTAACTCTATGCTTATAACAGAGAATGGAATAGAATTTTAAAACACCTTTACCACCACTGAATTTTGTAGTCTTTGAATATTTACTTCTTTGCTTATAGGGTATAATTTAATAATAACCCCATCATCAGTCATTTCGACATTATTATTCAAATAAACTACCTTAATGTTTGGTAGTGTTTTTCCACACAATAAGAATAGAATTATCTGCACTAGTAATTGATTCAATATTTTCAGAATTTTTTGAAATTTTGCCATATTCATCAATTGCATTACCACTTTTTTTTTCTATTTTCAATGAGCTCTTCAATCCTGTAACCGAGCTCTCCAACCCTAAACTCTAATAACCAAAGGAACACCAGTAGAACTCCTATGCATCTTCAAAATTTTAGCTAAATAGGAAGATCCATCCTCATGTTTAGAAGGGAATATCGAATTACGATCATGTCCCGCTATAACGCTGGAGGCCAAAATGCCCGTGCAAAAAGTTCCAATAGAAAATTGAAAAACTTTTTATCTCTAGAATACTAGACTTTCTTGCTCTAGGTTTTCTCTCCTTTAAGGATATGAGGGAACTAAAGAAACATATACTTTGAATTTTCCATGTCAGAGATAAAAAATTCATCAAAATCTAGCAAGCAAAACACTACCCCATAAGACTTTCTACTCGTAGCGTTTATTACCACACTAGCTTTTCCAAGTTGATAGTGAATTCTTAGATCATAATCTTTTATTAGATAAAGCCATATTCTTTACCATAAATTTAGTTCTATTTGGGTGAAAAAATATTTCAAACTTTATTGATTAGTAAAGACCTCATATCTTACTATAATCTCTCCATATTTTCAAAAGAAATATAATAATTGCTAACTCCAAATTATGGGTTAGATAGTTTTTTCATGTCTTTATTTGCTTGGAAGCATAAGTTATAACCTTCCAATTTTTCTTCAGAACACATCTTAAACTTTTTATTGAAACATCATTGACCTAAAATCCTTTTATACCAACTAGGGTGGTCATATTTAAAGTAGATGTAAGACAATCTTTCAATATTTAAAAATTATTCTCATAATCTATTTTCAATTCAAAAGTAACCATCTTCCATGTTAGTCCTAAAAGAGGGACTATAATCTTGGAATGCCCTTTTAATACATTTTAATAACTCTCAATCATTCACAAAAACTTGTGCACCTTAGATATGGGTGTAGGCCTCAGCTAACTAATAACTACTTGATCTTTGTGTGGATCTAGAAAAATTCCTTCACTATTCACTATGTGCCCCAAAAATGAATTACTATTTAGCAAGAATTCATATATGAAAAACATAGCATACAATTAATATTGCCCCAAGGTCCCTAGAATAATCCTTAGAAAAATAATATTATCTTCTTCATATTTAAAATGTACCAAAATATTATTGATAAATATAATAATGAATTAATCTAGATAATCTTTGAATATTATATTCATTAGGTCCATAAAGACTGCAAGTGTATCAGTCACCACAAAAGGCATGATTAAAAACTTATAATGACTATACATAATACTAAATACAGTCTTAACAACATCTTCCTCCTTTACCTCAACTAGTGATAACTATATCTCAGGTTAATTTTGAAAATACAAAAGTATATACTCTAACTGATTAAATAAATCATCAATCCTAGGTAGGGGATATTTATTATTATTATTATTTTATTTAATTCTCTAAAATTTACACACTTCCTCATCATTCCATAATTCTTCTTAACAAGTATGATAGGTGTTCTCCAAGGTGACACCCTTGACTTCATAAACCCTTGTCTACAAGTTCTTGTTGTTATACTTTTAGCTCTTGAAGTTTCTAAGGTGCCAACCTACGATTCCTTAGTAATATGAGATACACCTGGAAAAATCTCAATATTAAATTCCATCACTTTATCAAGTGGTAGAATCACCAACTCTATAGGGAGTACATCAAAAACGCCTTGACCATAATAACCACTTGAATCTTTCAGGGCTCATTCTTTGGTCGTTTACATAAGCTAGAAATATTATAATCCCATTTTTTCTAATTTCTTCTTGTATAGAAGATATTAGACAAGATAATATGCCTTTAAGTCCCTAAAAATAGCACATACTATTACCCAAAAAAAAAGCCACCCTTTTCTTTAAGTAATCAAAGTGAGTGGTATATTAACTTAACCAATCAATACCCATAATGATCTCAGCTTTAGATAGAGGTAATATTATTATACTAGTCATCCACATCATATCAAAAATCTACATCTCACATTTACAAATATAACTAGCTTCTATAGAATCACTAGTGAGCAAAATAATAAATAATGCAAAAGAAAAAAATACATAAGATAGATCTATTAGAGTAAAATAATAATAAAAAAAAGAAATAGTTAGATCTAGAGTCAAATAAAATCTTATATTGCAAAGTAAATATATAAGCCATACCCATGCCCACATCAAGTGCAACCATGACTGGTTTAGATCATATACTTTATCATGCACTACGGCTACAGAAAATGAACCACGTGACTCTCTTTGGCATAAAAAAATATGTCTATCTATAAAAAAATCATCACTGTTACTAGAAGAGCCCTAAAAAGTATATAGGGTGGAACTACTCTTAGTCACCCCACTTAATTAAAGCTCTCAGATCTTACCTCAAAGAATTTATCTGGTCTAGCCTATGGATTATCAATAACTTTATGCACAATATGACTGCATCAAAAACTGCCCAATTATCTTATAACTTTATACCTCAAAGAATTTATCGGGTCAGCCTATGGATTACTTTATAATTTTAAGCCTTCTACTATTAAGTGTAAATTATATACTATTTATTGCATTTGAATTTTAGTAAAAATATATTTTTTAGGTGTGCTATATAGAAATATTTAAAAATTGCAAAAATTATAAGTTCGAAGTTGTATGATGGTGCCCAAGTATATTTCGTCATAGCGCTGAGTTTAATAACACTGAGGCAGTAGTTTTTGTCATTGCAGCACTAGTCTTTTCTATTTTCAAGCATCGCAACATCACCAAAATAAGAGCCATGGAATTATACAACATCATTGTGCCAAAATTCGGCACTATGGCACTAAGTGTTTAAGTAAAATGAATGTTGCAACAACATTCCTTTCAAAGCTTTAGTGTTTGATTCTCCATTTTAGTGTCACAACACTCAAAATTTTAGAGCACCAAGGTGAAGTAATTTTTAATATGAGGAGCCATGCCGACTTAATTAAAATATGTTTTATTTTAATTAATAATTGTGTCACAACAGCTAGTGCTATAGCAGAGCAGGCTTTACAACATTGAGACACTAGTTCATTTTTTACCACCTTGGTGCCACTCTATCGAGAATCAAGGTGCTTAAGCCTATTCCTATGATTATTATTAATAGTGCTGTTAGTTCTTTTGTTAGAGTGTACTATCACTAGAGTGAAATATTGTCCTTATAGGCATGTTTCCATAGTGCCCCCTTAGAGTGAAGTCTAAAGGAGGTTAGGAATATGCAAGATACTTTTATTTTATAGCAATCTTAGCTTATTTGTGTAGGAAACTTGATTGTTGGTCAAATATGGAGTGTGTAGAAAATTATTTAATCCTTCTTGGTGACAAGTTTCTTATTACTTCTTTTGTATATCTTCTTCTATTGAATAAAATGACAATAAGTTTGGTTATTATTTACTCCATGCCTAGTTCATTCTCTAGCTTTGGGATAATGATGTAGTAAGCATAGGATGTACTAAATATACTCTTATGCTTTAATGAAAGTATTAATATTTTTAATGTCTTATGTTCTTTATTTAATGCATATAATGGACATGTGTGTAGTTGTAGCCTAGTGTAATGTATAATCTCATTGAAGAAATGTTTGAATAATTAGAAGAATTCAAATGGAATATTGGCATGCCTAAACATAGGATGTTTAAATATTTTAGATTCTATAAAGATAAAAAATTTATAGGAAAGCCATAAAACATTCTTTTCACCCATACAAACTTGACAGAGGTCTATGGATGAACATGCTCTGATCCTCACTGACATTTAAGAATCTCATTAGGAAAGCTATGTTTTTATACATTCATTAGTCCAAAACATATTTTTTTCATAATTTTATAATTTCTTTTTCAATTTTCTCGTTTAATGATAAAAACTCAAAAATATTATTTAAAGTAGAAGTAGTACTTAAGTTATAACTAAGCATAACACTTTCTTGTGGGTTCGACACTACTTAACTTGGCACATATACTTATGTTTTTTAGGGGGCTTAGATTCATATCAAAGAAAACTTAAGCATATCACAAACTAAGAAAATCTTATATTTTCTCACACTATTAGCATATACTAACCACCTTAAAAGGCCCCATCAAGTTTTTGGCACGATTATTAGGGAAGAAATGTGTATATTGCAATTTTGACTATATTGTTGAAAAAAGTTCATATATAGACATACTTATGTTTTGTATCTTTTTTCTATTTATTAATAATTTGAAAAAAAAAATTATTCTATTTGATTATTTAATTTTAAATTTTTAGTCATTTTAACTTTATTGTATGCTTCATATATCTAATAAGGAACCCTTTTTATTTGATCCTAAATAATAAAGATCATTAAAAAATTGAAAAAAATAAAAATATTCTAAAGATGATAGACCCAATACTTGATCAGGATAATTCTAAACCTCTTAGGGAAAATGCTAACCTTGTAGTATAATGAATTCATCACAATATCAATAGACCTTCTATCTAGGATAATAATTTTGATCTAAAACTGGCTATTATTCAAATGGTTCAAAATTTTAGTTTTGGAGGAACTCCTGTTGAAGATCCCAACATATATTAGCCTATATCGATACAAAATTATTGTATAATGGTGTTAGTTCTGATGTCATTAGAATTAGATTATTCCCACATTCTATAAGAGACAATGCTAATATGTGGTTAATCTCTTTACCACCTAGGCTCTATAACCATAATGAGTTGGTACATAAAATCTTAGCTAAGTATTTTTTACCTTCAAACACTACTAAACTTAAAATGATATCACTGTCTTTGCCCACTTTGAAGGACAATGAATTAATGAAAGTTTGGAGAGATTTAAGGAAATGCCCTCACAATGCCTACCTGATTGACAGGTTATTCATGTTGATATTATCTACCTCATGAACTTTTTTTAGATATTTTGATGATAACAAACATATGCTTGGATGTTTTAATTTGTGTGTTAAGTATTTCAAATGTAATGATTTGATGGATGTGAATAGTAATGACTTATATGATATCTACATAGGACAACTCAAGTTCAATCAAAATTTGAGCTGAAAGAACTTAAGATGGACCTTGATGGAAAGCTTGAAGATTCTTATATTATCATAGGAGTATGTTAGTGGTCCATTAATATTTACTTGCATCATTTGATTTGCTCATAATCTAAATATATATTAAAATGATATATATATATATATATGTAGAAGTCCCTTATTAAGTAAATTTAATAAGCTTCAATATTGTTATAAAATATGGAAAGATATATAATTATGGAAATTAAAGATAATAAGCTTATGTGATAAAATTTTTTATAATGTATTTATTTAAAATTGACTTGTTGTATCTCAATTTAATGATGTATGATTAATTTTATCTAAATTACATCATATTATTATATGAATATCCTGTATATCCTTAAATATTTAAAAATGTGCATAAGTGTTTATTTTGCTTAATATGATATTATTTTGATAGAAACGTGGTATAGTTTTTATTGACTTAGATTTATTGAACTCTATAGATAGAAATTGATAAGTTATTTGACTCATTTAGATTTAATTTGAATTTAAAATGAATTTCTAAACATTATCCTATTTTAATATAATTTTTTGGGTAGCCATTTTAACCTTATTTTGGATGTATATGATGACTTTTTAACTTTCATAAGTGACTAGCCATTTTATAGCCATTTGAAACTTATATTTATCTAATATAAATGAATTCTTGATTAAATATAATAATATTATTTGATAAATTAATATTAGATTAAAAGTTTTATTAAAATTTAGCTTTACTTATCATTTCCCTTTAAATACATCTCTTCCCCTTCATGTGAGGGCTGCACAAAAAAGAAAACTCCAACAATTCCTCCATTTTTCTTTTTTTTTCCTTACATGCTAAATCTTGAGAGGAGAAACTTTGATTTTTTTTCCAAGAGACCTTTTCATTTTCTATATTGAATTCTTGGTTGGAAAGCTTCAAAGCACTAAATGGTGTAATATCTCTTGGAGTTCTTGAGTTTGCTTTCCTTCACTAATTCTTTACTTTCTATTCTTTTAATTTTCACCATATAATTTTCTTGAAAGTATTAATTATTTTGTAAAATACTAGTTAAGAATGTTATATTAAATATTCTATGTTACATCTTTTAAATCTATTAAGTTAGGAAAGAAAGTATTTTTATTTTCTTTTATGTGGAACATATTTACATTTAAAATCAAATTCTTATTTTTTAATTTGAAGAGTTAAATTTTAAATCAGTGTAAAAAATATTTTTATTTAAAATATTATTCATATTTTTATCAAAATATAAATATATTTTAATGTGAGCAAATTTAATATTTCATTTGCAAGTACCGAGGTGATTAAAATTAATTTATAATATCACCTCAAATATTTTGGACATTTTATTATAGGATAATTTGAGTTTGTATTATTTACATAAAATTATATTTTTTTATTTTCTTGATCTAAGCCATTTATCTTAGTGAAGTTTAAATTATAATTAGATTGGGTTGTAGTCGCCACTGTAGGAGAATACTTAGGTTGTAAAGAACTTCTTAGGTTTAAAGGAGTGAGGTTTGCAAGGTAAACCTGGGATTAGTGAATTCTAGTCCAAGAGTTGGCTAGCATGGATGTAGGTTAGAGAGGAATCTGGGCCGAACCACATAAAAATATTTTTCCTTTTATTTTCATTTCTTGCATCTATTTATATTTATCTTTTTCATAAAAATTATGTCATTTCTTATTCTATTCAAAATAGCTTTAAAATTATTTTAAATTCATTCTTTTAATAAAAATTTAAAGAACCCAATTGACCCCTATCTTTGGGTGCCATAGTCATCCAACAATTGGTATTTGAGCCTTGACTCTTTTTATTTTGGCTTAACATCCTAGAGTAGATCCACTTACAAACTATGGAACAAGGTTTTCATGAGGGTTCACTTTTTGAATGACAATCTATTACATATCTAATTCATGCAATATATATTTTTTTTTTATGATAACAAATATTATTCTAGCTTATACTGCTTTCTATTAATTCTGTGATATTGTGTTTTGTTTTGAGTATAGTAATGTTTCAATAATTCAGTCCACTGTTCACTTGCAATTCTGATCAGCTTAAGATTGAATATATTAGGATTATAGTTTGTTATTTTCAATTTATTATGTTTTTTTTTTATTTCTTGAGTCATATCATGTGTTTGGGTGGATATTTTTGCTAAGTAACCTTGCATACACATAGGGGGAGAGAGAAAATTGTTTTTGTGGGAGTTTTTTTAAATAATTCATACTATACGATAGGTGTATCATACTGTATGATTTTAATTCATACCGTATGATCTGTTGTGCTCTACCAAACCCTAACCGCCAAATTTAAGGAAGATTCTAATTCTGTAATGATCATACATAATAATTTTGATTATACTGTATGCACTAAGTAAAATATTTCTTAGTTAATCCCATGATATCAGACAATGAAATCATGGACAAATATTGTGATTGATCATAATGTACAAAATAGTTCATATTATAGGATTACATGTGAATGAAATTTGTCATCCCCTTGGATCATGCCAAATAAAATCCATGATTTTTGTACTGATCATACTATACGGTGTCCACAGTGCTCGACGATCACCTGTGTATGAAGTTTTTTTTAGTTAAAACCCACAGTAGGGGCTTACACGTTAATTTTTAAAAAATTATTACAAAAGTCCTTAAAGAGCTACAACCAAAAGCAAAAAAACCTAATGAGCCAAAAGTTCCTATCTAAGATACAATTATAATAAAATAACAAACAGAAAATAGCAGCATAAGCTACAGCAAGCCTTCTACCGAAATCCATGCACATCACTCTTCCAAATTTCATTCTCTTAACCTGCAAAAGTACTCATTAACTTTACCTCTGCCCAACTTCAATCTTTACACATGCAAAAAAAGTCAAAACATGCACAGGCTAAAAGCAACATCAAACAGAGTCAAGCCAATAATCAAATATAACTAAAATAAACCCCATAATTAAATATGGAAACCCTTTAATACCAACAGTCCAGACTACCACCCCCGAATACCCAGCACCCAACACCTAAAAAATAAGACCCCTAACAGCAGAAAACCCAAAACTGAGAAACACCCAACAACCACAGTAGTACCAAACAGAGCACCACTCAACCTTAACCACCAAACAACCACAGAAAAAGCCCCCCATACCTGAATAAATACAAAACGAACAGAGAAAAACCAAAATCCCAGAAAACCTCCCCCCCCCCCCCCTCCCAACACCCAGTACCCAACACCCAAAGACTCAGACCCCTAACAACAAAAAAAAAAAAAAAAACCAAAAGAGAAAACCCCGCCTTAACCCCCCAAAAACCACATAAAGGCCCCCCACCCCATAAACCAACCAGCAACCAAGAACTTAGCACCAAAGGGATTCCATACAAAATTACATCCTAACAGCACAAACTATTTTCTCAAATAAGGTAAACCACACTTATCCATTCTAATCAGACTTCTTAATAAAGCAGAAATATTTGAATTATCGAAATAAATTAATGAAGTTAACTCAACTCCCATACGAGCCAAAAAATCCGCACAAGCATTACCTTCTCTCCAAATTTGGGAAATAGAATAATCCATCTGAGAAAGCATACCTTTAATGTCCCTTAAGATATAAAAACTCTCAGCATTACCAATATTTTCAGGATTAAGAAAATTGATCACTAATAAAGCATCCACTTCAATCCACACCCTTAAAATGCCTTTAGATTAAGCAATTTTAAGAGCATGATGCAAAGCCATAAGCTCGGCATAAAGAACACTAAAATTAGAAAGAGGACAAGCAAAGCAAAGCACCAAATTACCATCAGCATTCCTTAAAAAGCCACCGCAACCCCATTTACTAGCAGCCATAGTGCCATCAGTGTTAATTTTAATAACCCTCTCTTTAGGTTTTCTCCAATTCATAAAATAAAAGCAAACCTCTTCCTTATTCTCCACACAATTATAACTAAGCTTCTTAATAACAAACTTAAAACCACAAAAATGACAGTTTCTAAACAAATTAGCTTTGTAAAGGCTATTAATTTTATCTTTAGTTATTACAATAATCCTCTTATGATTCATAGCAATATTCCTATACTTAGCATCATTCCTATCAACCCAAATGAACCAAATAATATTAACAGCCATCATAATTTTAATATGGCCCCTAGTACAGTTATGAAATAGGGCAATAAGAAAATGATTAAAAGAATGATGCCCGAAAAAATAGTTAGTATTAAAGAAATTATCAACCCAAATCCAAACCTTAGCTGTAATAGAACCATTGATAAACAGATGATTAATACTTTCAATGTGAAAGCAACAAAAACATTTAGAAGGAAGATTAAAACCCTTTCTCCAAAGGATAGTATCAACAGGAATGAACTTTTTAATAATTCTCCAAACAAGAACAAAATAAGAAGTAGGGATGTTATACTCCAAATCCTATCATAAGCAACAAAAATACCACATTTCTCCCTAATAGAATTCCAAACATTTTTAAAGATGAAAGAGCCATTAAAAGAAGCCTTGAATAAAATCTGATCATCACAATTTTTATTTAAACTAACCTCTTTAATCTTATTACCAATCTCCATAGGGACTAAATCCATAATAGCCTTCATATTCCAACCCTCATTAAAAAAATTCATAACTTTTTCAAAAGAAACAGAAGAAGTCGAAAGAAGATTATCAAGAGAATCATTACCAATCCATCTATCTTTCCAAAAGAAAGAGTTGCTTGAGCTTAAACCCCAACTAGTAAGAGGTTCACTCTATGTTTAATAACATGCATTCTCTTCCAAATTGCAGAATCACCATGCTTATAAAAGCAACAAGAAGGATGCTTACCTTTCCAATACTTAAAATTCATAAATCTATCCCACAGACTCTTATTCTTTCTAAAATTCAACCACATTTTAAAAGAAGAAGCAGTAATAGAATCAACAATCATTTTACACCCCAAACCACCCTCATTCAAAGGTCCACACAATTTGGGCCATGTAGACCAATGCATTCTATGAATGTTAGAACAAGATCTCCAAAAAAATTTGTTAAGAATTCTCTCCAATCTCATAATAGTAGCAACATTAGGTTTAATGACTTGAAGTAAATGAAAAGCCATATAATTTAAAGTACTCTTAATGATAGTCAGCCTACCACCATAAGAAAGAAAATGATATTCCCATGAAGAAATCTTACCTTAAATCTTATTAATAATCTCATCAAACAAATGAGATTTTGTAACCCCTTTAAAAATAGGAGCCCCCAAGTACTTAAATGGAAATTGATCCACCCGTTAGAGAGAGAAAATTATGAAAATTCAAATTTTCATTGCCGGATTCTATTCATGTTTATCAGGAACTAAGGGGGACAATGGCAGCGGATTGCCGTTGGCATGGGCAGGTAGTGGAAACAGAAGCTGAAGACCAATGGCAAGCATCATCGTCAAAGTCTCCGTCGTTTGTGGGCAACTTGAAGATAGATGTGAAAGGTAATTGTTTTTTATTTTTGAATTCCAAACAGAGAATTCAGAATCATTTGAAGAAGCTGTAAGGGCCGTTGGTGATAAAGAAGGTATCTGATATATCTCATAAATTGAACAAACATGTGGAAGGAAAAGGTAAATCTATTGCTATTGATGGGGATACTGTTACTCCTAAGAGTGTGAAGTCATCTGTGATTCCTTCTGAAAATACTGCATCTACATCCGGAATGAAAATTTTTGTTAACCATTTTGGGAATTCAAGTGCAATCCCTGGACTTAGTCGCAGTGTGATAAATGTGAATTCTTGGAATATGGTTGATAATAATATTTATTTGATATTGGAAAGAAGGAATGGTTTGGTTGGAGATAAGATATCTGATGAAATGCTTAGAAACTCTGGTGGCATGGGTAATGTGAATCCATGGAGTAATAAACTGTATATTAAACTGGATTTTAAAGAAGAGGAGGTGGTGTTATCTGATGATGGAAAGGTTGTTAGGTTAAATGAAGAGCCGGAGGTGATGAACTAAAAGAAACTTCCAAATTCATTGGTTATTAAGGTGTTCAGAAAAGAATTACCATCCCATATGGGGGCTTGGGAGATAAGAAGACAATGGAGTCAATTCGACTAATTTCACTTTACTACATTGGGTAAAGGTTAGTTCTTAAGCTCATTCTCCTCGAATGAGATGGCAGAAGCAGTTCATTCAGGAGGCCCTTGGTTTGTAAATGGGCATATAGTATGTATGGAGAGATGGACTCTAGATTTTTCTTCTGCTTTCATGAAGAAGCTTACTTCTCCAATTTGGATTAGAATGCCTCATTTACCTTTGCAATATTGGGATGAGATGAATGTAATTAGTATTGCTTCAAGAATTGGCAAACCACTAATGTTGGATGGTAATATGTTTCATTGGGGAAGGAGAGAATTTTCAAGAGTTTGTGTAAGAATAAGGCTTGATCAACCTCTTCTGGTAGGTGTATGGGTGGATAGCATGTCTGGAAGGTTTTTTCAAAATGTGGAGTATGAGAAGCTATCTAACTTTTGCTTTGTGTGTGGGAAGATTGTACATGTGAAAAACGAATGTGTTCTAAATGAAATTAATCCAAAGGTTGTGGAGATGAAGGTGATAGGGGAAATGTTGTGGGAGGGAAGCAAGAGGTGTTGTAAGACCCTTCTTATGGTCCATGGATTCTGGTCAACAACAAGAAAAGCATAAAATCAAAACAAACCAGCAAGGTGGTTAAGCCAAACATTGTTAGATATGTTAAAAAGTTTGTTGATTCGGTGATAGTTGCTCAGGAAGTTCGGATTGGTATGGATGCTGGCATCAGTGAAGTCTCTATTCCAAAGATGTCAGGGAGGTTAAATGATGTGGCTGAATAATTTGAAGAAGTGGAGTGTAGACTGGAAGGTGATAGATTTGAAAAGCTTGATCATAACATTAATGTAGTGGAACAGGAAGATCAGTTTGACAAGAATGTAAATAGCTCCGGTTATGAATTGGGTAAAAATGCCATATCTGATTCTACATGTTTCAAAGTCAACCAATAAATTTGATGTTTTGAATATGGTTGAAAGTGATATGGTGGAGGTGGAAATGATAAAAGTCAGGAGTGATAATGTTAAGCTTGGAGAAGAAAATATCACTACGACAAATGCTGGAAAAGGTATGGAGGTTTGTTGTAGAGAAGGCCCTAAAAAGAATAATTCTGGATGTGATAAGGCTAGAGAAGTTGGATCAGGTGGGGAGATTAACAAAGTGTAGCTTGATAAAAAACTGAGGTCTCTTGGTCCAATCAAAATTACTCCCAGAGGTAGGAATATGGATTGGGTTGGTAGTAAAAAGAAGAGGCCTCATCCCCTAGATTAAATTTATGAATTCCTTAGCCTTTTGGAATTGTAGAGGAGCCAAGAAAAAAGAGGCTTCTCTCTACCTTAAGGAATTTATAAAGGATCACGAAGTTCTTTTTGTGGGAATGGTGGAACTAAGATCAGTGCTTCTGATAAAGTTTCACTTGAGAAAATTTTGGGTCCTGATTGGGACTTCTTTCTGTTACCTTCAAATGGCTTGTCTGGACAGATGATGCTATTGTGGTGATCTGATTTGGCTTCTTTTACAATTTTAAAGGAGTCAGAACAATGTGTTATTGGAGACCTTACTGTTTTCAACAAAGGGGTGTGGATGCTAGCTACTGTTTATGGGAGCAAGGAAGTGGTGAAGAGGAGGAGTTTATGGGGTTGTATTCAGGAAGTGGCTAGTAGGATGGTCCCTTTGATTGTAGGGGGAGGTTTCAACTGTACAATCTCTCAAGATGATAAGAGAGGAGGTTGGAAATTTGTGTTCTCGCAAGGTCCAAAAGAGATGGTGGACTTCATGAATGAGAATAATTTACATGAGGTAGGGGTGGTGGGACCAAAGATCACGTGGTGCAATAATATAAATAGAGGTGGCCGAATTCTTGAAAGGTTGGACAGGTGTTTACTTAACACTTTGGCTATCAATTGTATTCAGGTGGTAGTGGTGAGGCATTTAGCTAGAATTGCTTCAGATCATTATCCTATAATATTGAAAATTTTTGACTCTTCAACTAGAAGAAAAGGGGTTCTCAAGTTTGAGGATGTTTGGTTATCTTATAGAGGTTCGGCTCACATTATAGCTAAAGTTTGGAGGAAAGGTTTTCATGGTAATGATATGGAGATCCTTAACAAAAAATGTAAGGAAGATTTGAAGGATTTGCATTTTTGGGGAAAGGCCAAAGTCAAGGAGTTCTCTATAGAGAAGGATAAACTAAAAGAGGAAATTTTCACCTTCAAGAGGAAGAAGCAAATGTGGGTTGGTTGATTAAAGATAAGCTTTGGAAGCTGAGATCTAAATTTAAGGAGCCTAATTTGACACTTGGCCGATTGAATACATGGTGGAAGCAAAGAGCAAAGGTGAGATGGTATGAAGAGGGGGATGTTAATACCAAATTTTTTCATTCTTTTGCTAATTCTTGGAGGAGTGGGAATTGGATATCCCAAGTAAAGAAACCTAATGGGGAGCTTACCAATGATCCTAAGGAAGTGGAGGAAGTTTTCTTCAGGTTTTTTCTTGAGAAATGGAAGGAGAGGGACTGTTGTGTAGAGAACTGGCCATCACCGTATAGAATTCTGGATGAGGAAGATAAAAGAAGGTTAGATGCTGAAATTGTAGATTGGGAAATTATTGAAGTAGTCAGATTGTTGGGTAACAATAAAGCTCCTGGTTATGATGGCATTTCCTATTCCTTTTTCAAGGCATATTGAGTATTGTAGGGAGTGATGTTTGCAAAGCTGTAGGAATTTTTTTGTTTCAGGGAGAATGTGTAAGGAATGGAAGGACACTCTAGTGGTGCTTATTCTGAAAATGAAGGATCCAATCACACCTGCTGGTTTTCGCCCAATTAGCATGTGTAACTCTATTTATAAAATAGTGGTTAAAGTATTATTGAACAGGTTATTGGTGGTCATTCTAAAAATTATTTCAGAAGAGCAGGTTGCATTTGTCAAAGGTAGAAGCATAGCTGATCACCTATTATTTGCTCAAGACGTTTCAAATAAGATCAGGGTGTCTAAAGCAGCTGATGGTATGGTAGCAATCAAGTTGGATATGGAACAAGCCTACAACAGCATGTGTTGGAAGACTCTTCTCAAGATGATGGCTATCTTGGGCTTCCCAAATTAATTTATGAAATTGGTTTATGGAGCCTAGATTTGCATTATGGAGCCTAGATTTTCTCTCTCAATTAATGGTGGTTTCTCTAAGTGGATTGTGGGGAAGAGTGGGTTTCGAAAAGGTTTTCCACTCTCTCCTTTTCTTTTTATTATTTGTTCCCAACTTTTCTCTATTGCCATTTTCAATGAAGGCAAGGAATTAGGCATCAGGATGGCTCCAAATGTTCATAAAATATCTCATTTGCTTTATGCAGATGATGTCCTCTTATTTTCTGATGCTAAATTAAAAAGTATTATGAAAGCAAAAAACATTTTATGTGATTATTATGCTTGGACAGGACAGAGGTTTAATACTCAAAAATCAGCATTGATTATAAGCAAATCTGTTGAAAGAAGAAGGAGGAAGAAGATTGTAAGGATAATGGGGATAAAATAGGTAGAAGAGATGGAATATTTGGGAACCATGTTTGCTCTTAGGAGATTGAGGAAGGATGATTTCCAAATTCTTTTGGATAAATCTATGTAGACTCTTAATGCTTGGGGAAATAGATACATTTCTCTAGTGGGAAGATTGGTTTTGATAAAAAACATTTTTTGCAATCTTCCTTTATTTCTTATGTCTCATTCTCTTATTCCTTTAAGCATTTTGAGGGAATTTGAGAAACTTTGCAGGAATTTTATATGGAATAAGTTTGATGGTAGCCAAGGGATGCATTTTGTGGCTTGGGAAGAAATTTGCAAACTGAGATCAATGGGTGGTTGGGGGCTTCACTCGGCTATATCTAGTTTGGATCCGATGAGAGCAAAGTTTGCTTAGAATCTAGTGTTGAATCCTAATTCCTTATTGAACAGAATTCTTTTGGCTAAATATGGTAGTGAGTGGTGGAGAAATGAAACCTTGAAGGGTGATTCTTCTACATGGAAGATTATAGCTAGTGGTTGGAAGGCTCTTAAAAGTTTTATAAGATAGAAGGTGGTGAAAGGTACAAACATAAATGTATTGAAGTATGTATGGATCTTGGATAAATGCCTGATTAAATGGCTAACTTTTGTGGCTATTTTAGAGGATGATAATACAACTCTTGATTTCTTTATTCAAGATGGTAGGTGGAATAGGGAGAAGCTGTTCTTTTTTTTGGGGTAGAACTAGTGAAATTGATCTGCAACATTCATATTTGCTAGGATTCAGAGACGAATTGTATGGAGCTGAAGAGGAAATTATCTGGGAAATTGGTTTCTTCTATGTTAAGGGAAGAAGCTATGAAGGAAGTAGCATTGGTGGATCCCAATTCTTGGATTCATAAGGTGAAAATGAATGCCAAAATAGAATTATTCATTTAGAGATTATGCAAGGGAGCAATTCCAATAGTAAATTTCCTGAAGATAAGGAAGTTAACTAGCTGTAACCTCTGTCCTAGAGGTTGTGGGGAGGTGGAGGATGTAGACCATGTTTTTACTAAGTGTTCAAAGCTGATTGAAGTTATCCTTAAGTTAAGAGATTAGGGTTTTCCTGTTTTGATTTTATCTCCTTTTCAGCAATGTTTGGATGAGTTCAAATTATTGTATGAAGATAATTATCTGTTGGTGAAGTTGTATTTTTCTTTGCTATGGTTTTCTTGGAATAACATAAATAAGGCAAAACATGGGAAGGTTGAAGATAGTGTTTCAATCATGGTAGCACATGTGATTAGCTTTGTGAGTATGGATAAACACAGCAAGGATACCTCGGATTACTAGGATGCTGGTCGGTCCATGGGACTGTATTATGAATTATGGCATCCTCCGCCATCCGAGTGGTACAAAATTAATGTAGATGCTGCATTGAAGAATGACTATGGTGCAAGAATTGGAGGCATTATCCGAGACTTCAAGGGATGGTTTATATTGGCTTTTGGCTTTCATGGAATGCATTGGGATATAACACAGGTAGATCTCTTAGCATTCAGCTCTCTTAAGAAGGTATTGAAGGACTGCTTACTCAATGCTAAAGGTATTATTTTGGAAGGAGATCATAAGAATGTGATCCTATTTCTTCAAAAATTTTATAACAAAGAGAAGGAATTTGGTGGAAGCATAGAGGACGAAGATTTCTCCTTCTTAAATAATTGGAATAACGTTATTTTTCATTATGTTGATAGAAAATGTAATAAGGTAGCATATTATTATGCTAACCTTGCTTTTTTTTTTTCCATTTGGTATTTCTTTTGTGAGAGTACACTTCCTTCTTCTTTTGTTCATCTTGTGAAGGAGGAAAGTGATAGGGTGCTTAACTCTTACTAGTTTGTAACTAGGCTTTCTTTTGGTTGATCTTTAATGCATTTTACATTTCTTAAAAAAAAAATACTTAAACGGAAAGTTTTGATGATCAAAATTGGTGTAAGCAATAATTCTATTGATATTAGACCTAGAAATCCGTTTAGAAGCATAAAAAATACATTTAGGAGCATTAAAAAGAAGACCACTTTCTAAAGAAAAAAGACCAAGGAAATCCTTAATTCTTTTAACATGATTAAAACTACCGTTAGAAAAAATTATAAAATCATCAGCAGAAAAAAGGTGAGATATAGGAAAGCCCCCTTTGGTCCTAAAATAAATACTAGGATAAAATTCAAAAAGTGCATTTAAACACCTAGAAAATTATTTCATAGCAATGATAAAAAGCGATGGGGAAAAAGGATCACCTTGTCTAATCCCATGCAAAGAGTTAAAAAAACCATTAGAAGTCCCATTAAGAATCACAGAAAACCAAACATTCTCAATAGAATTTTTAATAATGCTAATAAACAAATTCGAAAATCCAAATAAAGATAAAATATCAAACAAGAAATCCCAAGACAAATTATCAAAGGCCTTAGAAATATCAAGTTTAAAAAGCACTTTACCTCCTCTATTCTTCAAGTCCAGGTCATGCACTAATTCTTGAGTGAGCTAAATGTTATCAGATATAAGCATGACTTTAACAAACCCAGATTGATTAGGTGAAATCAATCTAGGAAGCAAAGATCCTAATCTAAGAGCTATAATCTTAGAGGTAAGCTTATTAAAAAATGAGCAAAGGCTAATCAGTCTAAAATCACTCCAATGATCAGGATTATCCATCTTAGGAATAAGAACAATAGCTGTAGAAGTAAAAAAAACTAGGCATAATATTACCCTAAAAAAAATCAACCACCGCAGCTATTAAATCACCTTTAATAATATGCCAACACTTTTGAAAGAATAAGGAAGTAAACCCATTAGTGTTAGCAGTCGAATTAGCATTCATAGACATAACAACCAAGAAAATCTCATTTTTAGTAGGAGCAACAACAAGGGCAATGTTATCATCGAACGAAATAACTTTTTCAATAAGATGAGAGTTAACCATAGGAATAATATTTGCCTTCTTACTAAGAAAATTAGTAAAATACCTGATAACTGAATCATGAAGCAACCCCTCCTCAATCCAGCTACCATTATCATCTTTAACTTTTTAATAAAATTAAGGCTTTTCTTTTTTTTAACCAAAGCATGGAAGTACTTAGTACTTCTGTCCCCTTCATTTAAATGCTTAGCCGAAGCTTTTTGTCTCCAAAAGGTTTCTTCCATATCCTGAAACTTAATCAAATTATCCTTAGTTTCATTCAACTCATTAATAACACTAGGATCAGAAATAATAAGGTTTTCAATATAACACACCCTATCTTCCATTTTTTTAATGTTAGCAAAAATGTTCTTAAAATGATGTTTATTCCACCAGGTTAAAAATTGATTTAATCTTTTCAATTTCAACCGAAGCCTAACCATACCTCTTATCGAATTATCAGGAGCAATGCAAGCATTCCAGTTTGAAGAAACCAAAATGAAAAAATCTAAATGTTGAAGCCACATATTCTGAAATCTAAAAAAATCCATACCTTTATTGTTATCATCATTTTTCTTGATAGAAATAAGTAAAGGACAATGGTCTGAGAGGGACCTGCTCAAATGTTCAATCATAGTCAAAGGCCATTTGGATATCCAAACATGATTAAAAAGAACACTATCAGTCTTTGCCAAAGATGATTGTTGTTCCAAGTAAATTTGGAACCTATAAAACCTATATCCACTAAAGCACATTCATTAATCATATTGAAAAAATCATCCATAGAAATAGTATTAGGGGCACAGCCCCACCAAGTTTTTTATTAGCATTAAGGATAATGTTAAAATCACCACCAACAAACCGAGGTTCATTGACAGTAGAAGCAAAGTTAGTCAAAGATTTCCAAAGAATTCTTCTATCACATCTGTTGCAAGCAGCATAAACTTAAGACCCTTTCACATTGAAAATAAAATAAGAAATGGACACATTAACGACTTGATTAATATCATCAATAACAAATAAGGTAACATTATTAGACCAAAACAACCAGATTTTGTTAGTTATATTAGAAACATAATTCCCAAAACCAAGCATTCAACTAACATGAACAATATTATTAACATTTATCATGGGTTCAAGAATCACCAATAACTCTAAATTATGAATACGAGATAAATTCTGAATCTTATTCTTAATAGAGGGGGATCTAATTCCTCTAACATTCCAAACTAAAATATTAATCATTATGAAAAGATAAAGATTTAGTTAATGATTTAGTAGCCTTCCCATTTTTAACAAACTTGTTCTTACTTTTCTTGTTCTTATATCTAGTATTATAACCGGAGTTAAAAAAATTACCCTTTTCCAAACCTTCTCTGAAAGAAATATCCACTAAGGCCAAAGACTTATAAGGATACTGCACTTCATTTCCTTGTTCACCGACCAGTTCACCCTCTTCTACTTCATTCTCCTCCGTTTCAGAGAAAAAATCAGGAATAGAAAAGGTGTTTGCATTTGTTCCACCTAACTCCTCAACCTGTAAAGGCTCAAAAGAATCATTTTATTTAACAGAAAAAAAAAGCATCAGTTGATTCCTGTTTACCATCATCCATATTGTTAGTGTGATCCAAAACAGAGAATTTATTAAAAAGGATAGTTTTTGGAGCTTCATTATAAGGAACGATTTCCCATTGCTTGTTCCCTTTTAAATCTTTTTTATCACTATCCACCTGATTTTTAGGAATAGAATAAGAAATTTCCTCTAACTTATTCTCAGGAATATAATCAAATATTTTTCCACAGTTTTTGTTTCCACAACTTTTTCCTGGGCTAACAAATCATGCATAACTAGTTGTGCCCCTTTTGCTTTCCAATATTTCCTTGGTTTAAATTTTTATGAACCTTAGCTTTAAACAAAGGATTCATAATAAAATAGTTATTAGTATCGTGACCATGCAGTTTATAATGAGTATAGAAAATAGGAAAATTTTCTATTTCAACTTTATGAGTATAACCATTTATTTCTGATCCCAGCCGTATTTCCTTAGGACATTCCTTCATAATGTCCATTTAAACCAAAATTCTAGCCACGGAAGGGCGAGATTTGTTAGCCATTGCCTGATCCACTTGTAAGGGTCTACCAAAAATAGACCCAATCGCTTGCAAAATAGTATGATTATAAAAGTGCATGCGTAAATTAGGCAGAGAAATCCAAACCGGACAAATAGGAGATTCAGAATCAATATCATAATCTGGAGACCATTTTAGAAGTCTCATTTGAAAGTTTCTAACATAACAAGATCTCCTCAAGAAAACTCTCATATAATCAATGTCATTTGACAGATTTATAAAAACATGACGAGGATCTAATAGACTAATAGAGAAAGATCCCGAGCATTTAAGACTATGAAAAAGCTACAAATTTCTTCCATAGAAGGCCTTTTAAAGGCAAACTTTCCCACAAGAGCAAACTTAAAAGGTTCTGCTAATTTTAAATTATCCTCATCAGAAATAAGAATCGCAAGTAAACCCTTAAAAGACGATGTAGAAATTCTTAAACCAGTTTATTCAGTATCATCACTTCCCGATAAAGCTTCTTTGAAAGATTTAGGAAAAGATTTTCTAATCAGAGGCTTAGGGTTTAGAACCATACTCACATATTTCTCCATTTTTTCCCAACATCAATTTCTAAAGATCTAGTATTCACCCTTTCCATCTCTTTTAGCCTTAGATTATTTTCCTTCTCCAAAATCCGAGAAAGTTCTAACTCACAGTCAGTTTCCATGAACCCTAGTCGGGCCAAACCTAAAGAACGAACCAAAATAGCAAAGAAAAAGAGTGATTATCTTCAAAGAAATAAGGAAAAATAACTCAAACCAAGAGATCAAGCAAGATCTCAAGGAAAATCCACTCCAAATCACAACAGGAACGAGATCGCTTCCAAATTGCCTTGCCATCCCAAGGATTGTCCCAAACGAACAAAAGGAATTTACTATATATCATAACATATGATTTGTGATTGTACTATAGAATGTATTCTAAAATTTGAACAATTCATTTAAATGATCTTGCTAGATGTCCTGAATTGTAATGATCATACTATACAATATGTGTATCGTAATGTACTAGTAGAAGACAGATGGCTTGAAAATTAGGATTTTTTGAAGCACTCTATTTATGGTTTTTAAAAATCTTGTTAGACATCTTTTGCTGTTTAGTCTTTTAAAGAGGGAGCTTGGCGGAGAGAAGAAGAAGAGTTTACTGAGAGAAGAGAAGGAGATTTTGTGGGGGATTTATATGGTCTTTTGATAAAGAAGTTTTTAAATATCCAATTTCCCCCCTCTCTTTAGCCTAAGGACAGTTCTTTATGAAAGTTCGCTAGGGATGTTAAGCCCTATAGAACTGTCCCAAGCTAACAAAGAGGGGGGGGGGGGGTGAATTGGTAATTAAAAAATTTCTTTTTATTAAGAGTGAAAATCTCAAACCAAAATCACACCATAAAAATAAATGCGAAAATAAAAGTGCGGAAGCAAGAAATCAAGAACACAAGAATTTATAGTGGTTTGGTCAACTCGACCTACGTCCACTCCTTGGAGGCACCCTCCAAGTATTGCACTACAAAACGTGACTCTCCTTTAGCCCCCACGGCTAGGCGGAGAAGCCCTCACAAGAACCTCCTTTTTGACACCCCGGCAAGGCAGAGAACCTACCTCCTTTTGCTTCCTCCTGAAGCTGGCAGAGAACCGCAACCAAAAGCTAACTCCTTACCTCTACCAACCCTTTCATGGATGAGAAACTCTAGACGAAGAACAAGCAGAGCGATCCTTGAAGCAACCCTTGTGAATCTCCTCATAAGCTCCCCCTCACAAGATCTCCTCTCTCTCCCTCTCTCTCTTTCTCTCCTCAAGGTCTTCTCAGGTCAAGGAAGCAGCCAAAGGTTTTTAAAAACGTTGAACAAGAGCTCTTAAATAAAAGAGCTTCAAAGGAGCTCATTAATTGCAAGTTGCCAACTTTATCGTCTAGGCTGATATGGACATTGGCCTGGCCGATCAGTACAAATTAAAGAAGATCGGCCAGAGCATCGCCCTGGATACACTCCTAGACGATTGAAATTTGGCTTGATCGTCCAGGCCGATCTTACGATCGTCCTAGAAGATAAGTTCAAATCAGAGGAAAATTGTCCTGAGAATAGCCCAATATACGAGCTGGCCAATTTTTATCGTCCTGAAGTAACTTAAGGTTTTTGACTGGATCGTCCTGGCCGATCCTGCGATCGTCCAGGATGATATGATCATATCAATCATCCTTAATTACTCCCTTGATTTGCTGATCAATTAAGGCATAATTTATGAATATCGTCCAGGCCGATACAAGATCGTCCTGGCCGATAATTTAAAAATACAATATACCGTAATTATCTATGGCGGCAACTTCTTTCTGTTTTGAGAATATCATCCTGGCCGATACACGTATCGTCCAGGTCGATATGTAATGACGGCCGCCTTAATTAAGAATCCTTATTTAGACTTTCTGTTTTAAGCCTGATCGTCCAGGCCGATAGAAAAAATTGTCCTGGTCGATATGAGTAAAAACAGAAATTCTAAGTCTCTCAAGTGTGTGTGTGAAGGGTTACTTAGCATCAGTCTCTTTGACCATTACAAGTAGACTCAAAAAGTGAAAAACAAAAGTACAAACTGACTCAAACCTAAACCTACGTAATCCTGAACTGGCTTCGTCTTGTTCGTCCGATCTTCGATTCCTGAAATGTTAGAAGCAACAAGCAGTCCAAGAGAAATAGTGTTTGTCAATCATCAAAACATAAGCCATGAAAATAGATTTGCAACACTTTAGGGTTTAGCACCCCTCACAAACTTTCAAGTGATATCAGAGCTGGATTCATAAGATTAAGTTTTAGAAAACTTTTGAATTAAGATCCATATCTAACGTTGGAAATTAAAATGTCACGAAAGGATATTCAATTACTAGACCACCTCTTTTTTATATTCTTCGTTTTGATTTTTGTAAAACTTGCATTTCCACTATTTTACAATCAATTGATTATTGTATGTGGATGCTAATATAGGATGGTTATTCTACTCCCTTTAAATTAGTAAATAATGTTTCAAATTGAAATCCCTTTTTCTGAATGGATTATTAATAATAAAAATTTAGCAAAATTGAAAGCTAAATATTTAAGCTATTTTTTCTATGCTCTAAAATATGAGGATTACATATGTGTATCTACTTGCACAACTGGAAATAAAATTTGGGATAGACTATATATAACCCACGAAGGAACTACTAAAGTGAAACAATCTAGGTTAAACATTCTGCTCCATGATTATGAACTCTTTCACATGAAATCCAATGAAACCATATCTAAAATGAATACTTGTTTTACAAAAATTATTATATCCCTACATGCTTTAAGTAGAGAATTGTCAAATTTTAAAAAAATTCAATAAGATCTTGCGATGTCTACCTAGTTTATATGATGCCAAAATAGTTATTATTTTAGAATCCAAGGATTAAAATGTTTATTTTATTGACAACTTACTTGGATCTCTGATTGCCTATGAATAAAGCATAAGACAAAGGCAATCTGATATAGGAGAAAGAAAGAAAGAGAAAATTATAGCCTTAAAGGCTAATGATTGAGACAGTTCCTCTGATGCACTGATGACTCGACAGTTTAGAAGCTTTCTAAGAAATAAGTAAAAGAATCACCAGCAATGGAGCAACAACAACATCAAGCCTTTTTCCCACTACGTGGGGTCGGCTACATGAATCCTTTTTCTCCATTGTGTCCTATTAAAAGTCAAATTCTCGTTTAAATCTAATAAAGAAAGGTCATTCCTAATATTTTCTAACCAAGACTTTTTAGGTCTACCCCTACCTTTCGTAACATAAGTCAAATCTAATACCTCTACTCTCCTAACCGGGTCATCGAAAGGCCGCCGTTTTATGTGACCAAACCATCTAAGGCGACTCTCTCTAATCTTATCTTCTACTGGAGCTACTCCAACCTTTTAACGTATATGCTCATTTCGTATCCTATCTCTAAGGGTAAAGCCACTCATCCACCTGAGCATCCTCATCTCTGCCACACTTAACTTAGTATTATGCTTCTCTTTTAATGGCCAACATTCAGCACCATAAAGCATTGCAGGCCTCACTACCATCTTATAGAATTTTCCCTTAAGTTTGAGGGGTACATTTCTATCACATAATAAGCCCGATGCATTCCTCCACTTCAACCATCCAACTTGAATTCTGCTGATAATATCCCCATCTATTTCACCATCACTCTGAACAATAGATCCAATATATCTAAAATGTGTACACTTATTAATGAGTTGATCGCCCAAAGTAACAATCCCCTCTCTAGGTCTATTACCACTAAAATTGCACTCCATATATTCCATTTTAGATCTACTCAAGCGAAAACCTTTATAACTCAAGTTTACCTTCAACTCCCTCTCTAGTCTTATCAACAAGAAGAATATCATGATCAAAAAACATACACCAAGGTACATCCTCTTGCAAATGTCTAGTGAGAACATCCATGACTAAAGCAAAAAGATATGGGCTTAAGGATGATCCTTGATGTAACCCAATCGAAAAAGGGAAATACTTGGTCAATCCACCTTGTGTTGGAACACAAGTAATAGCTCCTGCATACATATCTTTAATGATTTGAATATAAGCATTATTGACTCCTTTCTTTTCAAGAACTCTCCATAGCACTTCTCTTGGAACTTTATCATATGCTTTTTCTAAATCAATAAATATCATATGTAGATCCTCCTCATTTTCTCTATATTTCTCTATCAAACCTCTTAATAAATGTATAGCTTCCATAGTCAACCTACCCGGCATGAATCCAAATTGATTTTGAGAAACATTATTATCACGCCGCAACCTATGCTCCATTACTCGCTCCCATAGTTTTAAAGTATGACACATTAACTTAATACCTCTATAATTCACACAATCTTGTACATCACCTTTATTCTTAAAAATAGGAATTAACACACTCATTATCTGACATCTTTTTAGTCTCCAAAATAGTATTAAAAAGTTTAGTAAGCCTTGAAATTCCTTCTTCTCCTAAGCATTTCCACACCTCTATTGGAATATCATCAGGTCCAACAACTTTTCCACCCTTCATTTTCTTTAAAGCCTCTCTAACTTCAGTTTTACTAATACGCCGATAAAAATAGAAATCTTTATTTTCATTTAGGGTGCTAAGGTCACTATAGTCAATCTTATTATCAAAATATTCATTAAAAAGTTTAGCAAAATATCTCATCCATCTTTGTTGAATATCATCTTATAAGAAAAGGTATTTTTTGATCTTCATCTTTAATACACTTCACTTGAACTAAATCCTTACTACTTCTATCTCTTTGTTTGGCTAACTTATACATATATCTTTCTCCCTCTTTAGTATCTAATCTATTATATAAATCACTAAAAGCTAATGTTTTTGCATTACAAATTGCTTTCTTAGCATCCTTACGAGCCACTTTATAGATTTCCCAATTATCAGGATTTTTAAAATTAAACCAATTTTTATAACAAATCTTCTTATTTTTAATCTTTTCTTGCACATTTGGATTCCACCACCAACTATTTTTACAATTAGGAGCTTTTCCCTTTGATACTCCAAGAACGTCTTTTGCAATATTCTTAATATCACTAGCCACTTTTTTCCACATAATATTAGCATCCTTATGCACAGACAAAATCTTAAGATCTAAAATCTTATTTTCAAAAATATTTTTGTTAATATTCTTTAAATGCCCCCATCTAATCCTAGAAAATTGTTTTAATTTATTTTTTATTTTATGCCCCTTTATCTTAAAATCCAAAACTAATAATTGATGTTGGGTACATAAACTTTCACTCGGAATAATTTTACAATCTTTGCAATCTAAACAATTTAATTTTCTAATAAGAAAATAATCAATCTGAGTTGTACTATATCCATTTTTATAAGTGATGAGATGCTCATTCCTTTTCTTAAATAAGGTATTAGCAATTGAAAAATCATAAGCTAAATAAAAATCCAATATGGTCTTGCCACCTTCATTTGTCGTTACAAATCGATGGCCACCATGAATGCTTTTAAAATCATCTACCTCTCTACCAAAATGTCCATTTAAATCTCCTCCAATAAAAACTCATTCTTAAAGAGGTATATTTTGTATTAATTCTTCTAAGTCATTCCAAAAATTTAATTTAGAACTCATATACAAACCTACTTGAGGAGTATAAGCACTTATAATATTAACAATCTTATCATCAACAACAATCTTTAAAGCTATAATTCTATCTCCAATCCTATTAATTTTTATAACATTATCCTTTAAAATCTTATCTATAATAACACCTACACCATTTCTAGTACGACTCCAACCCGAATACCAAAGTTTAAATCCTAAACTATCAATTTCCTTAGCCTTCTCTCCAACCCATTTAGTTTCCTGAATGCACAAAATATTTAACTTCCTATGAATCATAATGTCTATTAATTCCATTAATTTTCCTGTAAGGGAACCTATATTTCAAGTTCCTATCCTAATTTTAGTTTCATGGACTAGCTTCTTTGCCCACATCCGTCCTTGATGTGGAAACCCTTGCCTATTTAACATTGCACCGGGCGCCGGTGCAGCAGCCCTTGCACACTTGTCACTGTATTCAGGCCATACAGCACATCGCTTCCAAGGGACGCCCTAGCATTAACACAATTTCTTAAAGGATTCATGTTATTATTGTTTGATAGTTTTACGCTGGCTGTCGACTACCTAACGCAACCCTCCACTTTTCTCATCCAGGACTTGGGACCTGGCAACGACAATATTTAAAGGTAAGAAATATAGAAATTTTAAAGCTTCTAATGATATTGTCCGTTATGAATGCAGGAAACTAGGGAATATTAAAACTGATTGCCCAAATCTCAAAGGTCACAAGGCAAGAAGAATGTTGAAGATAAAGTGAAGTACTAAAAAGACAAATAAAAATATCAGAAAGCCTTTTTAGTTGACTCCACTTCAGATTCATTTACAATAGAAGTAGAAGGGGAAGTGAAAAATCTATGCTTAATAATAAATAACTATCTTGATCAGTCTGATCAAGATGAGGTATGTCAACTTTCATGCTACAAATTACATGTGTTGCAAAAGAGATTCATGATTCTTACACACAATGGAAAAAGAAGTATGCTAGCTTGAAAATTGAATGCTCAGTTCTACAAAAAGAAAATATGGTTCAAATGTTTTTAAGGGTCATATGGATTTGCTGGATGAGTTTGATGAATTAAATAAGAATATTCTGCTTTATCTTAAACACATGATTTTTTGAAAGCATTACATCTTGATTTAGAAAAATCATTTAAACAGTTAGAAGCATGTGTTAACATTTTAGATCTAAGTGAACACTCTCAAAAAATTTAAATATCTTCTCTTGAAAGTTCTATTGAAATGCTATTAAAAAAAGTAAAGGCTTTCAAAATAAACTTGTTTGTAAGCTCTCATCATGTTATGCATCTCTTAAACCTAGGAATAAAATCATAACTATAATAGGTTAGTTAACCCTTTTCCTGATGATAGATGTTATTCATGTGGTGTGTTAGGACACATTAACCACACTTACACCATTCATCATAAAATACACTTGGTGTGTAGACCAAAACTGCATCAAATACAGCACGACAAGAATTCTGATGATTTATCCAAAATCAAGAAGGGACTCAAACTCACTTGGCCTTTCAAAACTGTTATTCCATGATTTTTAGATTTAAGGGCTCTCATAAAAGGCCCAGTGTGAGCATGTGGTTTTTAGGCTTAATATTGTGTCCCTATCACTTAAAATCCGCCATTCATGAGCTTCTCAATATATGTGTTTTTGTCTTGTGATTTTATTTTTATTTCATGTTCTTATTCTTTTTGTTTTTTTATTATCATTCTTTATTATTATGTCATGATCATCGCACAAACCACCTTACTGAACCTCAATATCTATCTTGCAAATCACAAATTTTTCCTAATTGTACTGTATAAACCATATTTGTATTGCACAATCTGCACAACATTACTTTGATCACTACCCTTGGCTTCATGAATGATCTAGATTATTTATATCATTAACCATTGAATAGTATAAACACATATTTATATTGTACGATCCACGTGTCAATTTCATTTGGGATAAATTGAATTTGGTTTGGTATGACATTTATTATCGATCATACCGTATGAACACCTACTCATAGTGTACGAATCATTTTTTCAACAATCATACAACTTGACACCTCAGGATGAGATCCATGTCTCTATTCATCTCATACAAAGCCTGATCCTATAATATGATCAGACACAACTTTTTGATGAATCATATGGCTGAAATAGTTCCTTACAATCATCCCGTACAATCCCATGATTGCACGGTAAGATCTATTCAAATTCTATTTAAGTTAAAAAACTAATATTAAAATAATTAAGTATGCACATTAAAAATAGTAAAGGAAAGAAATTTTTTAAAAATTAAATAAAATATTACAAAAAATGAAAAAGATGAGAACATAAAAAAATTGGAATAAGTCATATCTTAAATTCAGATATATCTTTTTAATTAAATAAAAAGTATAAAATTAGTAAACTAGTACATATGACATTACACAAGAGTCTATAATAAGTATTGTGGCATTATATAACATTGCTACGCCAAAATTTAGTGCTGTAGTGCTAGGTGTCTCTAAAAAATGAAATCCCTAATGTCATACCTTCCAATGCCTCAACATCGGATTCTCTATTTGAGGATCCAGAGTTCAAACTTCTTGACCACCATAGCAGAGTAGTTACTAATGTTAGGAGCTACACTAACTCAGCTAAAAGATGTGCCTTTTTAGTTAGTAATCATGTCATGTGAGCCACAACTGAGTAGACTTTTTAGCATCGAAAAGCTACTTCGTTTTTCATTGCCACGATTCCACCATATCGAGCATCGCAATGCATGAGACCATTGCTGCAAAAATGTAATTAAATATTTTTTTAGTTCATTTATTAGAGAGTTCTGTCAGTGGAGAGAAATCATATCCTTGTAAGTGTATTTCTTTGGCTCCCCCTTAGACTTTAGTCTATAGGAGGCTTGGAAAGTGTAATATACTTTTACTTTGTGGCGATATTAGCCTATCATTATAAGAAACTCTATAATTGGTGGAAGTAGTGTGGAAAAGATCATTTAATCCTTCCTGGAAATAATTTTCTTTTTATGTCTTTTGTATCTCTTCTTCCATTGAATAAAATGATATTGATTTTGCTTGTTATTCCCTCCATGTTAAGTTAATTCTTTAGTTTTGGTTTAATGATGTAGTAAGCAAAGTATGTACTAATATAGACTCTTGTTCTTTAATGAAAGAATTAATGTTTTTAATATCTCTTTTCTTTATTTAATGCATATAATGATCATGTGTGTAGTTAAAATCTAGTGTGATGTATAGCCTTGATGGAGGAATGTTGAAATAATTAAGTGTATTAAAATGAAATATTAGCATGCCTAGACATAGGATGTTTCAATATTCTAAGCTCTTTGGAGATAGAAAATTTATAGGAGACCACAAAACATCTAGGGTGAATATACTTATATCAACATCTATATTTAAGAGTCTTATTGGGAAAGCTAAGTTCTTATACATCCATTAGTCCAACATATATTTTTTCATAAGTATCTTTTTTTTTTTGCAAGTTTTTCTTTTAGTGATAAAAACTAAAAAATATTTTTTTTTTCAATAGGATAAGTCGTGCATTTGAAGTAGCTGTAGTAGTTAAGTTGTAACAAAGCTTGATATTTTCTCATGGGTTTGAAACTTAACTCTTTCATTTTATTACTTGATTATGCATGTATGCATACATGCCTTTGTGTGCTTACATTAATTCCATATCAAAGAAAACTTAATTATATTTCAAACTCTATAAGTCGCATATTGGCATTGACTAGCTACCTTACACCTTATAACCAACAACAACTCTTAAAGATAGCTATACAACTAATGGATCCCCCAAAACTTATTCCATTACCACCTATAAAAATTGATACATATATGACTCCCTTGAAATCTTTAAGTCTAAACATAATTCTCTTTCAACTAAATCCATTTATAGAATTCTATCCTCTAAATATCTACTTACTAGTAGACCACCACTACTAAATGACCATATGATCTTTCTCTATTAATTAATATCTCTCTTCTAGCACACAAAAATAAATGATATGGAATGGTACTAGTGGATCCCTTAAACTGTCATAAATTACTCTCATAAAATTATAGGACTTCCCTCTAAAAGTATTAATAAGCTATAAAGCATACATGGCTAATCCACTAAATTTGCCTCATATTGCATCATAAACCTGATTCTATGTACTAGCCTAAGAAATGACTCGTGTATAGTGTTTGGTAGAGGAGGTATAACAAATCTCAATGAACTTCCCAGCATATTAGATCATTCAATCTCCCCAAAAACCTTTCTCTCTATTTTCCCAATGACCAATATTTAGCTTCCCTATTCAATAGAAAATTAGCTAATGGAACTTGTTAACATAACCTTATTTTTACTTAAGGTAATTAAACATTAAATACTAAATCATATTCAATAGGCTCAATGCATTACTCTCTGTAGTACACAAACTCCTTGACTTCAATGAGGTTCAGACTTTAACATTTAGAGCTTTATATATCTACGTTATGATTTTCTTTCCTCGTGTATGACCTAGTTGACTCAGTTGAGCTTGCTTAAATTAGCCCAATTGATCAAACTCTTTGATTGAAATTTAATAAACTCCAATTCATATTAGAATTATAGTAAATTATTTAAAACATAACTTCTCATGATTGAACATATTTTGTCAGCCTAGCCCAATTAATTGTTGACTAGCTCAATTTATGCCAAACATTAAAATTCACATTAATTAAATCCATCAAACATTCAAATCCAAACACCCTTATGCTTGTGATGATTCAAAGCCATAGAGACCTTATTTAATCAAGTTGATTTTGTCAGCTTAGTCAAAAAACTCAAAACCAATTCAAAAACAATTTTCCGAATTCAATATCCAAACCCATGATATTAAACCTCAAACACTTGACCTAACTAGTCTCAAAACTCTCCCTATAGTTTATTCTCGTTAGCTTGACTAGCTTTGAGAAATCAAAGTGATCGGATTAATAAAAAATATCAAAAATGCTCAATCATATTTATGTTCAAACTTTTCAAATTTGTCAAATCTCTTAACACCAGCTAGTTTAAACCACTTAGACCCTTTTTAAAGCCTTCCTAATCATGGTTAAAATCACCTCAAACTCTTGGCTCAACCCAAACCAACTTCAAGTTTCCCCCCTTCACAAAATGTTAAAACTCTTTTCTAACTCATTTTATCCTTTCTTGGATAACTCTTGATCCCTTAATTACCTTATACACACAACAAACAACCAGAAAAAATGCTCTAAACCATCTCATCCCTCCATTTAAACAAAGCACATGAAATAGTAAAAATATCTCAAAAAACACTCATTCCAACAAAAATTCCCATCCAACCCATCTTTAGAGCTCCCATTAACGCAATTCTACTAATGGAGAACCCCTCTTCACTCTCCAATCTTCCCAAGACTTCAAAACCTTCTGGTGAGGATATCCAAAATAACTTGAAGGTTATTTTCCTTGAAGACATCCTGACATTTAATCCAAGCATCCTCTAGACATTGGTCCTTTATACATGTCTGACCATTAGTGTTGTCTAGCCAAAGCTAAGAAGCAACCCCTCTACATTTCACCCACCACAAATGACCCTACATCACCACTAGCATGACCACTATGAAATCATTTCTACTGTGCCAATGATTGGCAATCATTGTGTTAAACTGCATAACCTCTCTCATGTTGACTTGTGGTTATCAATCACTAAGTCACTGTCAAGGCTGCCATTTCAATAAAAACACATTTTAAGTTAAAAAAAAAAGATAGCCCAAACTTTAAAAATTCATAGAATTTTTTTTTTATCCAAGTTTAATGATCTTGGCTTCTATGGAACCATGCATTATCTAAGGCTCAGATTTTGAAAGTGTAAATTAGGGGATGTTCCCCAACATCTAAAAATTTTCTTTGGGCTTGGTGAAACCCCTAAGTTTTGTAATTAATATTTCAAGGCCATAGGATATTATTTGACCAAGAACATTTAAAAAATAATTCTCTCAATACAAGTAGACTTTTGTCACCAAAATTTTGTGTATTGTTTACATTATTCAAAGGGTAAGTTGCAATTTATTGCAAGTCAAATTAAATATTAGAGACACCTAGGTAAATTCACTTAGGGTTATGTCTAGAAAACTTAAGAAAATTCTAAGAAATTCCCTTGACATCGAATAAGGGTGAAACTCAAATATAAAATAATTAGTGATATGATAAACTCTAAAAATAAATTTTACCTTAATTGGAATCAAATAGTTCAATTAATTAATGAGCCCTAATTTTAGCTCATATTTTGGGGCTAAATTTTTAAAAAATTTCAATTAATTAAAATCCTAAAAATATAAAAAAAGTTATAAAAATCTAAATTAATCATATAATAAGGAAAAATCAAAATTAACTTCTAATTTTAAATAATTTAACATATATCTTAAATAATTATTAATTAAACACAATAATATAAAATTAAATATTAATCTAATAAATCCCAAATTTTCAAGGAATGATCCTTGGGTTGTCGTTGACTAGTGATATCAATCTCCTCAACATTTGAGATTGATTTTATCAATCAAAACCCAAACCAATTTCTTTATATAAGGAGGAAGTGAAATAAATATTAAAAATTTAATAAATAAATTAAATTTTGAGAACCTTAAATAAATTTTGTAACACTAAAATCAAATCGAAACACTCAAATTATCTCACTTTAACTCAAGTCAACTAAGATAAATAATATTAACTTAAAGTTAAAACATAAAAGCACCTAATTAAACAATTAAACCGAATTAAGAAGCCTTTTATGAACATACTTGATTTAATCTGGAGGGCATACATGCATTATATTCATAAGGCCTGGGATGAGGGGTTGAGTACTTCAAAGAAATTTGGAGTATTTTGATTAACACATTATTTATAATAACTATCTCCTAAATCACTAATTAAAACACTAAAACAAACTTCAAGGACTATGAAATCATTCTATCCTATATTGGAAAATGAATGCATTACACTTATGAGCCTTAAGGCTTATAGTTTAGTGATTTCTATACTTTTGAGTCATTACCTTACGTGGTTCTTTAAAATCAAATAATCAAAATCAAACAACTTAAAACTTGAATAACAAAATACTAAATCATTAATATTTGAACTTAAACATAAATTCCTTGTACATTCTAATAAATAAAGAATTTTAAATCCAAATAACTCAAAAAATAAGATCTCATAGGTCATATTGAAGCCACACAACCCTATTACATTTTAGATGGTTTCCTAGGAAAATTCAATTTATCATGGACTAAGTCAGTTGTTATTTTTGTGTGCTTCTAGATTCCTTACTTAGAAGGAATCTTATATTTGTTTGCTTACTTTTAGTACATTGCATAAATATACATGTTCATGCCAACACAGTGCACTATGTTTAGTAGTTACTTGTAGAATTATATTGTACTCATATCTCCTATTTACATATTTTATTTTGATTACACTATATTTAGAATGCACTTATTTTTGAATTCCTGATTTGGGGAATTTTTATTGTCGTTGGATGTCGATGGAGAGTCGCCGACCTTCGACGGTTGGAGTATCTCAAGACAACCTTAGATCCAGCAGAGCACGTTTTACTCCTCAGGGGAGGGGGGGGGGGGTGGGGGGGCTACTTTTGGTCCTCCACATGTATTTGGAGATGGTAAATTTGGTTTCAACCATGAAGCTAATCTATGATTCAAATCTACAATGCCATTGAAGATTAATGAAGGAGCATTGTTGTTCCCAAAGAAGGTCACTGAATGTGTTGGCAAGGGAAAATCAATTTTTGTGGATTCTTCTGAGAAGAATCCTCTTAAATCCAATCAAGTGATTGAAATTACTTCCACATCTGTCCCTAAGAATGTAATAAATGAATATGGTGAAGAAAAAATGCTTGTGAAATGGTCTGAAATCCTAGAAGAACATGAAGCTGCTGAACAAATTAAAAAACTGAACTACAAGATAGCTAGAGACTCTAGAAAAATGAATTCTGATGAACAATAATCAGAAGTTTTTCAACAGAAGGGAGCATATGGTAAAGACCTAGAAGAGGTTCACATTTGTGAATCTGGTGTTTTGGGAAACTATAACACGCGTAGTAAAAAAGTCAAATGCTCGGTCTCAGTGAGCTGAGACATCTGTATGGAATAGAAATTCTAATATCATAGCCCTTAATGTGAATTATGGTGAAGGTTTTATAGAAAATGGCGCAGTGGTGAAAATGGATTTGGAAAATGAGTTCGAAAACTTAAGGAAGCACTAGAAATTGCTTATAATTAAAGTGTTTGGGGAGAATATTCCATTCCACTTAATTGGCTTGGAATTAAGAAGGAAGTGGTTCCAATTTGGGAAGTTTCATATGACTATGCTTGGAATGGGACGGGCACTTTGTGCCTTTGAAGAAAGTGGTGCATTAGAGTCTATTTTCTCTTTTGGCCCTTGGTATGTCAATGAACATATTATAGGAATGGATAAATGGTCTCCTTCCTCATTAAAAGGGTTTATGGCTTCCATTTGGATTAGAATGCATAATCTCCCATTGCAATGGTGGGATGAGGTCAATGCTAGTAGAATTGCTTCAATGATAGGAACATCCTATCTAATTGACGGGAATATGTTCTAGTGGGGGAGGAGAGAATTTGCTAGAATTTGTGTTCGGATCAAGCTTGATGACAAATTGCCCTTGGGGGTATGGGTGGAGGGAAGCCAAGGAAAAGTTTTTAAAAAAATTGAGAATGAGAAGATATCAAATTTTTGTTTCAAATGTGGAAGGATAAAGCATTTGGAAAAGAATTATGTGGAGAAATGTTTAGATTCTTCTCAAGGATCAAAGGAAGCAAACAATAAAGTTAAAAATGTTGATTATGTTAACAATGAAACTCATAAAGCTGCTGGGAAAGTGCTGGAAGGAGGAATGGTTGAAGGTAACAACTTGTATGGACCTTGGGTCCATGTGAAATATGAAAAGGGTAGAATCAAAAACAAGAATTTCAATAAAGTCTGGACAAGATCTACAAAGGAGGAGCCTGCTAATGTGAAAGTTCTTACTGATAATCCAATAGTTCAAAAAAAATTTCAAGAAGCAAAAGAAAGAAATGTTCCTGAAGACCATTCAGAAATTCTTGTAGCTGTAACAGAGCTCACTACTACGAAGCAATCCATCAATGGGAACAATTATACATAATCTAGGATTAATTTATCTGTTGATTCAGGTAATTCTGTTACTATTCTTAACAAATTTGATAATCTAAATCAAATGGAGGAAGAAGGGGAAATATTATGTCTAGAAAATGATGTTGGAATGAATGTTACTGAAGTGTCTTTAATCAGTAAGGATGATGTGATTATTTCGGTGAAGAAAGATCATGTATCGTCAAAGGTGGAGTTCGAAAACATAGAAGGATGTTCTTCTAATGTCAAGAAGAAAAGTACTAAACAACTAAAGGGATTGGGATCTATTAATATGGTAACTAAAAGTAGAAGAGGGAATATTGATCAAAAAGATAAGTTGGGGACTTTGTCCCCTCTTGTTCAATGATGTCTTCAATTATCTTTTAGAATTGTAGAGGAGCTAGAAAGAAAAAAGCTTCTCTATATCTCAAAGAGATAGTAAAAGATCATGGGGTATTTTTTGTGGGTTTGATTGAAACCAAATTATCTTCTATTCATAAATGCGAGATAGATTCTATGATTGGTACAGATTGGAAGTTATTTCAAGTTCCTTTTGTGGGCTTATCGGGAGGAATTTTGGTGCCATGGAGATATAACTTTGCTTCTTTCAATGTTTTTTATTTTTCTTCTCAATTGGTTATTAGTGAACTTGATGTTCCCAATAAAGGATGATGGAGACTAGCTACTATCTATGGCAAAAAAGATGTATATAGAAGAATATTGCTTTGGGAAAAATTGGAATTGTATTCCGATACTGAGTTGCCTTTGGTGAAAGGGGGTGACTTCAATTGCTTGCTTACTAAGGAGGACAAAAGAGGAGGGAGATGATTTGCCTTTCCCCAAGGACCTAAAGTGATGCAATCTTTCTTATCTTGCAATGATTTGCATGAGGTAGGATGGATTGGACCAAGGTTCACTTGGTGTAAAAACAAAGTAGGTGCTGAAAGAATTCTGGAGAGACTTGATAGATGCTTTATAAACTCTGCTGCCTTTAAATCGGCTCATTGAATGGTGGTGAGACATTTGGCTAGAATTGCATCCAATCATTGTCTTATTTCATTAAACTTGCTGGAATTCAATCCTTGTGCTAAGAGAATCATAAAATTTGAAGAGGTATGGGCTTCTATACCAGCTTCCAAATTGGTGGTGGAAAAGGCATGGAGGAATAAAGATTTTGGTGGACCTTCTCAAGTTCATAATAATAAATTGAAAAGAGTTTAGAAGAATCGTTTCTATTAGAGCTAAGAAAAATTCAAAAACTTAAATCTTGCTAGAGAAGAATTAAAAGGAAATATACTAAAGCTACAAGAAAAAGAAGCTGAAGAAGGTTGGCTCTCGGTAGAAGACAGTTGGATCCTTAAAAACAAAGTAAATGAGTTGAATTCCACTTTGGCTCATTTGAACACTTGGTGGAGGCAACATGTAAAACACAAATGGCTTGAAGATGGTGATAGGAATTCTATATTCTTTCAAGCTTTTGCTAGTGCTAGAAAGAACTCTAATTTCATTAACAAAATAAAAAATGATAAAGGTATTATTGTGGAGGATCAACAGCTAATTGAAGAGGTTATGTTCAAATTTTTCAAAGACAAGTGGAGGTTTAGAAGATGCATTTTAACTGGATGGCTGAATTCAAGTAACTCTTTGTAGGAAGATGATTTTTATATGTTAAGCAGGAAGTTCTCCATAGAGGAGGTGGAATCTATGATCAAGGAGGCAAGAGAAAGTATATCATCAAGAAAGGATTGAATTACTTACACATTCATTAAAGCCTATTGGTCCATAATCAAGGAAGTTTTCTGGAATGCAATCAACCATTTTCTTTGCTCAGGGAAGATGTGTAAGGAGTGGAAAGAGATAATTATTTTATTAATTCTTAAGGTGAGTAATCCTTTATCTCCTTCTAATTATAGACTTTTTATCTTGTGCAACATAGTCTATAAAGTGGCGGCTAAGGTCCTTTTAAATAGATTGTCTCCTATTATTCAAAAATTGGTTTCTAAAGAACAAGCAGCTTTTGTGAAAGGAAGATCACTGTTTGATCATGTTCTTGTAGCTCAAGAAGTTTTATATAAGCTTCAGTTTTCTAGAACAACTAAAGGGCTAATTTCTTTCAAAATAGACATGGAGCAAGCTTATGACTCAATGGGGTGGTCTACTTTGAAAAAAGCACTAGATTACTTTAGATTTCCAATGAAATTTTCCAAATTTATATTGGAATGTCTTCAAGATCCATTCTTTTCTTTGTTGATTAATGGGAACCTCGCGGATTGGATCAATGCTTCTAGTGGATTTCATCAAGGTTGTCCTCTAGCACTATTTCTTTTCATTCTATGCTCACAACTTATAACGAATGTTTTTTCTCAAAGTAGTAATAACATAGGGATTTGTGTGAATCCTGATGGGCATAGAATATCACATTTACTAGGTGCAGATGATGTGGTTATCTTTTTAGAAGCAAGTTTAAAGGCAGTTAAAGAAGTAAATGCCATTTTGATGAACTTTTGTGATTGGACAGGGCTTAAGATTCATGATAGAAAATCTTGTATCTTATTTGGAAATTCAAATAGAAGGAGAAGGAAGAAGGCCATTTTCAAGATCATGGGATTCAAGACAGTCAAAGAAAAGCAATATTTTGGAGACAAAATTGCATTGAGAAGATTAGTTAAATCAAATTTTCAATTCATCATAGATAAGGTATTAATGATGTTGAACATTTTGGGAGGTAAAATGTTATCCTTAGCACGAAGAATTACTTTAGTTAAATCGGTGTTTCTCACCTTCCCCTACTTTTCATTCTACTTTATTATGGGCACCTAAAGGTATACTTGATGAGATAGATAACCTTTATAGAGGCTTTATTTGGAGCAAAAATGGTGGAAACCACAAAATTCATTATGTAAAATGGGAGATGATGTGCAAACCAATTATTTTTGGTGGTAGAAGTCTTAATGCTTGCTCAAACAAAGTAAGCCCTTCGAGGGCCAAAATTAGCTTGGAATTACTTCCAGAACAAAAACTCTATATTACACAAAGCATTGTATTCAAAATATGGATCTTCTTATGATGATGTCTGTTCAAAATATGTTGGGTCAACTACTTGGAGGCAGATTTGTGATGGTGCCAAATTTCTAAAATCGATTATCAGATGGAGCATAGCTGATGGGAAATCAATTGATGTATTTGAAGACACCTAGATTATGGAAAATAGTCTTAACAGATGGCCAACATTTATAATTCCTCAAAGAAACTTTTTCAAAATTTGAGAGTTTATCACTGAAGGAAAATGGGATGTGAATAAACTGGGGAAAGCCTTCGGGATTGAGTTGGTGGAATTGATATGCAAAGTCCAGATTAAACCTGATCTAATGGAAGATAGAATTGAGTTCATTTACAACATTTCTAGAAAGTCTATCTCTGTTATGGATGCTAAAGTCCTAGAGAAAAAATATGAGATAGAACTTAAATATTGGAAATGGATCAGAAAAGCTATTGTAAACCTGAGAACATAAAATTTATGGTGGAGATTGTTCCATAAAGCTGTCCCTACTAACCAATTTTTAACATACAGAAGATTGCAAAATTATAATAGATGTCCAAGAGATTGTGATGGGATAGAAGATGTTGAACATGTGGCTATCAAGTGCAGAAAGTTGAAGGTTGTTGTCAAAATTTTAAACATATGGGGATTTCAAATTCCAGATTTTGAATCCTTCAGTAGTTGTTGCAGATGGATGAGCTCCCAAAATTCTTGGTTAGTAAATTTATATTAGGGAAGAATTGCCTATTGCTCCTATTTCGATTTATTTTCCTAACTTGAGACTTCCTTTTTTTAATTTGCAAATCTTGTTTGGAACTTGATGTTTCTAAGAAACATCCGAGTGAAGTATGGATAGGTTCTGAGCTGAATGGTTACTTTCATAAAGTAGAATTTGAAAATCTGCCTATTTTTTACTCTCACTGTAAAATGCATGGCCATGGTGTTAATGAATGTTTTAGGTTGTATCCTTAACCATAAAGATAAAGCTATGTATAAATAATATCAACGTAATGATGGTCCTCTTATTGAGAATGATAATTTGCCTTCTGCTGAGATTGAAGGAAATAATGCCATGTTGGGTGATGTTCCTTTACCTGTGCCTAGTGACCCTGCCCCCCTTCATACCTCACCCATTCATACCTAGTCGGAGCCTACCATTATGGCTAATCCTCTGAGTGTGTAGGTTAATGCTATTAGTTCATTGGCTTGTGGTCCTAATGTTTATGAAAACTCAGAGAACCAAGGGCTCACTAATTCTCTTTCTCTAAATATTCCTAACTCTAAATTGCATGTTATGGATTGTTTATTGAATACTAACAAATCCTATAACGTTGATGTTGATCTTTGTAATGTTAATGATCAGGGAGATGTGGTTAGAAATGAAAGGAATAATAAAGATAATAATTTGGGGACTAATGAAATGGCCTTGGTTAAAAAAGAAAATGTTGAACTTGGCCTGCATAGTAATGCTAATAAGGATGATGAATTATTGGAGGAATGTGAGCTTCCTCAAAAGAGTAAGGAAAAGGAATTGATTAGTGGCTGTAAGTCTCCCTCTACCTCTCAACATAATTATGATACTCTTACGGATACTGAAGAATTGGAATTATTTTGCTAAATGCTTTGCTAAAGATGATAAAGATATTAGTTTTATTAAAGCTCAAAGTAAGCGTGGTAGGAAGAGCAAGAGTCTTGTTTTATAATTCGGTATAAATACCCATTCACAAACTAGCCGTTAGTTTTGTTTTTTATGTTTAAATCGATTATTTGGAATGTTAGGGGTATTGGGTGTTCTTCTTCTCACTTTCGGGTGAAGAATTTATGTCGTATTCATGATATTTCTATTCTTGTTTTACTTGAAACTCTTGTCAATGTCTCTAATTTACTAAATACTACTATATTACTAGGTTTTAAGTAAGCTATTGTTAATTGTGCTGATAAAATTTGGATTTTTTTAAAGATCCGGTTCATAATGATATTCTTGGGAATTTTACTTAAGTTTTGCATTATAATATTGAAGTTTTAAACTTGGAGGGTCCTCTCCTAGTTTGCATTCTATGGAGGATTTTAATAATATAATTATGGATTGTAATCTCATTGACATTGGTTTTTATTGTAACAAGTTTACTTGGAACCTGGGTCAATTATGGCAAAGGCTGGATTGTATTTTATTCAATGATAACTGGCTTAACTCCATTAGTTCTATTTCTATTGAGCATCTTAGTCGTACTCTTTCTGATCACTCTCCTTTACTTCTTGCTCTTAATACTAGACAAGTGAATTCCTTTCCTCAATTTAGATTTCAAAATATGTGGTTTCAACATGAATTTTTTTTTAGTGTTGTTCAGGGTAATTGGAATGGTCATTTGCATTTTGATAACTCTATCTTAGGAATGAATAGACTTTGGCTCAAGTTAAAAAGACTTAAATAACTTTTAAATTGATGGAACCATAATGTTTTTAAAAATATTTTTACTAATATTTTAAATGCTAAAAAGGTTAGTAATAATGTTGAGCTTAACTATCTTTTTTTTTTTTGAAGAATGCATATTGCATTAATAAAAGTAAACCAGAGAACCTATATACAAACTATTGAGAGTAAACCAACCTAACACTTTCTTCCTTCACTAATTGAACAAAAGGAGGAAGTTTACTCTCACAAAACATATCCCAAATAAAATCATAAGGAAAAGCTAAGTTCGCACAATAATCAGCTAACTTATTACAATTATGACCAACATAATGAAAAATGACATTATTCCAAGAACATAAAAACAATAACTCTTCATCTTCAATGCTCCCACCTAATCTCTTTGATTTGCTTTACATCCCCTTGGGCATAAATAGATGTTAGCTGACCTTCTATTCATTAGAAACTCTGCTGTAGGAATTGCTTTCTTACATATTCGCCACAAAAATAGCTCAACCCGAGCATTCAATTTCAGCTTGTGAATCCATGAAACATGATCCACATTCATCTCTTCCTTTAAGCCATCTTCAATAAGCATTGCTGAGATAGATCTTCCACTCATTTTCTTCTTTAATTCCATAAAGTTCCCATCATGATTTTGACAAATCTAAATAATACTTATCATATAGACAAGTTCTTCCCCAAAGTATAGAAATAGTTTGTCATAATACCACCTTCCTTCATGAATGAAGAAGTCAAGGGTTGTATTATCATCTTCAAAGATTGCAACAAATGTAGTCCATTTAAGCAAACTCTTGTCCATGATCCATACATCTTTTAAGATATTTATATTCGAACCCATAACAACATTCCATCTTACAAAACTACTAAGAGCCTTCCATCCACTATCAATGATCTTCTAAGATGAAGAGCCATCCTTCATAACCTCATTAATCCACCATCTTTCATTGTATTTAACCAATAAATTTTTATTCAACAAAGTAGAAAGATTTTCCAATAAGTTCCATGCAAACTTTTCCCTCAATGGTTCCAACCTGGACATAGCCGACTAGACCCTTCCCCCCCCCCCCCCCCCCCCCCCCAAACTTCCCAAAGATTTTGGTTTACACAACACTTCCCAAGCCACATAGTGTAGCCCATGACTTCCATCATATTTATTCCAAATAAAGTTCCTACATAATTTCTCAAATTCTTCAAAATACTCAAAGGAACAAGAGAATAAGTCATAAGGAACAAAGGGAGGTTAATAAAAATAGCCTTCACCAAAACCAGTCTTCTAGCAAGAGAAATGAACCTTTTACCGCAAGCAATTAACTTCTTCAAAGACCTATCCAATAACATTTGGAAATCAAATTTTCTTAACCTTCTTAGAGAAATTTTAGTTCCCAAGTACTCCATCTCTTCAACAAGCTTAAACCCCAATAACTTTGTAATTTGTTTCTTCCTTCTTCTCACAACGTATTTGCCACAAATCATAGAAGACTTTTGAAGATTTATTCTTTGACCAATCCAATTACAGTAATCATCTACGATATTCTTCATCTTGTTAATACTTCTTAATATAGCATCAGAAAATAATAAAACATCATCTGCATAAAGCAAATGAGAAATTTTTTGTGCCTTGGGAGATATTTGATTCCCAAATCCATGCTTTTGTATTAGAAAACAATTGTGAGCATAGAATAAATAAAAAATGGGAGACAGGACAACCTTGATGGAATCCACTCTTTCCCACAATCCACCTAGAAATACCAACATTGATCAAGATAGAAAACCTTAGTTCCAAAACACACTCCATCACCAAGCTTACATACTTTTTAGGAAAACCCAAGATAACCATCATCTTGTTATGAGTAGTACAACACATATAGTCATAGGCTTGTTCCATGTCTAACTGGATAGCCAACAATCCATTGATTGATTTGGAAACCCTTATTTTGTTAAACACTTCCTAAGCTAGTAACAGATGATCTGAGATAGATCTCCCTCTTACAAAGGCTACCTATTCTTCAGAGATAATCTTAGGAATGACCAAAAGCAACCTATTCAATAAAATTTTAGCCACAATTTTGTAAATTGAATTACAAAGGCTTATTGGATAGAAACCAGATGGAGTCACCAGATTGTTGGATTTGGGAATAAGCGTAACAAATGTATCCTCCCACTCCTTGCATATTTTTCCTGAAAGAAAAAAATCTCTTCACTGGTCTATAAACATCTTCCCCAATAATGTTCTAATAAGATTTGAAAAAAGAGTAAGTCATCCCGTTGCATCCAGGAGCCTTGTTGTTACCCAACATCCTAACCACTTCCATAATTTCTATATCAGAGAGCTCCGCATCCAGTCATCTTCTATCTTCATCTTCTAAGACCTTCTAAGGAGTAGGATAATTCTCTAAACAACACACCCTATCCTTCCATTTGTTATGAAAAAAATTTAAAAAAACCTTATCCACCTCCTTAGGCTCCTCAGTAAGAACACCATTTTGAATTCCTAACTTGAGAAATCCAATTACCATTTTTCCTAGCATTTGTAAAAGCATGGAAAAATTTAGTATTTGAATCTCATTCTTCAATCCACTTCACTTTTGCTCGTTTCTTCCACCAAGTATTCAAGTGGCAAAGATTAGCATTCAGCTCTTTGATTTTCAATCAAAGCAACCATAACTTCTCTTCATTCAACCAATCTTCTTTAGCTTCTTCCTCTTGTAGCTGAAAATTTTCCATTTTCAACCTATTTTTTCTTTAGAGAATTCCTTTAATTTAGCCTTACTCCAATAGATCAAATCTTTCCAAGCTCTATTTCATTTCTTGTTAAGGATTTGCATATTATCACCACTAAAAGCCTTCTTTCATACTTTAGCAATTATATGAGCTGAATCTTTGAATGAAATCCACACATCTTCAAACTTAAGAACCCCATTTCTTTTTATAACTGAGTCAAAATTTTCAACACAATAGGACAGTGATCCGATGCCACCCTAGCAATATGCCTAACCATTGCCACCTGGATAGAATTGATAGCCAATGAATTAAGCAAACAACTATCCAACCTTTCAAGAATCCATCCCCCACCAATCTTATTATTATACCAAATGAACCTTGGTCCAATAATCCCTACTTCATGAAAGTCATTAACATTCATAAAATTAAGCATTTCCTTTGGACCTTGAGAAAACACACACTTCCTTCCACCTTTCTTATCTTCCTGAGACAAAATACATTTGAAATCGCCACCTACAATAGAAGGAACTTTCCTATGGGCAACCTCTTGAATACAATCCCATAACATCCTTCTTTTATGAACCTTCTTACTCCCATAAATAGTTGAGATCATCCACACTCCTTATTATAGATGTTAAGATCTGCAATAACACATTGCTCTGATGACTTTAACACAAAAAATGATGCCAAATTCGATCTCCATAAGACCATAATACCACTAGATAAACCATCTGATGGAAAAAGAAAAAAATCCCAGTCGATCCCATTACCTTCTCGAATGTTACATTATCAAACGCATTAATTTTTTTCTCCACCAACCCCACAATTAAAAAACTATAATCTGTAATAAATTCCTTAAGATAGAAAAGGCTTTTTTTTCTTAGCCCCTGTACAATTCCAAAAAGCAATAGAATTCATTAGATCACCCTAGGGGATGAGCCCCCATCCCTTCTCTTGCTACCATTTTCCAAATTTCTACCACGAGAAGCATTTTTGATAGGCTCTAAAGATTTGAGTTCTTTAGCAAGCATAAACTTGGTCAACTCCCCAACATTACCAATCTCCTTAACCATACTACAAACAGAAATATCACTGCAATGTCTTCCTCCACAACCACCATCCTTCCATAACCCAACATCATCAACCATAATAGCAATGTCTTCAACACCATTATCACTTACCCTATTTTCATACACACCATCTTCCACCTTGTCATCATTCTCCATACTCAATATTTCAAATTTATTAACATCTATTGGTAAAAAGGAACTCACATGAGTAAGGACCATACCCATATCACCATCAATTTTCTGAATATCTTTGTTGATCTGACCATCAAACGCGACAGCTCCAATAGCTTGTATATCTTCCATACATTGCTTTTATCCCAAGGTAATTTCACCCTTTTCAATTTGTTTTGTATTAGTATTCAATTTCTTTGGCTCCAGCTCAATTGATCCACTATGGTCTCCAAAACCCACATCAATCCTTTCCTCTTGAATCTCCAGAACAGGCTTCAATTGCTTCTTAACATACTTCAGATTCATTGGCTTAACATTTATATATTTTTGGATAGATCTTCTATTTCTCTTATGATTGAAAATGATCCATGGACCATAGGAAGGCTCATTGACTATCTCTTGCCTCTTCCCACCATCAAAACCCAAACCTCCTTTACTAGAAACACCACCTGGTTCCTTGGTGGCAGGAATTCCATGTTTGCATTCATTCTTCACATGCCCAATCATTCCATATTCAAAACAAAAAGTTGAGATTTTTTCATACTTAAATTTTTGGAAAAAAACTTCCTAAAATACTCTCCACCCACACTCCTAAAAGAAGGCATTGGTCAAGCTTCACCTGTACACAAACCCTTGCAAACTCCTTCCTCCCCCATTGAAACATGTTTCCATCCAACATTAATGGTTTACCAATCATAGAAGCAATTCTTGCTACATTCACCTCATCGCAAATTGTAATGGTTAATGAGGCATTCTTGTCCATATAAGAGATGTCAACCCCATCATGGATGAAGGAGAGAACTCATAAGTCTATTTATCCATACAACCAATATGCCCATTCACAAACCATGAGCCGCCTGTAAGAATAGCTTCTACCATTTATTGTAAATTAAAAGATCATAAAAACCACCCCCTTCCAAGAGACGTAAATTGAAATTGTCCAATTTGACTCCATTGTCATCTCACTTCCCATGCTACCATATGAGATGGTATATCCTTTCCAAACACCTTAATTACCAATGAATTCAACAATTTATTTGATTTCAAAGTCTCATTTTCTTCACTCATTTTTACAGCTTTTCCATCCTCTGACAATACCCTATCTTCTTCCTTAAAATTTAGCTTAATGTATGGCTTCTTACTCCAAGCATTGACATCAACCTCCTTAATAGCTCTATTGGACATTTCTCCAGTCATCTTATCCACATTAACATCCATCTTCTTGCCCACTTTAAATTCATTCGCATGAAAATTTTTGTTAACCAAAATAGGTGAATTCACATTAACCACACTATGTCTAGGGATTGAATTTGAATTCCCAAATCTATTAACAAATATTTTCATCACAGAGGACAAAGCAGAAGGATTGGTCGAGTTAAACACCATTAAACCTTTATTAATTTGAGGGTAACAGATTCAAAATCTTCAAAACTAGATTTACCTTTTCCCTCTACATGAATGATCTTCTTAGGAGCAACATCAGAGACCTCATTAATCCCCAAGGCACCTTGCAAAACCTTATTATCCAAGTTAAAATCTTTCTGTTTAGAACCAGCCATCAGATGACTGTTACCACCAAAATTTTGATTTTTGTTATCGACAAAGGAAGGCGTCCTCGTCGCTGAAGCCAATGATGGCCGGCAGCCCTCAACCGCCATCTTCCCCACCAACTCTTGAGAAATGGGAAGCAAAACTGGGAGAATAAAATTTAAAAATATGAAAGCTTTCTCTCTCTAATGGAGCATTAAGCTTAACTGTCAGATCTCTCCTTATGATGCTAATTTTTCTTTACTTAGAGAGGCTAAGGGTAGTCTCTTTAATCTCCATGCCCAAGAGGAAACCTTCTGGAAATAAAAATCTATTGCTAAACATTTAGTGAAAGGTTATAATAATACGAAGTATTTTCATTCTTTGGTCAAAAGAAAATGTGCCTTGAATTGCATTAATAAAATCAAATGTGAGGATGGATCTGTTACTGAGAATGCTAAGGAAATTGCCTTATTGGTTGTTCAACACTTTCAGGATAGGGTCAATAAGGTTTTTATCCCTAATAATGTTGACAACCCCGCTATCATCCTCAATCTAATATCTTTGAAGGATAATTATTTTTTTACTTAAATTCCCTCTTTAAGTGAGTTAAAAGATATTATTTTTTATCTCAGTGGTAACTCTGTTGCTGGTCTAGATGGTTTCACTACTAATTTTTTTCAAAAAACTTGGCGTATTATTAAGGATGATCTATATGCTGCGGTTCTAGATTTTTTTGCTGGTCATACTATGCCTAAATTTTTCTCTTCTACTTCTATTGTTCTTATCCCTAATAATAATGATGCTAGTGATTGGAATGACTTTAGACAGATTAGTCTTTGCACTTTTCAACAAACTGCTTTCAAAAATTTTTATGACTCATTTAACTACTATTCTTTCTAAGATTATTTCACCTTTCTAAATGGGGTTTTGTTAAAGGTCATGCCATCTCGGATAATATTTTGCTGGCCCAGGAATTTTTCCACTATTTGGATGTTAAGGTGAGGGGTTGTAATTCTATCCTCAAGCTAGATATCTCCAAAGCTTATGATAATATTAGTTGGCAGCTCATTTATAGTATATTACAGTTATTTGGTTTTAACTTGGCTTCATTAACCTTATTAGATATTGCATTGAAGGCTCTTTTTTCTCTATTATTATCAATGGTAAGACTTCGGGTTTCTTTAAATCTTCTAATGGTTTAAGGGAGGGAGACCCTATGTCTCTTGCTCTTGTTATTACTGCTGTTGATTATCTTTCTAGAAGCCTTGCTAACCTATTTAAAAATAACCCCTATTTTTATTTCAGGACTAGTGGGGTTTCCTATATCTCACTTATGCTTTGCTCAGGATTTAATCATTTTTATGAATGCTTCTCATAATAACATTAATATGCTTATCAATTTCTTTTATGATTTTCAAACTATTAGTGGCCTGTCTTTGAACAATCAGAAGTGTTGTTTCCTTATTTCTAACATTATGCATAATAATCATATCTCGGCTATTAAAGACCTTTTTGGGTGTGTGCATGGCTAGCTACCTATCAAGTATCTGTATTCCTCTTTTTAAAAGTAGAAAGAAATCTTTTTCATTTGATGATTTAATTACCTCTATGCAGAATAAACTTCAATCTTGGGATTCTAATTTCTTGAGTTTTGGGGGTAGGCTTACTCTCATTAGAAGTGTCCTTTGTTCTTTCACTATCTATTCTTTCTAAACTTTGCTTCCTACTAAAATGGTGTGTAATAGAAATGATAAAATCCTTAATAAGTTTTTTTTGGAAAGGCGCTAGTAGTAACACTAAAATTGCTTGGGCTTCCTGGGATAAGTGTTGTGGGGCTTTAAAAGAGGGCAACCTTAGTTTCAAAAGCATGACTAACCTGGCCCATGCTTACTCCTTCAAATTATGGCTTACATTTTATGCCAAGTTGTCTTTGTGTGCTAAATTTATGTTTTCCAAATATTATGTGGAGAAGTATCCTACTACTTGTTCTTACAATATTAGTGATTCTACAGTTTGGCAGAAAATGTGCAAGGTTAAGTGGGAGGTGGAGCCTCATCTTTCTTAGGATTTTGGGGGTGGCAGCATTTTCTTCAAGTAGGATCAATGGTTAAGTACTTATTATATTGACACCCTCATTAATTACACTTCTACTATTTTGGTTAAGGTAAATTACTTTATTAATGATAACTGTTGGAATTATGATAAGCTTACTAATGTTCTTCCAGATTGTATTGTTCAAAAAATTCTCAGTCTTCCTCTGAACTGGGGGTCAAAAGATGTATTATTTAGATTAAAATATGCTTAGCATGAGTTTAGACCAAAGAATGTTGTTACTTCCATTTTTTGATGATTTGGCATAAAAGTATCCCCTATACTATTGCTACTTCTATTTGGAGAATTTTATATAGATTCATTCCTACGGATGACAATTTCATCAAAAGAAGTTTTGTTCTTCCATCCAAGTGTCAATGTTGTTTTCATTCGGAAAGTATTCATCTTGTTCTTGTTTCGAGTCTTATAGCTGTTAAAACGTGGTGTTATTTTGATGATATTTTCAACTTAAATTATTTTCATGCAAATTTGTCTATTCATGCTCTTCTTAATGCTTAGTTTGTTAATTCTAAAGGCCACATTAGAAATGCTATCCCTTCCTTAATTTTGTGGTTTTTTTTTAATGTAAAGGAACAATTCTCTTTTTAATTTCATTAGAATGGACTATAAGAGGTTTATTAAGAATGTGAAAGATAAATTGCATAGTTTGTTTTCTGTTAACTTGCTATCTATTAGAAGTTTAAAGAGTTATTATGATGTTGCTTCTGACTTAGGAATCAGGTTGGACGCCACTTTGCTACCCTCTCTTCCTCATTATATTTCTTGGGTTAAACCAGCTGTGGGTTGCTTCAATCTAAACATTGGTATTGCTCAAGAGATTAATAATCTAGGGTGTGGTGGTATCATTAGAGATTGCCATGGTAATGTTATTCTTTCTTTTGTGGGTCGTTTGCTTGATGGTAATCCTCTTATGGCACTTCTTACTATGATTATTTATGGGGTTAGAAGTTGTATGTCCCTTGATATTGCCAATATTGGTATTGACATTGAGCCCTCTTATAATATTTAGTGCATTATTAATGAGGAAGACGCGATTTATAACTCTGAGGTTTTTTATATTATCAGGGAAATTAAGCATTTGATTGTTTTTATCTCTGTTTATATTTCACATGTGATTAAGGAAGGTAATGCTTATGCCATTTAGTTGTCTCATTTTGGTTCTTGGATTGATTGTTTCATGGACTTCGTGGAAGCCAATGTCGCCTCTCCATTAAAAGGCCTCTTAAGATTGGACAAAATTTTCTTACCTAATGTTAAAAGTTAATTTGGTCCCTGTTTTCTTATCTGTTATGTGCATTTGGCATTTTTCTCTGGGTTGTTGTTGGTTTTCTAGGTTTCATCCTTGGTTTGGGATTGTTCATGTTATTATTCTTGTTGGGAACCTTGCTCCTTTTCTCTCTTTTATGGTGGTTTTCATCTGGTTCTATTTTGGGTTCTTTAGGATGTACGATGATTGTAAGCTCTATTTTATGGGTATCCTATTTGTTGCTCTCCTTCCTCAAGTTTCAGTTGTACATGATTCTACTGGTTGTGGGTGTTTTGGGTTTACGGATTTCTAGATGAGGCTATTGCTTGGCCTGTTGGATGGTATTATTTTACTAAGACTTTATTAGGTGGATGTTTCTATTCGGTTTCTAACTGGGTCATCTTTGATTATTTGTTCCTTTTGTATGGTAATTATTGGGTGTTCATTGGGTTTTGGTTTGGGCACCTTGGTGAGTTGTACTGGATTGCTTTGTTTTTCTATGTATGTTGAGACTTTTCTACTGGGCTGAAGGTGATTCTCTGGAGCCTGGTGTGGAATTCTCTGGATTGTTATGGTTGACTTAATTTGGGTTTTGGGTGGATGTTCCTTTGGTTGGTTTTTTCTAGTTCTACCTGGTTTGATAGGGGGAGGTGGTGCTGGCTGGGGCCTTTAGGTTGGATGGAGCGGCATAAGGATTTACCTTGTGATGTTTGTGTGACCCATTCTTTCCTGAGCTCTTTTTGTCGAACCCCACTTGCCTTAACTTTATTTCTTTAGGTTTGGTTAATGGTTTTTGGGTCCACACCACTCTATTTTGGTGTGTAATGGGTACTTTATTAATCTATCATGCTTTGTGGTTTTTCTGGTTATACTTCTACCCTTGCCTTACTTTCTAGAATGGCTTTGTTTATATGGTGGAGCTGGTATTATATTTGTATGATTGGGTTCTGTAGTTATATTATCATTCATTCCAACTGCAATTGTGTCTTTGTTTTGCATATCCATTTGGTTTATGTTGCTAGCTATGAGGCCTATATTTATATTGGGAGGACTATAGTTTAATTTCTTTGTGGGAATATGACTGAGTATAACAAGATTCACTGGTGGTACTTTAAAATCCTTTCCTATTATTTGCTTTTATGTATATTTTTTGTACCTTGTGCTCTTTTTTGCAGTCTCTATTATGTGCAGGTCATTGCGCTACTAATTTTTTGGACAAGAAGCTTGCTCTCAATGATAATGGTTGCTGCTTCCTTCTTTTTGGGTGTTTCTTCTTGTGCACCATAGAATGTACCTAAGGATTTCTATAATTTTGGGTAGCAGAGATTATGAGCTCATAGGGTTTTTTGATTTTTTTTTCTTGTAGCTCTTTTGAGTAGTAGAGAGCTTGAGGTCTCTTTAAGGACCTTGTACTTTTCATTTTAATTAACACATATGCCCCTCCGTGGGTCCCCCCCCCCCCCAAAAAAAAAAAAAAAAAGGTATTCATTAAGAGCATTAAAGTAATAAGCCATAAAAAGCACCTAAATCGAGGCAGAACACCACGCAACCATGACCTAACAACAAACATACCAGGATACAAATCACCATAAATCCCACCCCAAAAAAACATACGGACAATTTTGAAAAGGGCCATATGAGGTCAGGTGTGTAATAGAAGCCAAACTATCATGTATAACACCTAAATGCCACTCCGATATACTCTGAAATCCACCCAATCATACGAAAATCCTATATAGGAAAATGACACAAGAATAGCAGAGAAACACTTGGATAAGAACATCAACATCATGCCGCTACAAATCTGCACCTAAGAACCCCAACAAGTATTCAAGATGAAAGGATCCAGAGCCATAAACTTTAGAAGAAAAGAAATTAGCGCAAATACATAACAAAACAACCAATGAAATATCACAAACAGACCAACCCAATAGAGATTCCAAGACTGGGTTAAGTCAAAAGGCCAAATAAAAAAACCTTAGGGAGTATATGAGCAACACATAGGGTATTGATCTACAAAATTAAATCACCAATCACTACTCAGAACATGCTAATTACAAATATTAGCATCCAAATATAAATTCATAAATCTCTAAGATAGATTGCCAAACTAGAGATACCACAAAAGTACCTAGCTTTTAAACATACCAGCCATATTCTTAACAGAATTTTATGGACAGTAACACCCAAAAATTGTAGGTTGGGTACTCCCTAGGGTAACAAAATCAAGCCCGACCATGATAAAGAAGTCCAAAATAAATACCTATTATTACAAAAGTTATAAAATAAATTAGAAAACACCTTCTCATAAAGACAGACCCTGAAAAGAAATTCTGAGAGCAAGAAAAGGAAGACCTCAATCATACAAGTCAGAATCATGAACTAACCAAACAAACCAAACAAGATTATATAAGGAGAATATAACCTTAAATAGACCCATCAAAACCAATAATTAGTCTCTAACATAGGGTAAACCAAGTTTATCAACTATAAGAATGCCTTTAATAATGGAGGTACCTGGTTATAAGTAAATTTAGTAAGAAATTGGAGGTTAAAACCATGGTTAGCTAACCAATAAGCACAAGCATTGCCTTCTGTATGAATATGAGTCAACTTGACTTGATTAAAAATCAAAAGCTATTTAATTTCCCTAAGAAAATAGAATAATCTAGACTACATATCTTCTCCTCATAATCTTTGAGGCAGTCTTTCATGTACAATGCATCAACTTCAACCCAAAGATTAACCAGTCTAAAAGAAAGACAAAATTTAAGACCAAACAAGATAGCATAAAGTTTACAAAAGATAACATAGCAAGTGGGAAGAGGACTAGCATAAGCAGTAACAAAATCACCGTTATAATCTCTAATAATACCACCACAACCACAAGTGTCTCCTTTCACAAATCCATCACTATTTAATTTAAACATGTTTTGAAGAGGTTTAATCCAGTAAATCAGTCTATACCCCTCATCATTAATCTTATTATGCAGGAAAATACCAAATTCCTTAGCAACAAAGAAATTACCATTAAATTTCTTAGAAGTAAGAAGAATAACAGTAAACAACTTACAAACTTTGTATTTAACATTAGTAATAATAAGATCATGATTCATTTTGTTATTATTAAAAAGAGAGTTATTCCTCCTGATCCGGAGGTGCCAAATAATGAGAGAAGGAATAAGATTAGTTATATAAACCCTAGAATTAGAAAACCATAGATGCAAGATTACCTTAACAGAGATATTACCCTTAAAATAATGAAGTTTGAACATATCCTCAAATTAAATCCAAACTTTAGAATCAATCAGCCCAGAGAGAAACACATTATGCATATTTTCAACCTTATAATAACATTGGCACTTGGAAGCCAAAGTAAAACCACGTTTGATTAAAATGTCTTCCGTGGGAATATAATTATGAATGTCTCTCCAAAAAAAAGTAGCTATAGAAGTGGGAATGCTTTTGTTCCATAACTTATTAAAAACTTTAGAAGAGGTATGATTAATTTTAAAAGTATTCCAAGATTTCTTAATACTAAAATTTTCATTACTAGTCATGTTACATAACAAAAGATCATTAGGGATGTTAGGCCCTTATGAACTGGCCGAAGGCTAATTAAGAGAGAGGTTAATTGGTAAAAAAAAATCTTTCAATCAAAACACAAATCAAAACCAATATCACCACAAAGAAAACCAAATGCAGAAATTAAATACGAAAGTAATAAAGGAAAGAACACACCAAATTTATAGTGGTTCGGCCAAACCTTGACCTATGACAACTCATTGGAGGCACCCACCAAGTATTGCACTAAACTGAGTGTCTCTCCTTTAGCCCCCACAACTAGGTAGAGAAGCCCTTACAAAATCACTTCCACCGTTCCGTTGTGGCGGAGTCGCCGGGTCCTTTGACACCAAAGAGATCTTCTTCTTTGGTGAACTTCCCTCAAGACAAGCCTTGAATCTGATGGTATGAAGGTACAAGCCTGGAGCAACCGTGTGGAATCCCCCTCCACACTCCCTTGAGCCCCCCTCATAGGATCTTCTCCCTATGAGACTTCACCCATTCCTCACTCCCTTTCAAGCTCTCTCTTCAAGTTCCCCCCAAAAGAACGAAGCTACAATGGCTGCCAAAGACACTTACCAAGTGTCATGTTATAGCTTAAATAGAAGATCTCATTAATGCAAGTTGATAACTTGCAAGAGAAAAAGTATAGAGTCTCTGAGATTTCAAAAATCTATTATTTGAAATCTAAATTCGCGGCTTCGTCATCAGAGGGATGACGATGGAAGGTCATTGGCCATCTTCCGCTGGTGGTCAATCAAAAGATAGGCATTCCTCGGGGAGGTTTATCGTTGGAACTGTTCAAGATGTTTCATCGTCTCCACCAGCTTTTGGAGATGGAAAATCAAGTTTTTTCTGGAATAAAAACTGCATCTTTGATGAACAAACCACTGATCATTAATGAAGGAGGACTTCTGATGAAGAAACAAGCCATGGAATTACCTGGTAAGGGAAAAAACAAAATATCAGAGGAAAATCATGAGAATTCTGGTTGGTTGTTCAAGAAACAGATAGAGAAGGAAATCATTGTGATTCCAAGCTCCACTTCCACTGAGATTGGGAAGGAGGCGGAAATTAAGGCAAATTCTGATAACAAGTTGAAAAATGCTATTGCTGTGAATGATCCGAATTGTTCTGAAATGAAAAAGAATGTTGTAGAAGAAAGTAATTCAAGGTCGGAATTAGATGGAGTGCGTGCTTGCGCTACTGGAGAACTTGGGAGATGTGATGAGGTGCTTGAGGAATTGCATAATAGACCTAATTCTATTAACATTCAGAATGTTTGGTCTAGAAATAAAAACATCAAAGTTGCTGATCTGGATTTTGGAAATTGCTTAGCTGAAGATGGTTGTACTGTAAAACTTAATATGGAATAAGTATGTGAGAATGCCAATAAACTGAACAAATCCTTGGTGGTAAAAGTTTTTGGAGAAGATACACTACTCTCTTCAATTAGCTATGAATTGAGGAGACAATGGGAAGTATTCAACAAATTTTATCTTACCATCCTGGGGAAAGGTTGGGTTTTATGTTCATTTTTGAAATAGAGCATTTGGAAGCAGTTCTCAATAATGGCCCATGGTTTGTGAATGGAAACATTGTTGGAATAGAGAGATGGACTCAAAGGTTTGATCCAAATTCGCTTAAAGGCTTATCTGCTCCTATTTGGAGAAGACTTCCAAATTTACCTCTATTTTGCTGGGATGAAATAAACATATGTCGTATTGCTTCGATGGTTGGAAATCCATACTTAATTGATGGTAATATGTTCCAATGGTTGAGAAGGGAGTTCGGCTGGGTTTGTGTCTGAATCAATTTGAATGATAAACTTCCTATAGGTGTGTGGGTAGAAGGAAAAATCTGATATGTTGAAGAAGGACATGTCAAAGAACTTGATTGATAAGGAAGCATTGGAAGTAAATCAACTTACAGGTGATAAGGAGGCTAATTCTGAAGGTTATGGTCCATGGATGATGGTTAATTATGGGAAGAAGAATTTCAGCAAAAACTGGAATAGATGGCCAGCTGTCCAGGTGAATAAAATCAGCAAAATTTCTCAACCAAAGGACGATGTTGCGGTAAAGAAGAAATCAAATGATGGTTCTGTCTTGGTAGAGCAGAATGCTACATTACATAGTAATGCAGTCATAGCTGAGAAGGTTATTAAAGATGGCACATTGGAGGAAGGTTCTATAATAGCTATTAATAATAGCTTTAATGCTCTGGTGGAATTGGAGGAAGGGGAATTAATGGAATCATTATTGGTTGAAAATCTGGGTGAAGAAATTGCTAAAAAAGAACTCAAGAAATCATCAGAGATTGAAGATAACAAGAAAATTCTGTCAAAAGCTGATTCATGTGGCATTATTTCAGTCTGTGATGGGTCTAATGGGATTGAGGGCTCTACTCAATCATCCAAAAAGAAGAAAACAAAATAGTTGAAAGATCTGGGACCGATCAATGCATCTACAAGAAGCCGTATAATGGAGATGGAAGGGAAAGGTAACTTGGGGAATAATCCCCATAATCCTTTTAAATGAATTCCATATGCTTTTGGAATTGTAGGGGAGCAAGGAAGAGAATGCTTCCTTCTACCCAAAAAAGTTTGTGAAAAATAATGGTGTTTGTTTTGTGGGTTTGATAGAAACTAAAATTACTGGAATTGATAGGAATGAAGTTGATGCCTTGATTGGAAGTGGTTGGGGCTTCCACTGTGTCCCATCTTCTGGGCTTTTGGGTGGAATCTTGATTTTGTAGAATACAAATTCAGTTAGATACTCAGTTGAGGAGAGTTCTACTCAAATGGTGATTGGTGACCTCAATATGTTCAATAATGTGTGCTGCAAAGTGATCACGGTGTATGGGAGTACTGAAGTGAGCAAGAGAAGAGAACTTTGGAAAATGTTAGATAAATATTTCATTTATGATTGTCCTATGGCAGTTGGTGGGGATTTTAATTGTCTTATGTGCAAAGAAGATAAATTTGGTGGAAGAAAATTTGTTTATCAACAAGGATTGAAGGAGATGGAAGAATGCTTGTTGAACAACGATCTTCATGAAGTTGGCTTTATCGGTCCTAGATTTACTTGGTGTTATAACAAGGTTGGAGGTGCTAGAGTCCTTGAAAGATTGGATAGGTGCTTTGTTAATTCAGTGGCTCTAAGTTACCCTTTTCAATTGATTGAGAGACATTTTGCTAGAATAGCCTCGGATTATTGTCCAATCCTTCTTCAATTTCAAACTTTCAACAAAAATTTCAGCAAAATTATCAAATTTGAAAACTGTTGGGCTTCTTACCAAGCTTCCTATGGAGTGGTAAGGAATGAATAGTGCAGGAATTATCAAGGTAGTTATTCTCAAATCCTCAACAAAAAATTTAAAAGATCCTTGAAGTCATTGTTCTATTAGAGCAAGTTTAAGCATAAAGAATTGATCAAGTTGAAAAATGATCTCATGGAGGAGATCATGGAACTTCAAATTAAAGATTCTTCCGCTGGATATCTCTTGGATCAAGACTATTGGATCCTTCAAGAGAAGGTTTTGGAACTTAATACTACCCTGGAAAGATTGAATACATGGTGGAAGCAAAGGGCCAAAGTTAAATGGCTCAATGAAGGTGATGGTAATTCCAATTTTTTTCATAATTATGCTAGTTCAAGAAGGAATGTCAATAAAATAATAAAGGTGAAAGAGAAAATGGAATTATGGTAGAAGATCAAGATCATGCGGAGGAAGTTTTTATGCAATCCTTTCAAAATAAACGGGAGTACAGATACTGTAAACTGGATGGTTGGCCGGCTCCATCTATTTGCTTGAATGATCAGAATAGAAGACTGTTGGAGGCAAATTTTTCTATGGCTGAAGTTGTAGATGTCTTGAAACAATTGGAAGGGAATCTTCTCCAGGTAATGACGGTATCTCTCATTCTTTTATTAAAGTTTATTGGGAAACCATCAAGGATGCCTTTTGGTTAGCTTTAAGTCATTTTTTTAAACATGGTGGAATGAGCAAAGATTGAAAAGAAACTCTTATAATTCTTATTCCCAATGTCTCAAATCCCATTCTTCCTACAAGTTATAGACCTATTAGTCTATGTAACAATATGTACAAAGTGGCGGCTAAGATAATTTTGAATAGACTTAATTTGGTCGTTCCTAAACTTATCTCTATGGAGCAAGCGACTTTCATTAAGGGGAGATCATTATCAGATCACATATTTCTTGCACAAGAAATCTTCCATAAATTTAGAATTTTAAAAGCTACTTCGGGCCTTATTTCTTTTAGAGTTGATATGGACCAAGTCTATGATTCAATGGCTTGGGCTTCTTTTAAAGGAGTATTGGAATATTTTAAATTTCCACCTAAAATTTCTGAGCTTACAATGGAGTGTGTTGAAAATTCTATGTTCTCTATTATCATTAATGGCAATTGTTCTAAGTGGATCCATGCTAGGAGCGGTTTTTGACAAGGCTGCCCCTTATCTCCCTTTCTTTTTATTCTTTGCTCACAACTTATTTCTAATGCTTTTTTTCATAGCTCTTGTGGTATCAAGATTAGTCCTGAGGGACCTCGTATCTCCCATTTATTATATGCAAATGATGTCATTATGTTTTCCAAAGCCAATAGGAAGGAAGTGTTGGGAGTGAAGAGAATTCTTCATAATTTCTGTGAATGGATAGGGAAAAAAATTAATTACAGCAAATCTCTTATTATGTTTGGAAAGCATGTGTGAAGAAGTAGGAAGAGAAATTTATCTAAAATCATGGGCTTTAAATATGTTGAAAAATTCCATTACCTTGGGTTAAAGATGGATTTGAGGAGGCTCAAGAGGGAGGACTTTCAATTTATCATTGATAAAGCTTTGAATAAGCTTAATCAATGGGGTAGAAAATGCTTATCAATTCCAGGCAAGATTATTCTGGTTAAATCTCTATTGCTTGCACTTCCTATCTATCACTCAACTCATTCTTTGGTACCGAAAAACCTATTGTCTGATATGGACAAAATAAGCAGAGATTTCATTTGGAATAAGAAAAATGGTTCCAAAGGAATGCATTATGTGAACTGGACCGATATGTGTAAGCCAATTGAGTATGGTGGTTGTGGCTTGCATTCTAACATATCGAAAGAACCTGCTTTGCGTGCTAGATTAGCATGGAGATACATTCTAGATGATCATTCTCTTCTTCACTTAGTTATGGAAGCAAAATACAGTTACAAATTGATGAAAGGAAATTACAGTGGAAATAATTATGCTACTTTTAAAATTTTGAGTGAAGGATTTAAAATGTTAAATCCTATTGTTAAATGGGAAATTGTTAATGGTAGATCTGTAGATGCTTCCAAAGATAATTGGATCCTAGATAAATGTATTAACTTGGCCTACATTTGTTACTCCTGTAGATGATAACCCGGTACTTGTTGAAGAATACATTTCTAAAGGTAATTGGGATGTACAGAATTTGAGCAAATTCTTTGGTAAGGAGCTGATTGATATCATCATACAGACCCGGATATCCCAAGAAAAGGATGCTGATTTCTTGGTACTGATCAACCAAAATTTTGGTATGACTATTCTTGGATTAATCAGGAAATCAGAGAATATTAGCTTGGAAAAGGATCAGTTATGGAAGTGGATCAAGAAGGCAAAGTTGAATTGTCAGGTGGAGAATTTTTGGTGGAGATTGAAGAGGAATGCTATTCCTTCTATGCATTTTTTATGTTATAGAAGGATTGTTCAAAATGACAACTGTCCAAGAGGCTGTGAGTCTATTGAAGATATGGAGCATATTGTGTGTGGTTGCCTTAAGATCAAAGAAATTATTCAGCATCTGAACCATTGGGGCTTCAGTTTTCCTTTCTTCAACTCTAGTGAACAATGTATTAGTTGGCTGGAAACTAATGTATCCAGGAAAGATATGATGGTAAAGCTTTATTGTATTATTATGTTTCTATCTTGGAAAAGTACAAACAAGAGGATACGTGGTGGTGTTGAAGACAATTCCAGCTTCATAGCCTCGGAATCCATTGCTCAAGCTTCGGTCTCTAACAGCTTCAGCCATTTTAATTTGGGCTTTTGGGATGTTAATCAGTCATTAAGAATGTCTAATGCTTGGCATCCTCCTCCACCCAATAGGCTAAAAGTTAATGTTGATGCTTCTCTTTTGCCATCTTACAAGGCTGGTATAGCGGTTGTTTTTAGAGATAACAAAGGGAGATTCCTCTATGCTTATGGTAAATCATTTATTCATTGGGATATTGCTCAATTGTAGTTACTTGCAATTAATTCAATTAAAGAGGAGATCAAGGAATGGATGTTCAAATTCGATGGCATTTTCATTGAAGGTGATAACTTAAACATTATTTCCTACTTCAAAAGGTTTGGAATATGGGCAAATTCAAGGATGATGGTATGGAATTTCTTGCAAAATTTAATTTTGTTATTTTTAATTTCATTAGTAGAGAGTGCAATAAGTTAGCAATCTTATGCGCTAACTATGCTTTAGTAAGTAAATTTACTTGGGATGATTGCTCTGTGAATAAGGTTCCTCCTTTTTTTAGCATTTTGAAGGAGGAATCTAAATTGTAGTTGCTCTTTGTTTTTAATAGTTAATTTAGCTTCGGCTTTTTTTTCAAAAAAAAATACAAGTTGCTGACTTTATTGTCCTGTACGATCAATGCAAAATAAGCACAATCAGTCGGGATGATTTGAGACGATCAGAAGAAATTTATTCATATCATCTAGGACGATATTATACCATTCTAAATGGTCAGAACAAATCGTGGAATATCGTCTGGAACATCGCCCTGAAAAAGAGCTGTCCGATGTCCAATCATCCAGCATATCATCCCGGACGATCCATGCGATCGTCCAGGATGATTTGATCGTCCAATCAAGTCATAATTTCTTTCCTTAAATGCTAGATTAATTTTGGAAAAAATTATACTGGATCATCCTAGACGATATTTTATAGTCCTGGACAATCCCCTGGACGATGTCCAAAAATAAGTAATTCCTAAATAGATCTGACGGCAGATTCTTTCTATTTTGAGCCATTCGTCCTGGCCGATACAAAATCGTCCAAAATGATATTTTTTGTAAAATGACAGCTGCTTTAATGAGGATGCACTAATCAGGGTTTTTGATTTTGAACCAATCATCCAGGATGATATAAATATCGTCCCGGACAATGTTACCAAAAACATTAAACTTTAGGGAACATTCAGAGAATCTTCCAAGTTACAAAGCATCAGAAGCCACACCACATACAATAGACTCAAGAGAGGAAAAAGGGTATAAACTGACTCAGACCTAGTCTACCCAATCTTGAGCTGGTTCCAAATTGCAGTATGATCGTATGGACCTGAAATGTCAGTAGATAAGGCAGTCGTAGAGAACATGTCATCAAAATCATAATAAGAGTGTTTGCAATAAGAGTGTTTTCTATCATCAAAATCATCATCCATGAAAATAGATCTGCAACAATAACTTGAAGTAATTTTGAAATATCCCAACAATTATAAAAAATAAAATGATTAACCTTAATAGCCGAGGTAGAGACCGATTGGAGCATACAATCAATAGAGGATTGATTCAACCACTTGTCCTGACAAAAGAAAAGATTAGCACAACCAATACCCTAATAAATGCAAGGTTCCACTTCCCATTTGATGCTACAAAGTATTTTCCAAACCATGGAATCCCCCATTTATAAGTATAAATAGAAGGGTTCTTGACAACATAATACTTCTGAGTCATAAACTTAAACCAAAGACTATTTTTAGCACAAAAGTTATACCAAAGTTTATAAGAAAAAGCATGAGCTAAATTTTCCATGTTCTTTCACCCCAAACCACCTTCCTCCAAAGTTCCACAACACTTATCCCAAGAAGACCAGATAATTCTGGAATTCCCAATTTTATCTTTCTAGAAAAACTTATTGATTAAATTTTTCAATCTATCAGAAACCACAAAAAATGGCTCTATAGTTTGAAAGATATAAACAACAAAGAGCAAAAAACACTTTTAATTAAAACCAATATGCTACCAAAGCTGAGAAAATTGAATTCCCATGAATTAAGTCTATTGTGTATAGCAGTAATCAGATCATAAAAAAGGAAAGATCTTTAATGACCTTTAAAAAGAGGAACACCCAGATATTTTAAGGGAATCAAACCTTGCAAAACTAGTGGCACACTTGGTAGCCATAATGTAATTTATAGAAACATTCTTCAACAACAACATCAAGCCTTTATCCCACTACTATAGAAACATTCTTCAAGGTGATAAAATAACATTTGTTTCAATTAAGGTTTAAACCACTCAAAAGCTCAAAATTATTCAAAATCTTCTAATCAAACTAACCATATTCATCAAACCATTGGAAAAAATAATAACATTGTCAGCAAAACATAAATAAGTGATCGGAAAAGCACCAAAAGTTCTAAAGTATAGGTTAGGGTGAGCTTCATAAAGGAGGGTAAGACCTTTAGAAAGATAGTTAGCCTTAATAATGAAAAGAGCAAGGGAAAGGGGATCACCTTGCCGAATACCATGAGAAGATTTAAAGAAACATTTGCTTTTACCATTAATCATAACGAAAAAAAAAGATCTTTTAATACAATTTTGAATCAAACTAATAAAATGATAATTAAAACAAAAAATCTATAAATTTTGATACAAAAAATTCTACTTGATGTTATCATAAGCTTTAGAAATATCTAATTTAAAAAGCATGTTACCACCTTTAACAGTAATGTCGTGGTCTTGAGTCATTTCTTAAGCCAAGAGAATGTTATCAGTAATGGCTCTACATTTAACAAAACCTATTTGATGAAGAGAAATAATTTTAGAAAGCAATGGGGATAAACGGTCAAAAATAATTTTAGAAATCAACTTACTAAAGAAAGAACATACACTAATAGGAAAAAAAAATCATCCCAATTTTTAGTAGCAATTTTCTTAGAAATAAGCATGGTAGAAGTACTTGAGAAAAACTTAGGAATAGAATTACCTTTAAAGAAATCCAAAGTAGCAGCATATAAATCCTAAACAATGATATGCCAAGTTTTTTGAAAAACTTTAGAAGTAAAATCATCAGGACTAGCCAAAAAATTGACCTTCATGTCAAAAAAAATTTTCTTAACTTCTTCCATGGAAAGCAAAAAGGTAAGATAATTATTGTCCTTATCATTAATAATCCTTGGGATAAACTCAGGGTGATCAATTGGATGAGGATTAAAATGTTTATTAAATATCTTAAAAAATGATCAACAATTGATTTAGCAATTGTATCTTCCTCCAAAATAATGTACCTATCATGAAGCTCAATTTTATGAATAAAATTTTTTTGCTCTATTCTTTTTGACCAAAGAACGAAAATACTTAGTATTAGTATCCCAATTAATCAAATGTTTAGAAGAAGATTTTTATTTCCAATAAATCTCCTCTTGCTCTTGGAGTTTAAATAAAAATATTTTAGCTTCTTTTAGATTCACTAAATTCACATCTAAAGGATTAACCTTACAGGTGAGCTCATAAGCATTAACTTTCTCTTTAGCAGAAAAAAATATTAGTAAAAAGGTTTTTGAAAACATTTATATTCCACCAACTAAGTTTAAACTTAAGCCTTTAAAGTTTTAACCATAGTCTATTCATGTCATCGATATTATTGTCCAGATGCAAACGAGCCTCCCAATTCTCTTTCACCAAATCCAAAAAGGGTTATCTAATAACACATATTTTGAAATCTAAAATTATGAGAAGAAATAGTCATTCTCTCTTTGATACTAATCGGGAGAGGAGAGTGGTCAGAAAATGTTTTACTTAAATACTCTATAAAGTTGTAGTTACTAGAATTCATTAATAAATCATTAAAGAGAACACGAGCAAGATGTTGCCACATATTACCATGTTTGCAAGTAAATGGGTTATGATTGAAGCAAATATCAATAATATTATAATCCATCAATATATCATTAAAATCCTCCTTCACTTAATAAACAGGGTTAGACCCACCCAATTTTTCAGAGGTGTTAGATATATTGTTAAAATCGCCAACATCTACCATTTATATGGGTGGTAAATTTATATTTTAGGGTATCCTTTTTCATAGGTTTCTTTTGGTGTGCATGTTTTAGACTTTATATGAACATGTATATTAATTCTATGATGATACGAAAGTGGTAACTTATGCACAAACACCATTCCCCTGATATGCATATACACAATCATTTTAGTTTCTATAACATACAGTTGCCCAACACATAAGCCAACAATAAGAAATGATGAGCGTATGAGTTGTAGCTGCCATAATATTTCTATAGTTTAGGGTTTTTATGCTATTAAATTTTCTTAGAAAATTTGGACTTAGAAAGATTTAGAATATATATTGCTAACTAAAAAACAAACTTGGTGTCTTTACATCAAAATTGCATTAGTTAGGTGCATTTGAACCAATTCATATTACTAACCTATGATTATAAATCAAAACCAGAATCCTTGATGTCGATATTAAAAATAGCTATCTTACCTTTATTTATTAGAACTACAAATCATGATTTCAAATTTGTATGCTTAGGTGGTTAGCTGAAAACACACTCTAATTGAACATAAGTCTAAATATATTAGTAACCCTCACACTTCCTTCCATGAGGATTCTCTTGATATCCAAATGAGTTTTATAAATTCTCAAATTTTTCCAAAATGATTCATTGAAATCTTTAAATTTAATCTATTAATTTTTAAATATAAAATAAGTATACTATCTACTTAAATCAAAAATATTCTCTTCATATATGTAATTAACTATATAGGATTGCCTCTATATGAGCCCTATAACTCAAATTTAAAAAAAAAAAACTTTTTTAGTTTGTCAGAATAGAGAAAAATCTTTTAGATTTAGATTAAAGCATATATTGATTAGTTTCATTTTCAAAATAATAGGTGAATACTTCTTTTATTCTTCGGGATAAATTTTACATTTTGTACTAAGTTTGATTACGAAAGTAAATTTATTTCTGTTTTTAATTTGATAGTGAGGCATTAGTTTCTCTTGAGGTAGTATAATATAGGCTATTTAGATTTTCCTAAAGAAATATTAAAGCAAGTTAGTGACACAATTATTTATCCATAGGGATATTGTAGTGTCTCCACTAGGGAATAAGCTTTCTTTCCATCTTTAATGGAGATTAGATTTTAAATTGGTATTATATTCACCTATCAAGTGCACTGAGCTGCCTCCTTGAGTCCTTCCTTTTGTTCACATAATCTTTAGATGAAAGTGATGAACATTACAATTATCAATTTTCAATCAATTATTCCAAAATCAAATTTCAACCAAATCTAAATCCAATAATCATCAATTTTCAAAATCAATTCCACATTTTAATTAACCATCAATTTAAATCAAAACTCTAGAGTCATCTATTTTCCTAGCCCTAAATTGTACATTATAAGTACATTTTTTGTGTAACATTGTGAAATTATGTACACTTGGTCCATGCTCATTTTTTTAGGGAGTTAACATATTCACTTTAGTGATTCTCCTAATTCAACATCAAGTATGGACTCGATAAGTTCAATAAATAATACAAATTGTTTATTCAGCTTCATAAAATGTTAGGATAATTGATTTTCAACTTCAAAATTAGCCAAGCCCAATTTGTTGAAGGTACTCAAATTAAATTTGGATTAGGTTCTAATTAATTGTAGTTTACATTTATTGGCCCACAAACTAAAGTGGTCAGAATGGCAGAGGTCCCTGTTAAACAAACTACTACTCAAGTTAATATTAAGGGTGGGTCTATAGCTACTTATATAGCTACTAAACCCTCATTATTTTCAAAACTTACTTAACCTCAAACTATTGATAATGGAAAACTTAAATTAAAAATTTATTCTAAGTATCCAAAAGATAGTAAATTCAACATTGTGTCATCTTCTATTATTACTCAGATGACCAAAACTTTGTGCCATAACATGAACCATCATTTGAGATGAAAGGCCAATAAGGCCAACAAGGTCAAGTCTTTAGAAGATGATGTGTTGATTAGTACTACTACTACTGAAGTAGTGATGAAAATAATTCATGAAGTTCCTAAATCTTATATCAATTCTCCATAATTGGTTAGAAGTCAATTTCATCTTTTGTTGGCTGCTGCTAGAGAGGAAAATGTTATTCATATAGTAAATTCTCTAACTTCTGTTATTCATAAAACTCCCATTCTAACTTCCTTATCCAAATGGAAATGGAAGTTTAAATTGATATTAGATAGATTAATTTATGATTGTGTTATTGGTTATGGATAGTCAAAGAATGAATTTTTTAAGAGTAAGAAGATGTCATCTCTACCAGGATGCAATCACCATCATTCAGAGAAAGGGTAATCTCCCTACCTCTAATAAAGAGAAGAGTAACTTTTGAAGAATATAAACTATTTATTATTGCAAAATAACATTAAGATCTAAAGAAGTTCTCAGAGGTTAATGATCACGCAATAACATTTAGTAATAAAAATCAGTAAACTTTGATCAAATATATTGGATATAGTGAATTATCTCATTAAGGGTATAATTCTATATCTTCACCATCTTTGAATCAATTTAAAATTATTCAAGTAAAACTTTTGAATATTCCATCATTCACCAAGAGTTCAACAGCATCATTTATAAGGTAGCTTATAATCTTCCTATTTTTATAGAAGGAGCCTAAGATCAATAAATCAGCTAGCCTTATTATCTAATAAAATGATGGTTTAGTGGACTGAAATGGTAGTCACTTTTGTTGAGAGAGTTGCTACTTAGCTTTGCATGTTTTGTATTCTTGCAACTTGTATGTTTTTTATTATTCCAAATATTATTGTTTTCATTGTTATTTTCTCGTAACATATTTTTGGAAGAATTATTTTTGCTCTTGTGTGTACTGACATTTCAGGAAAAATCATACTCCAGATTATTGAAGACTTCAAATCATGTCCAGCTTAGAATATTTTATAAATTGTAGTATGTATCTTTCATTTTATTGAGTCTGAGAGAGTGTATTTATAATTGAATAACTTAGGATACACACACTGGGGGAGAGCTTTAAAATTCACAAATTTTTAAGCTGATCATATAGTACGAACACTGTTCATACAGGACGATCTGGTTAGTTATACCCCTAAAATGAACAATGGAATGAATGAGGAAGAGAATTTTTTTTTTTAAGTATAAATCATCCAAATGATATTTATAGTTCGTCCCAAGACAATAGGGTATGGACAAATTTGTTCAAATGATAATTCTTATTTGTTCCAGAACAATGCTCTATGGATGCGTTTGTCTAGACAAAAATTATAGTTTATCCTAGGATGAAAGGGCTCTATTTTTGCAAAAAAGAACTATTTGTCCATATGATGTTTTTAATTCATCCTAGGATGATGGGCTCTGGACACGTTCGTTCAAACAAAATTTAGCGTACGTCCCAGGATGATGCTCTATGGATGGTTCGTCTAGAAGATATTTATTGTTCATCCCAGGATGATGTGCTCTTGATTTGCCAAAATAAACTATTCATCCAGACAAAATTTATTGTACATCTCAGGATGATCTTCTCTGTTCTGGAGACTTAAAATTTGTCTTGCATTTTTGTGCCAACGAACCTTGAGATCAACTGTACGTATTGGATGAACTTTGTTCGTACGGGATGATTATCAAGTACGAAGGTAGTTCATACAGATTCATATATTATTCATACACAATAATTTTTATACTATTTGTACATACAAAATTGGTTCGTACGTGATGATCGTGGACGGTTAGAAACAAAAAAATTATAGTTTTTGGATGGTTTTTTTGTGTCTTTTCTATAAAAGGTCCAGTTTTGACTATCTTAAAATGTTTTTGTCATTTGGTCTTCGTGCATACTAAAGGGAGATTGAAGGAAAAAGTGAGAGACAGTGTTTCAAGAAGAATTCTTACTACTAGTGTATGAAGGGTTCACTTGATTACTCTAAGGTAAGAATCTCTATTTATAATTTGTGATTACTTCACTCTTTTCTCTTATCCTTCAAGATTTCTTGTGAGAAGATCTTTCAACGAGATTGGGTTCTCTGTCTATACTTGGAGAGTGTGAAAGGATAAAGGGTTCTCTGCCTACTCTTGGAGAGTGTGAAAGGATGAAGGGTTCTCTGCCTACACATGAAAAGTGTAAAATGATGAAGGGTTCTCTTCCTTCACTTGGAGAGTGTGAAAGGACGAGTGGTTCTCTGCCTACACTTGGAGAGTGTAAAAGGCTGAAGGGTTCTCTGCCTACACTTGGATAGTGTGAAAGGATGGGTTCTCTGCCTACACTTGGAGAGTGTGAAAGGATGAAAGGTTCTCTGCCTACATTTGGAGAGTATAAACAGCCGATGGTTCTTTGCCGACACTTGGAGGGTATAAAAGTACGACGGTTCTCTCACACACTGGGTAGTGGAACAAGAGAGTTTTTTTGAAGGCTTCTCCGCCTTATTGTGGGGGAAAAAGGAAAGACACTTGTGTTAATAGTGCAATACCTGAAGTGGGAGACTTCAGGGAGTGGATGTAGGCCGTGTTTGACCGAACCACTATAAATCTTGTGTCTTTTTAATTTTTAGTTACTTTTTATTTTCTGTTTGTGCTTATCTGTGGTTGAAAAATTATTTTTAAAAATCCACTAAATTTAAATTGGGTTAAGAGGAGAATTTTTTAAATTACCAATTCACCCCCCCCCCCCCTCCTCTTGGTTAGCCTTTCGGGTTTTAAGCTTAGGACTAACAAACTAATTCTTAATTAACAAGTTCAATAAGTGGTATCAGAGCTTTTTTTCAAGACCATAAGTTTAGACAAATTTTTGATTAAAAACCATAAATACATTTTGGAAACCAAAACACACCTGAAGGTTACTCTATAACTAGACCTCCCTTATTTGATAATATTCATTTTGATTTTTGGAAAACATGCATCTCATCATTTTACTGTCACTAGATTATCAAATGTGAATCTTAGTTCAAAAAGGGTATACAAAATCAACTAGATTAATTTGAAAGTTCGATGGGATGTTAAGCCTTATGAACTTAGTCCCAAAGCTAATTAAAAGAGAAGTGAATCGGTAGCAACGAAATCTAGATTCACCACAATGAAAAACAAAGTGCGGAAATTAAAATGCGGAAGCAATAATAAGAAAAGAACACACCGGATTTATAGTGGTTCGGTCAAATCTTGACCTACGTCCACTCCTTGGAGGCACCCTCCAAGTATTGCACTAACACAAGTGTCTCTCCTTTAGCCCCCACAGCTAGGCGGAGAAGCCCTTACAAAATCACTTCCACCTCTCCTAGTACGGCGGAGTTGCCGGGTCCTTTGACACCAAAGAGACTTCTTCTTTGGTGAACTTACCTCGAGACAAGCCTTGAATCCGATGGTACTAAGGTGCGAGTTTACCGGAGCAACCGTGTGGAACCCCATCCACACTCCCTTGAGTCCCCCCTCACAGGATCTTCTCCCTCTCTCAAACTTCACCCTTTCCTCTCTCCCTTTCAAGCTCTCTCTTCAAGTTTCCCCCACAAGAACGAAGCTACAGTGGCTGCCAAAGACACTTACAAAGTGCCATGCCAAAGCTTAAATAGAAGCTCTCAAAACGAGCTCATTAATGCAAGTTGCCGACAATATCGTCCAGGACGATAGGCATATCGTCCTGGCCGATTAGTTCAAATTCAGCTCAACGACCTGGGACGATTTGGGACGATCAGAAGAAAATTGGTTACATCGTCCTGGCCGATATCACAATTGTCTAGGCTGATTAGTTTAAAACCGATTTTAATCGTCCTGATCATCGCCCTGAATACAAGCTGTCCGATGTAGATCGTCCAGGTCATCGTTCTGGCCGATCATGTGATCGTCCCGGATGATGTGATCGTATCAATCAACCATTAATGCTTTCCAAAGATACCAGATCAATTTAGGCATGATTGAGTTAGATCGTCCTGGACGACAATAATAGCGTCCTGGCCGATTTCCTAAAATAAAGAATTCCTAAACTGATTATGGCGGCTGATTCTTTCTGAATTGAGATTATCGTCCTGGCCGATACAAGTATCGTCCAGGCCGATCTGTTGACGGCTGCCTTAATGAGGATGCCCTAATTAGGGTTTCTGATTTTGGACAGATCGTCCAGGCCGATATTAATATCGTCCTGGACGATGTTAACAAAAACAAAAATCATATAAGGAGCAAGAGAATTTCTACCAAGTTATAGCCACACCAAATACAACAGACTCAAGAAAGGAAAAAGATTACAAACTGACACAGACCTAGTCTACCCAATCTTGAGCTGGTTCCAGATTGCAGTCTGATCGTGTGGACCTGAAACGTTAGCACATAAGGCAATCGTAGAGAAATAAGGAATATTTGCTATCATCAAAATCATAGATCCGCAACAATCTCCCCCTTTTTTATGATGGCAAAATATTTCAATTTGAATTTTCATACAAGTAAATCCTCCTAATCTCCCCCTCACTAGAATAAATCCTTTTAAAAAAATAGGGGAGATGAAAATATTTTTGTTGTTTTAAAATTTTTGAAAAGAAAAAAGATACAACGTTCTCCCCCTTTGACATTATCAAAAAGAGAGGAGGCACAAACAAAAACAAAATGAACAAAAATCATTCCCTGGTCAAGTGAAAAAAAAATGTTCTTAGAATGAGAAAGTTACCTCTAGATTTTAATAAAAAAACTTAGTAGAATTAGATTGACAACACATAGCCCAGTAAAGGTTAGAAAATCAAGAATTGATAATCCAAACTCAAGTTCATTAAAAAGGCTCAGAAACTTTTTAATTCAATATCTAAATCAAGGAATAAATTAGAGAAAGAAACAATAATTTTTCAAAACTCCTTTCATAAAACATATCTAATAGAAGATCAATGCACAAATTGTTGAATCAAGATTTAAAATTTTCAAAGTCAAGTATCATAAGTATCAAGGGTTTTCTTAAGCTTTTTAAGAAATATAAGAATGGAAAGCATTAACTTTTTGTGGGCTCATTTTATGCCTCTTGACAATTGGTTGGCGCAGTGCGCATCTTTTGATACACTTTGTGTATTCTATATTTTTCAATTTGGCGCTTTGCGCATATTTTTATTTTTGGCATCATTGGCCAATTTTTTTTTTATTATGCTACCTTTCTGAAATCTTAAATACCAAAAGTAAACCCATACTATTGATAAAGCGAATTTCTTGATTAAGAAAATTTTGAATTAAATTCAACAACTTGCAAAAGATTCCTATGCGATAAATAAAATATAGGGAGATAAAAAATTTAGTTTCAAAAACCAATTTAAAGGATGAAAAAGATTTTAAATCAAAAGTAGAAAAACCTCTTTTAGGAAACAAAGATTGAAAGTAAAAAACATGAGTTTCCTTCATTTTATTGTTTTTAGATAAGTCAATCACAACTTTTACTAAAGATTTCAAGAAAAATTAGGAAGTAAATTTTTCATTTCTAGAGAAGTGAGTGTGTGTGTTGATGAGAGAAAAAATTTCACAGAGACAAAAAGGAATGAAAAAAGCACAAAACGAAAAACTTAAAAACAAAAAACACAAGAAAAAAAAAAATAAAAAAACACAAAAACATAACACAAAAAATACGAAAGGCTCTTAACCATTATCTCTCTCTTGGTCCGATGCTTTAGAGACCAAATCTGCCCATGAGATTTTTTGCCTTTCATTATTTTTCCAGTTTAAAATTTGCTTCGCCTTGCCCTTTTCTTTCGTAGGAAAAATACTTTCATTAGGGCACATATTCTTCATATGTCCAGGTTTCCTACATCAAAAGCAAACAATGTTAGAGGAAATATGGACATCCTTACCACTTTTACCCTTCTTCCACTTTTGCTTATGCATTGGTGAGCTTTTTGTTTTGCTTGACAATTCATTGCTATCGTCACCAACTAAGCTTCCTCTTTCCGTATCTTCGGCTTTTAGAACGATCGTTTCACCTGTATCAAAAAGTCTTTGACCCAACCCTTGCTCGTAGGCAATGAGTGAGCCATTCAAATTATCAATAGAATAATCATTCAAATCTTTTGATTCACAAATAGCAATAACTTTAGCATCAAATTTTTCAAGTAAACAACGAAGAATTTTGTTAACTTTTTCAAAATTTGAAAAAACTTTTCCTAAGGCATACAATGATGTAGTAATTTGAATAAACCTTGTATACATGTCTAAAATCGTTTCAAAAGGTTTCATAGAAAACATTTCAAAATCATGCATTAAAATATTCAACTTTGATTGCTTGATTTCATTAGAGCCTTCATATATGATGTGCAATTTATCCCAAACTTCCTTACCGGTAGTGCACGTGGATATTAACATAAAATCATCATAATTTAAAGCACAGAAAAAATAATTTAAAGACTTTGCATTTAATTGAGCATCCATTCGTTCATCCCTATTCCGTTGATTAAAAGGAATATCAGTTTTAATTCCATTAACAATACGTGATGGTGATGAATAACCAGTTAAAATCATATGCCACATACGAAAATCAAACGATTGCAAAAAAGTAGACATGCAAATTTTCCAAAAATCAAATGTAATATTTTCAAACAATGGTGGTCTAGAGATTGAATATCCTTCCGCAAAAATATGATTAGAAATATTAGCCATGGATCAAAATTCAAAAGTTTTTAAAAACTTATTTTATGAAAACCGCTCTGATACCACTTGAAAGTTCGATGGGATGTTAAGCCTTATGAACTTAGTCCCAAAGCTAATTAAAAGAGAAGTGAATCGGTAGCAACGAAATCTAGATTCACCACAATGAAAAACAAAGTGCGGAAATTAAAATGCGGAAGCAATAATAAGAAAAGAACACACCGGATTTATAGTGGTTCGGTCAAACCTTGACCTACGTCCACTCCTTGGAGGCACCCTTCAAGTATTGAACTAACACAAGTATCTCTCCTTTAGCCCCCACAGCTAGGCGGAGAAGCCCTTACAAAATCACTTCCACCTCTCCCGGTGCGGCGGAGTTTCCGGGTCCTTTGACACCAAAGAGACTTCTTCTTTGGTGAACTTACCTCGAGAAATGCCTTGAATCTGATGGTACTAAGGTGCGAGTTCGCCGGAGCAACCGTGTGGAACCCCCTCCACACTCCCTTGAGTCCCCCCTCACATGATCTTCTCCCTCTCTCAAACTCCACCCTTTCCTCTCTCCCTTTCAAGCTCTCTCTTCAAGTTTCCCCCACAAGAACGAAGCTACAGTGGCTGCCAAAGACACTTACAAAGTGTCATGCCAAAGCTTAAATAGAAGCTCTCAAAACGAGCTCATTAATGCAAGTTGCCGACAATATCGTCCAGGACGATAGGCATATCGTCCTGGCCGATTAGTACAAATTCAGCTCAATGACCTGTGATGATTTGGGATGATCAGAAGAAAATTGGTTACATCGTCCAGGCCGATATCACGATCGTCCAGGCCGATTAGTTTAAAACTGATTTCAATCGTCCTGATCATCGCCTGGTCATCATCCAGGTCATCGTCCTGGTCGATCATGTGATCGTCCCGGACGATGTGATCGTATCAATCAACCATTAATACTTTCCAAAGATACCAGATCAATTTAGGCATGATTGAGTTAGATCGTCCTGGACAAAAATAATAGCATCCTGGCCGATTTCTTAAAACAAAGAATTCCTAAACTGATTATGGCGACTGATTCTTTCTAAATTGAGATTATCGTCCTTGCCGATACAAGTATCGTCCAGGCCGATCTGTTGACGGCTGCCTTAATGAGGATGCCCTAATTAGGTTTTCTGATTTTGGACAGATCATCCAGGCTGATATTAATATCATCCCGGACGATGTTAACAAAAATAGAAATCATATAGGGAGCAAGAGAATTTCTACCAAGTTATAGCCACACCAAATACAACAGACTCAAGAAAGGAAAAAGATTACAAACTGACACAGACCTAGTCTACCCAATCTTGAGCTGGTTCCAGATTGCAGTCTGATCGTGTGGACCTTAAACATTAGAACATAAGGCAATCGTAGAGAAATAAGAAATATTTGCTATCATCAAAATCATAGATCCTTGATGTTTCTACTGAATTTAACTCTATTCCATTGCTAGTGTTTCTTCTGCTTCCTCTTCAGAAAGCTTCTGAATTGTCTAGTCATCAAAGCGATGTCTTCTTCATCCTCAAGTTATGAGAGTTACTCTCAGACTCTTCCACGTTCAGTGCTATGTTCTTCTCCCTTCATGGTTCACCTGCATCAATCTTTCTTTGGCTAACTCCTTGCTCGTAAGCAATAAGAGAACCAAGAAGATTGTCAATAGAATAAATGTTTAAATCTTTAGACTCTATAATTGCAGTAATTTTAGCATCGTAAGCAGTAGGCAAACAATGAAGAATCTTACTAACCATTTCAGTATTTGTTAGTTCCCTACCAAGTGCATGCAAAGAGGTGACTATTTGAGTGAATCTTGTGTACATATCAAAAATGGATCCATTAGGTTTCATGTGAAATAGTTCATAATCATGCAACAAGATATTATGTCTAGATTGTTTAACCTCATTAGTCCTCCCATATGTTATACAAAGTCTATCTCATATGTCATTTCCACATTTGCAAGTGGAAAACCGCATGTAATATTCTGATTTTAAAGCACTAAAGAAACTATTCAAGCATTTAGCATTTAGTTGTGCTAAGTCACATTATTCTACAGTCAAGTCTGCAAAAGGTGTTTCAACTCTAACTCCATCAACAAATCTAGTTAGTTTTGTATATCCTTCCTGGACTAAGATCCACATACGATAATCAAGTGACTGTAAGAAAGTAGACATGCGTGTTTTCCGAAAATCAAAAGGTATATTGTCAAACAGTGGAGGTCTAGTAATAGAGTAACCCTTAGGTGTGTTTTGGTTTCCAAATGTAGCCATCTACGTTAATCAAAAAGTAGTTTAAACTTATTATTTTGAAATAAAGCTCTGATACAACTTGTTGAGATTCGTTCACTATGAATTAGGTTGATAAACCTAAGCTTATGTCCCAAGGCTATCCAAGAGGGGAGGGGGGGGGGGGTGAATTGGTATTTTAAAAAAAAAATTTATCCCTCTTGAGTATGTTGAACCAAAATTATACATTAATAGATTTTTAGAAAAAGTTTTTCAACCACAATTTTTTGTAACAAAATAAAATTCAGAAAATAAAAAGCAGTAAAAATAAAAGACACAAAATTTATAGGGTTCGGTCTAAACAAGACCTACATCCACTCCCCGGAGGCACCCTCTGAGTATTGCGATAATACCAATAGTGTCTCTCTTTTTACAACCACAGCAATGCGGAGAAGCCTTTACAAACACTCTTTCCACCACTACCCAATGCGATAGAGAGCCATCATCCTTTTACACTATCCCCAGTGTTGGCAGAGAACCCTTCGTCTTTTCACATTCTCCTAGTGTGAGTAGAGAACCCTTCATCCTTTTACACTCTCCTAGTGTGGGCAAAGAACCCTTCATTCTTTTACACTCTCCTAGTGTGGGCAGAGAACCCTTCATCCTTTTACACTCTCCTAGTGTGGGAAGAGAACCCTTTGGCTGTTCACACTCTACTAGTGTGGGCAAAGAACCCTTCAGCTGTTCACACTCTCCTAGTATGGGCAGAGAATCCTCCGTCTATTTACACTCTCCAAGTATCGGCAGAGAACCGGATCTCCTTGATAGATCTCCTCACAAGAAATCTAAAAGGAATAAAGAAAGAGTGAAGTAATCCAAAATCACAAGTAGAGATTCTTACCTTTGAACACCAAGCGAAGCCTTCACGCTCCAGTGGTAGGAATCCTCCTTTAAATGCGCTCTCACACTCTCTTCTTTACTCTTCTTCCAATAGGCATGAAGATCAATGAGCAAAAAGATTGGGTGGCAGTAAAAATTGGACCTTATATAGGAGAGACAAGAAAAACCATCTAAAACTGCAAAATTTTCAAATTAACACGTAATGGATCGTCCCGTACGATCGTGGATCGTCCTAAACAATTTTACTTAAAGTGTCGAAAATGATCCTAATGAATATTGGTACTAATTGTGTTCGTACACGATTATCGTCCCGTACGAACTAGGTTCGTCTAGACGATTAGTTATTCCATAGGTCGGTTCCCAAAAAGTGTAGAACGTCGCCAGAATGTGAAGTGTTGATTTACTTCATCCCAGGATGATTTGGATTTTGTCTGGACAAAACTTTTACAGAGAAGAATTCGTCCTAGGAAGATTTGGATTTCGTATGGATGAAATTTTTACAGAGAAGAATTCGTCCTGGGACGATTTGGATTTTCTCTGGACGAAATTTTTATAGAGAAAAAATCGTCCTGGGACAAAAATAATTTCATCCTGGACGATCAGGACTTAGAAAAATTTTCTCAATTTCTGATCGTTCCATTGCTCTTACGAGGAAATAACTGACCTGATCGTCCTGTACGAACTAGGTTTGTCCCGTACGATCAGCACAACTTTTGTAAGATCTCCTTAAATGTGTGTGTGTGTGTTTTTATTCACTCAATTACAATCACTCCCTCTCAATTCAAAGAACAATTTAGAGCTTCAATTTGCAAAGAATTGTATGTTGAATTTGATTTGAAGTCTTCATAGTTTGGAGTTCAATTTTCTTGAAATATTAGTACACACAAGAGCAAAAACAAATCTTTCAAAAAATGTTAGGAGATAATTACACATAAAACAATAATATTTGAAACCATCAAAACTATACAAGTTGCAAGAATGTAACATATGAAAATATCAACTCTCTTAACAAGAATTCCCTTGGCTATAAGCATAGGTAGTAGGATGTTTACCCACACAACATTTAGTAAACATGAACTTAGCCTAAAGGCTATTTCTAGCACGAACATTAAACCACAACTTGAAGGAAAAAGCTTTGGCTAGGTTATTCATATTCTTGCAACCAAGGGCCTCTTCCTCCAGCACACCACAATAGTTATCCCAAGAGGACCAAAGCATTTTAGAACTGCTACTACCTCCTTTCTAGAATAATTTATTTAAAAGCCTACGAATTTTATTGCACATATCTTGAGTGGGGAACATTGTTTGAAAAATGTAAACATGTAAAGAACACAAAATACTTTTAGTAAGAATCTATCTACCACCAAAACTAAGCAAATTTGAATCCCAAGACAAAAGCTTATTATGCATAGAGGTAATTAAATCATCAAAAAGGAAAGTTTTCTTTCTACCTTTAAAAAGAGCAACCACCAGATATTCAATAGGTAAGTGACTATGCATATGAACAGTTAACTCTTTGATAGCCACAATCTGATCCTAAGACATTCTTAGGAGTGATGAAATAATACTTCTTTTTATTAAAAGAAAGACCACTAACCATCTCAAAATGGTGAAAAAAATCCAAAATTTTGTTAATCCTGTTAACAGAAGCATTGGTGAAAAAGATAAAGTCATCAACAAAACATAAGTGAGAAATAGGAAAACCACTAACAGTTCTAAAATAAAGACCCAGATTATTCTCAAAGAGGTTGGAAAGATCCTTAGAAAAATAATCAGCGGCCATAATGAAAAAGGCAGGTGAGAGAGGATCCCCTTATCTCAAACCATGAAAAGTTTTAAAAAAACCATTGTTATTAATGTTAAGAATAATGTAGAAATAAGAACCTTTAATGCAATTTTTAATAAGCTTAATGAAAACCAAGTCAAAAGCATAAAGCTTCAAAATATTATAAATAAAACACTAATCAAGGTTATCATAAGCCTTAGAAATATCAAGCTTGAAAATTAAATTAACATCTCTAACCGTTAGGTCAAGATCTTGATAAAACTCTTGGGCTAACAAAATATTATCAGTAATATTACTACCTTTCACAAAAACCATTTGATAAGGAGAGATAATTCTATGGAGCAAAGAACTAAGCCAATTCAAATTAATTTTAGAAAGTAATTTATAAAAATATGTACATAGACTAATAGGTCTAAAATCATTCTATTGATTAACATAATTATTTTTGGAAATAAGCACAATAGAAGTAGAGGTGAATATTTTAGGAATAGAGTTACCAGCAAAGAAATCCAAAACTGCTAAAAGAAGATCATTACTAATAATATGCCAAGACTTTTGGAAGAACATATTGGTGAAACCATCTAGTCCATCCACAGAATCCCCATTCATACCATGAACAATATCTTTAACTTCCTTAAAAGAGTGAGGGTTAGCAAGAAAATTATTATCCTCCAAGGATATAATGTTAGGAATAATATAAGGGTTATCAATAGGAGCAGGAATAAAATTCTTATTAAACAAATTTTTAAAATCCGTGACAGCTAAATTAGCAATCTCCAAACTATCCTCAATCATAGAACCATCCTTGCATTAAATTTTATTAATACAATTTTTGGCCCTTTTCCTCTTAACCAAAGCATGAAAATACTTTGTATCATTATCACCTTCAAGAAGGTGCAAGGCACTAGCTTTTTGTTTTTAGAAGGCCTCCTCTTGAGCTTGTAATTTAAAAAGGCAATCTTTAGACTCTCTTAAGAGACTAAAAGAAGCATCATAAGGGTTAAGTTAACAAATAGTCTCAAAATGGTTCACATGCTGCTCAGCATCCAAAATATTCATAAAAATATTTTTAAAGTATTATGATTCCACCAATTTAAAACTTACTTAAGTATTTTCAGCTTAAGCAAAAGCCTCATCATATAAAAGATAGAATTATCAGGATGAATCGAAGCTTGCCAATTCTCCAAAACTAAACCCAAGAAAGAATCATGAAGTAACCACATATTTTGGAATGCAAACTGAGACCCAAAATTAAATTTCTTATTCTTAAGACTGATGAACAAAGGAGAATGGTCCGACAAAGTCCTACTAAAATGCTCAACATTAATAGCAGTAAAAGTATTAATCTAATAATCATTAAATAGAACTCTATCCAACCGTTGCTATAAATGACCACGATTCCAAGTAAATTTATTACCCGAAAAACCAATACCAATTAAGTTACAATCCATAATCATGTTATAGAAATCCTCCAGAGAATGGTAGGAAGGGGGAGACCCTTGCTAAATGCTCAGATGGATTAGTAATAGTGTTGAAATCACCACCGACAAGCCAAGGTAAATTACAGATGCTATGAAAGTTACTTAGTTGATCCCATAATATTTTTCTATTATAAAGAGAAGAAGCCACATAAACAAAAGAAGCAACACATTACAAATTAAAAACTTCCACATTACAATGAATAACCTGATTAAAATCACAATTAAGATCAATCTTAATAGGATCCTTTTAAAAACCCCAAATCTTATTAGACACATTCAAAATAGTATACTTAAAACCCAAAAATCGAGAAGTATTAGCTAGTTTAGCAGAAGAAATTAAAGGTTCAAGCAAAACATGAAGAGACACATTATTGATATGACATAAATTCTTAACTCTCACCCTAGAAGAGGGACATGCAATGCCCCTAACATTCCAAATAATATAATTAACCATAAAAACAAGCTTAATGAGAAGCATGTGAACGAGGGGATCTTGGAGTTTACAAAATAATAGTTTTCTTTCTTCTACCTCTCTTACTGTTAAACTTGATAAAACTAGTGTTAATATCAACATTAGTAAAACATTTAGCTGTTAAATACATATCTTCATTATCAGTAAAAGCATCACTATGATATTAAGGGTTTAAGGAGATCTTACTATCCTCATCAAACCTTCATGTCTCATTTCCTGTTGTAACTTGTCCTCCTCAAAGATTCCACTAACCTCCACATTATATAAGTTACTGACATCCTTACCAACAATACTAACCACCATACATTCTTGGCCTTCCTCCTGAGAATGAGCATTCTCATGAAAATTATTATTAGTAACACAATGAAACATAGAAGAAGAAGGCCATTGTTAAGATTGGATACAACAAGTAACGGTTGCTCTTCCATAATTTGACAATCACTATTAGAAACATAAATTGTTGCGGATCTATGATTTTGATGATAACAAACATTCCTTATTTCTCTATGAGTGCCTTATGTGCTAACGTTTCAGGTCCACACGATCAGACTACAATCTGGAACCAGCTCAAGATTGGGTAGACTAGATCTATGTCAGTTGGTAATCTTTTTCCTTTCTTGAGTCTGTTGTATTTGGTGTGGCTATAACTTGGTAAAAATTCTCTTGCTCCCTATATGATTTTTGTTTTTGGTAACATCGTCCGGGATGATATTAATATCGGCCTGGACGATCTGTCCAAAATCAAAAACCCTAATTAGGAAATCCTCATTAAGGCAGCCGTCAACAGATCATCCTGGACGATACTTGTATCGGCCAGGATGATAATCTCAATTCAGAAAGAATCAGCCACCATAATCAGTTTAGGAATTCTTTGTTTTAGGAAATAGGCCAGGAAGTTATTATTGTCGTCCAGGACGATCTAACTCAATCATGTCTAAATTGATCTGGTATCTTTGGAAAGCATTAATGGTTGATTGATACGATCACATCATTCAGGACGATCGCATGATCGGCCAGGACGATCTAAATCGGACAGCTTGTATTCAGGGCGATGATCAGGACAATTAAAATCGGTTTTAAACTAATCGGCCAGGACGATCGTGAGATCGGCCTGGACGATGTAACCAATTTTCTTCTGATCGTCTCAAATCGTCCCGGGCTAATGAGCTTAATTTGTACTGATCGTCCAGGACGATATGCCTATCGTCCTGGACAATAATGTCGGCAACTTGCATTAATGAGCTCGTTTTGAGAGCTTCTATTTAAGCTTTGGCATGGCACTTTGTAAGTGTCTTTGGCAGCCATTGGAGCTTCGTTCTTATGGGGGAAACTTAAAGAGAGAGCTTGAAAGGGAGAGAGGAAAGGGTGGAGTTTGAGAGAGGGAGAAGATCCTGTGAGGGGGGACTCAAGGGAGTGTGGAGGGGGTTCCACACAGTTGCTCTGGCGAACTCACACCTTAGTACCATCGAATTCAAGGCTTGTCTCGAGGTAAGTTCACCAAAGAAGAAGTCTCTTTGGTGTCAAAGGACCCGGCAGCTCCGCCGCACCGGGAGAGGTGGAAGTGATTTTGTAAGGGCTTCTCCGCCTAGCTATGGGGGCTAAAAGAGAGTCACGATTTTAGTGCAATACTTGGAGGGTGCCTCCAAGGAGTGGACGTAGGTCAAGGTCTGACCGAACCACTATAAATCCGGTGTGTTCTTTCTGTAATACTTCCGCACTTTTAATTTCGCATCGTTGTTTTTCTATGTGGTGATATTGGTTTTAGTTTTATCTTTGGTTTTAAAGTTTTCCAATTCACCTCTCTCTTTTAAATTAGCTTGGGCCAGTTCTATAGGGCTTAACATCCCTAACGAACTTTCAAGTGCCATCGAAGCACTTTCAAGTGGTATCAGAGCACTTTCAAGTGGTATCAGAGCGGTTTTTATAAAATAAGTTTTTAAAAGCTTTTGAATTTTGATCCATGGCTAATATTTCTAATCATATTTTTGCGAAAGGATATTCAATCACTAGACCACTATTGTTTGAAAATATTACATTTGATTTTTTGAAAATTCGCATGTCTACTTTTTTGCAATCAATTGATTTTCGCATGTGGCATATGATTTTTAACTGGTTATTCATCACCATCACGTATTGTTAATGGAATTAAAACTGATATTCCTTTTAATCAATGGAATAGGGATGAACGAATGGATGCTCAATTAAATGCAAAATCTTTAAATTGTTTTTTATGTGCTTTAAATTCTGATGATTTTTTGTTAATTTCCACGTGCACTACTGGTAAGGAAGTTTGGGATAAATTGCACACCATATACGAAGGCTCTAATGAAATCAAGCAATCAAAGTTGAATATTTTAATGCATGATTTTGAAATATTTTCTATGAAACCTTTTGAAATGATTTTAGACATGTATACAAGGTTTATTCAAATTACTACATCATTGCATGCCTTAGGAAAAGATTTTTCAAATTTTGAAAAAGTTAACAAAATTCTTCATTGTTTACTTGAAAAATTCAATGCTAAAGTTGTTGCTATTTGTGAATCAAAAGATTTGAATGATTATTCTATTGATAATTTGATTGGCTCACTCATTGCCTACGAGCAAGGGTTGGGTCAAAGACTTTTGGATGCAGGTGAAACGATAGTTCTAAAAGCTGAAGATATGGAAAGAGGAAGCTTAGTTGGTGACGATAGAAAGGGCTTGTCAAGCAAATCACAAAGCTCACCAAAGCATAAGCAAAATTGGAAAAAAGGTAAAATTGGTAAGGATGTTAATATTTCCTCTGACGTTATTTGTTTTAGATGCAGGAAACCTGGACATATGAAAAATGAGTGCCCTAATTTAAGAATTCTCCCTGCAAAAGAAAAGGGTAAGGCGAAGTTAAATTTAAAATTTTATGATAAAGACTTTTATTCAAAGATCCAAACAATATATCATTAACATAAATCTTAACAATGAATAGGTTTTCTCCTTTTTTCCTTATAAATAAGGTGGTATCTACACTACCCTTAACAAAGTATCTATTTATAAGGAAAATGCTTAGCCTTACATACCATACTCTAGGTGCCTGCTTCACTCAACATAAAGCCTTTTTAGTTTAAATACATGATTAGGAAATTTAGAGTTCTCAAAACCTAGGGTTACTTAACATATACATCTTCTTTAATTAACTCATTTATGAAGAAACTTTTAACATCCATTTCATATATCTTAAATTCTAATGGCTAACATCATTCTAATAGCTTCTAGTCTTACAACAGGGGAAAAGGTCTCTTTAAAGTAATTCCCTTAACTTTGATTGTATCCCTTAGCTACTAATCTACTTTTATTTTTAATTATTATGCCAGAGTAATTCATATTATTTTTGAAAACCCAATTGGGTCCTACCACACTCTAGTCTTTGGGTCTACTAATCAACTCCCAAACATCATTCCTAATAAATTGATTTAACTCTTCTTGTATGGATAGGATCCAAAATTTATTAGATAAAGCCTGATATATAATGGTTCTATCATAGAGATAATGGTAGAGTGGCTAACAACTTTTCTAAGTCCATGTCTAGTTCTTACTCCTATTGTTGGATCTCTTAGAATGAGGTCATTAGGATTTCTAGATAAATATCTCCAATCATTAGGCAACAGACTCTGAGGTATTATTCTATTATCTAAGTCAATAGATTCTACTCCTTGGGTGACCTCAACCACTTCTTCTTCTTTCGACATAGGCCCACAAAAATTATTAGACTCATCATATATTACATGGGTGGTCTCCTCTACCATTAATGTCTTCTTATTGAAAACTTTATAGAAGTTACCAACAGCTGAGTATCCTAGGAAAACTCCTTCATCAAATTTAGAGTCAAATTTGGTAAATGGGTATTTTTCATTATCTAGAATAAACACCTTTCACATAAATACATGAAGGTGAGAGAAATTTAGTGTTTTTTCTTGGAGTAACTCATAGCATGCCTTATTTAGCTTGGATCTAATATTAACCCTATTGAGAACATAGTAAGCAGTGTCCACTACTTTTTCTCATAAATACTTAGGAAGTGAGTATTCAGCTAGCATGGCTCTAGCAGCTTCTACCATTGGTCTATTCTTTCTTTCAATAACCCATTATGCTCAGGGGTTTTAGGAGCTAGAAAATTATGTTCTATACCAAGATCCTAACAATATGATTCAAATTTATCATTTTTAAATTCCCCACCATGATCATAATGAATGATTAGAATTTTACAACCTATTTTTTTATCTATATGGAGAATGTCCTAAACTCCGTAAATGATTTGCTTTTATGTAATAAAAATCAAATCCAGGTAAACCTTGAGTAATCATCAATAATCACTTGTCCATACACTTTCTCACCTAATCTAACAACACTAACTAGTTAAATCAAATTATATGAAGGACTTCAAAGGGTTTATAGGTAGTAATGTACTTTATTGAGTGGAAAGAAGTTTTGATTTGTTTTCTTTATTGACAAGCATTATAATGATGGTCCTTAAAAAAGTCTAGTTTGGGTATGCCTCTAAATAGGTGTTTTTAACGCATCATTTTCACCCGTTTCTTTCTCTCCTTGGCGATTTGTAGTGAGAGAAGCTCTGGGTATGGCGGGGGGCGACCAAAGGTCTCCCCTCTGCTCTAGCGGGGGTGGTGGTGACGGAACGACTAGCGGTGAAGAGCGAAGGCGATCGGGAGTTGGATCTGGAGGATCGAAGAAGAATGGTGAATGTTCGGGAGCTAGATCTGGAGGATCTCTGAGTAAACCTACGACTAGGAAGTCGAAAGGTAAAACTCAGGACGCAGGAAAGATGGGATCAGAGGGATCATCGGAAGGCCGCTGGGAGGTCAAGCCGAGGAACTTGGATCTAAAAATGGCAATGCTGATTGCTAAGAGCGGTGGTCAGATGCGTGCGACTGCTATGAAGAGGGAGGATTCTTCTCCTAATTTGAAGATGGAGCTGGTGTCGGCCTTGAAAGTGAATATGATTATTTATCCGACCTTTGTTGGGACGGATTCTTCAATGAAAGTGGAAGGTTTGCAATCGGGGTTGGAGGAGAGTATAGATCTGGAAGAGATGTTTGATGTTGATGCGGCTATGCCTGGTCGGACTGGTGTAATGAAGATTGTAAATGGAAAAGTCCTTGTTGAGCGATGATCCTTTGATCGGAGCTGACTACGTGATGGAGGCTAGTACTAACTTGAATGAGTAGAACATTGGTGTTATGGACATTGTTGGTAGCAATGGGAATAGTCCTGTTCTGGTGAGTGAATCAACTGTGGTTGAGATGATATGGGTGAATGAAGTAGAGGCTGGTTCTGCTGGATTGAACAATCTGTGAAATAGCTCTCTAAGTGATTGTGGGAATGTTGGTTCAGTTAGTACCTCAGTGAATCTGGAGAATGTGAAAGGAAAGGCTCCGGCAAAATTTGAGAATAGAGTTCCTCTATTCTCTGGTGGAGTGAGCAACGCTTGGAGGAAGCCTGAGCACATTCCGATCCAACATCTAGAGGAGATAAATGCGCTATCGAATGATGGGATTTCTATTGATCTCAACATGGAGGTTGTTAAGGCGAATGTGGCCAAATTGGAAAGAGCTGTTGTAGGGAAAATTCTGGGCAGGAGAGCTTTGTATTTCCTCTTGAAGTCAGAAATCCAGCGTCAGTGGGTTTTGGAGAATTTCAGCTAACAACTCTGGGACATGACTGTTTTGTTTGTGTTTTTGGATCGATCGAAGCCAGGAATGCAGTGTTGTGTGGTGGTCCTTGGTTTATCTGAGGTAATATTATTGGGCTGGATAGATGGACACTGAGCTTCTCCCCGGAGTCGATGGAAGGATTATCCTCTCCAGTCTGGATTCGTCTTCCAAATATTCCTCTCCAGTATTAAGATGATTGTAATATCACCATAGTTGCCTCAAAGATTGGCATGCCTCTGTAGATCGATGCACAGACGGGGAATTGGGGTAGAAGATAATACGCCCGGGTGTGTGTTCGTATGAATTTGGCCAAGAAACTTCAACCTGGGATTTGGGTTAATGGCATGAATGAGAGGTTCTACCAAAAGGTAGAATATGAAGGCATTGGGCTATTGTGTTATGGATGTGGGAAAGTGGGGCATCGGAGGGAGTTTTGTCTATCTAGAGCTGGCGGACAAGGGGAGGATGTGGTCAAAAGAGCAGGGGAACAACCAAAGCAAGTTGGTACGGGCGAATATAGTTCTACCCAGAATTTGAGTAGTGGTGGGAGAGTGAACCCTTTAAAAACCCAAGAAGAATGCTTTATCTGTTATTAAAACAGAGGGTGGAAGCAAAGGCAAAATGGTTGGCAGCAATGATAAAGGAGGGAGTGTAGATGCACAGGATGAACTGAATAGGGGCAAAGTTAATACGAATGAAGGATCGCAGGAAATTGAGGATCTGTTGGGTCCTTGGATTCAAGTACCCCCAAGATGGAGGAGAAACACATGATCACAAGGCAGGAATAAGGAAAATATGGGTGATAAATATAACCTCAATTTTCCTAAGCAAGTGGACTTGAACAAGGTTCAAGTGCCTGATAGTATGTTGAAGCCCACTCAAAAACAGAACAGGATGGGTTTTAAGCAGCGGTTTCCATTCACGGTTGGAATAAGAATGGCTAACATAGCCAATGCTCTGAAGGAGCTTAATCAATTGGGACCTATTCTGGAGGTTCCCAGGAAAAGAAAAAACGAAATGATGGAAGCTACTAGCTCGATTTTGGTGGAGGATCTAGGCGGCGGGGACGCTTCCCCTTTTGTTGCTTAATGTCTTCCATCATTATTTGGAATATCAGGGGTGCCCATAAGAAGCAAACTGGGCATTACTTGCGTAGCCTTATTGGAAGCAATGAGGTGATATTTGTTGGTTTAGTTGAGATGATGATTGAAGACATCACTAGGACTGAAGTTGACAAACTTATTGGTAGTAACTGGGATTTTACTCACTTCCCAGCTGCTGGAAGATCGGGTGGATTGCTGGCTCTTTGGAGATGGGATACAACACAGTTTGTTGTGGTTTCGATGATGAATCAAGCTATTATTGGCTATTTGGTGATGCCCAATCTTCAGAAGTGGGAGATTGCATTGGTTTATGCTAGTAAGTATTATCATAGTCGTAGATTGTTATGGGATACTATTAGCTCTAATCTTGATGCTCATCTACCTATGATTGTGGGTGGAGATTTTAATTGCTGTCTTGAACAAAGTGAGAAGAAGGGAGGCAGTAGATATAGTTATTCTTTGGGTGCTCAGGAGATGACATCTTTCTTAGTTGACAATGACTTACATGATCTGGGTTTTATTGGACCGAGGTTTACCATAACAAATAATAAAGTTGGAAATAGCAAGATATGGGTTAGATTGGACAGAATTCTTATGAACTCTGAGGGGATTAGAATTGCCCCCTTGCCTACTGTTAAACACATGGTGAGGCTTGCTTTGGATCATTGCCCTCTATTATTGAACCTTTCGTCTTCTTCCTTTAGAGCTGGGAATAGGTGGTATAGATTTGAGGATATCTGGATGTCTTATCCAACTACTTGGAAACTGGTGTGGAAGGAATGGAACAAGAGTGACTATGGGCAGCCGGCTGAAGTTCTAAACCGCAAGTGTTCTAGAACACTCAGAGCTTTGTTCTACTGGAGCTGGAATCGTTTAAAGGAGTTGCAGGATTTGAAAAGTTCTCTTGAAGCAAGTTTGGAGGAACTCCAAGAGCTTGAATCTTCAAATAATGGATTGAATGATGAGCAAGATTATGAGATGCGAAGAAAGACTGTTGAGTTAAATACCACCTTGGCACGTATTGCAACATGGTGGAGATAGAGAGCGAAGGCTAGGTGGATCGAGGATGGGGATGCTAACTCGCATTTCTTTCATTATTTTACTTCGGCTCGTAGAAGGGGGAACAGAATCCTGGAGGTCAAGAATCCAAATGGAGATAGGATTGAAGATCTAGCTATTATACAGGAGGAGTTCTTGAGGTTCTTTATGCTCAAATGGAAGGAGAGACAGATTGTCACTGATTATTGGCCTCACTTTCACAGGGAAGATATGATTTCTGATCAGGTGAATACGACTCTGGAGGAAGAGATCATGGTGCTGAAGGTTCGACAAGCCGTTTTCAGCATGGGGAACAATCGTGCTCCGGGTATGGATGGTATTACATCTTCCTTTCTGAAATTTTATTGGGGGATTATTAAATGCGAGGTTACCCGTGCTATTGTTCATTTATTTTGCACTAACACTATGTGTGAAAGCTTGAAAGATACATTAGTTGTACTCATTCCTAAGACGGAGAATGCAAATTTGCCAGCAAAATTCATGCCTATTAGCCTTTGTCAATCATTCTACAAGGTTGTGGCTAAGATCTTGATTAATAGACTAAAGCCGGTGTTGGGCAATATCATCAGCGAGGAGCAAGGGGCCTTTGTTCCGGGGAGGTCCATTTCCAGCCATGGCCTTTTAGCTAAGAAGATGATGAACAAGTTCCAGTTCTCTGCCCAGAAGTTGGGGATGATGGATTTGAAGATTGGCATGGAGCAGGCATACGACTGTATGTCTTGGGACACTTTGCAGAGGGTGATGATGATGATGGGATTCTCTGGTAGTTTCGTTGAATGGATCATTCAATGCATTTCCAAGCAAAGATTTTTTTTACTGCTTAACGGTAACAGAACGCCCTGGATTTATGCTGAGAGAAGCCTTCGGCAAGGCTGTCCATTGTTGTCGTATCTGTTTATTCTCTGTTCTGAGCTTCTTACTAAAGCTTTTAGACAGAGGGGGCAGCTTGGAGTTCAGGTTGTTAAAAATGTGGAGAGGATATCTCATCTGTTGTATGCAGATGATATCCTTGTTTTTGCTGAAGCTAGTAAGAGTAATGCCCTTTGTATCATGAAGCTGTTAGATGATTACTGTAGCTGGACTGGACAGAGGATTAACTGTGGGAAATCAGCTATTCTGTTCAATAGAAGATGCCCCAACTGGAAGAAGCGAACAATTGCTAAGTTGATGGGGTATAAAAAAGGGAATTCTTTGGATTACCTGGGATTACCTTTGGTAATGAGGAGGTTAAAAGTGACTTATTTTGATAAAATCATTAGAAATGCCCACCATAAGACGAACATTTGGGGGAAGAAGCATTTGTCATTTGCTGGCAGAGCAGTATTGATTTGTACTTCGCTTCTTAGTATTCCTATGTATTTGATGTCTCATACTAAAGTTCCTAGGGGCATTCCTGATGCTATTGAGAAACTGGGCAGAGGACTTCTATGGCAGAAGGACTCTAATAGCAGGGGGATGCATTATGTTGGATGGAAGGAAATGTGTCAACCTAGGGACCTGGGATTCCATCGACTGACCAATTGGCAGGGACCTTTGCATGCTAGGGTGGCTTGGCAAGTGCTTAGTAATATGAATTTGTTACTTCATATGGTGGTGAGATCCAAGTATGGAATGGAGCTATGGAATGACATGCAGGTGTATAGAGCTTCTATCACTTGGAAGGTGATTCATGATGGTGCTAAGGCTCTTAAAGCCATCATCGGGTGGAACATTGGAAATGGCCAAAGCATAGATGTGATGCAGGACTGATGGATCCTCAATCGGAGGATAGACTCATGGCCTATCTTTGTTAATGTAAATGAGGTGGACAATGTAAGGGTGAATTGGCTGCTTGATGACACTGCTAGATGGAATGAGGAGCTGGTGGAACATTGCTTTGGTAAAGTAATGGCTGAAAGGATTATGGCCATTGCTACTAATGGGAACAATGGAATCGATGCTCCAGAACTCATTCATTGTTGAATGAGTATGACACTGACTGCAAAGGCCTATAAGGCCAGGATGGGAGAGGGTGAGTACCTATATGGTTGGATGAGGAAATTGAAATTGCACCCACGGGAAGATTTTTTCTGGTGGCGTCTCCTAAGGAATGCTATTCCTACCAATCATTGGCTATCATGTAGGGCTTATCGACAACCTGTCTTTGCCTGTGGGGCTGTCAAGTGGAGGAGAACCTTGACCATTGTACAACTCAGTGTGCTAAGCTGAAAGACGTGTTTGGTATTCTGAGGAAGTGGGGGTTTGCAATGCCGATGGTCCATTCAATGGCAGAATTGATGCAGGAGATATGTGCTAATGTGGATAATAACCCAAGCCTAAGACGAATATGTTGCTACACAATTTATCAGGTTTGGCGTGCTAGGAATGAGCTGAAACACACAGGGAAGTGCAGGCCCCCTTTTATCATTGCTGCTACCGTGCTTTCACTGCTGCCAAAAACTTATTGTTCACCTATCTTGGAGCAATGGAGTACTATCCAGTCCGCTGGACTGTCGTCTTACAAACAATGGTGCCCTCCCCCCCCCCCCCCCCCCCCCCCCCCCTCCTGGATGGCTGAAATTTAATGTTGATGTAGCAGTGTAAGCGTCTAATAAGGTAGGGATTGGAATTTTGGTGCGAAACTTTGAGGGGGTGCTTGTAATTGCTGTTGGTAAAGATTATGAACATTGGGATGTACTCCAAGCTGAGATGAGTACTGCTGCTGCTATACATGAGGTTGTTATGGATTGGATGATTGATTTAGAAGGGATCATTATAGAAGGTGATAGTATTAATGCTATCAAGTGGTTGCAGCACATTTATGATCACAAGAACAAAGTTCATTTCAGTTATGAGGGACCGGATCTCTCTTTTTTGATGGGGTTTAAGAAGGTTTTGTTTCAGTACATAAACAGAGATAGTAATCGGCCAGCAGATTTTTGCCCCAATATAGCTTTACAGGGTAGTTTTACTTTTCTGGATGTAAATAATGAGGAGTTCCCCTCAAATCTCTTGAGGTTGATGAGGGAGGAAAGTGGTAGGATATAGTTACTTTGAGTGCTTACTTGTAACTAGTTTTCTTTTCATTAATGCAAAATGCAATATTCAGCAAAATAGGTCTTTTTGGGTTACTTTTCTAAGATTTTTCATGCTTATATAGCATAGTCTCCTATGCCATAACTAGGATTCATCAAAAATTATTTTCAAACAAAGAGAATTAGTATATTCAATACAATTCAAATCAAGCATGTAAATAATATTAATTGTCTTTCCTTCTAAAATGACATTTTGATTCAAACTAATCACACAACTAGTAGATAAAAATTTAAAGTGAAAACCTTTGTAACATAGTTGGATAATACTAAGCAAATTATGTTTCAAGCCATTTACTAGTAAAAAATTTTCAATGATGGAGTTTTTGGAATTACCAATCATACATGTGTCTACCACTTTTCTAGTGGTATTATCTCCAATTGTTACCTTGCCTCCTACACTGTCCTCCAGTATGATAAATTATTTTATGTCTTCAATCATGTTCCTTGAGCATCTGCTATCCAAGTAGCACATGCTCTCACTAGGTCTTTTGTGAGTGCATCCCTACAAAGTCAATAAATTATTAGATTTGGGAACCCAAGTGAGTTTGGGTTCCACCTTACATATTGATGAATAAGATGTTTGCATGTTATGATGTGATGCAAGTAATTTGGCCTCCACACAAAATGTGTCCTATGGTGTATAGTGCAAGTGCAGGGCATGTGACATAGCATGCCACAAGAATGACACCTAACACTTGGGAAAGGGTTAACGAATCTACATGGGTTATGGTGCTTCCTCGTAGGCTATATGATGCTTGTTGTGATGATGAGTTATACCACGGTATCAATGTAGGTGATGGTTTATTATTTTCATGTTCATTGACTTTTTCTTTTAGGAATTTTTTATCACTTTCAAAGCTCTCCACTTCTAAATTCAATGCATGCTCACTACCATCTAATTGACATGCAAGTGCATATAATTCTTAAAATGACCCTTTCAATTCAATATTCTTTGACATTAAGGATTCATGTGCATTTGTTAGATCAACATACCTCTTGTTTAGTGCATCATATTCATCAAGTATAAACATATGTTCCTTATCAAATGCAAAAAGATCCATTCTAAGATAATTATGTTTATTTTGCAAATTTGAGAATTCAAAATTTTGACTAGCATACATTTTCTTGAGTTTTATATATCCATTGTGAATTTTTTATGAAACTTTAAATAATTCATCATAAGAAAGCTTACATACCTCTTCTTGACTAGAATGATCAAGACTATTTGTACCATAAACCATAAATTTGTTATCTCCATATATATTGCTGGTTTTAATGAATCTAAAGTAAAATCTTCCCAAAATGCCTTATGAGTCTATTGCTTGCCCATTTTAAACTTTGTTTTCTCTTCACCCTTTTCCTTGATAGGGTAAGCTTTTAGGTTAGGAAAATCTGTACTTAAGTTCCTCGGCTTCTTGCATTCAAAAAAATAGTATTAGATGATGCCTTAAAATTTTTATTTAATTTACTTTTGTTCCACTACTAATAACACTTTTTTCTTCTTAAGAAGCTTTTAAATTATTGTGTCATCAGTGCTATGTAATCCTCTCCTTCAATTGTAGAGTTTCCACTTTTTGACTCATTTACTTTCAGTGCTACCACCTTATCCTTTTCTTATTTCCTGCATCTTGCAATCTTTAATTCACAACTTTCTCATAAGCAATGAGTGAGCCTAGCAAGTTATTGATAAAATAAATTTTAAGATCTTTGATTCACAGATGGCAGTAACCTTAACATCATAATTACTAGGTAAAACTCTGAGGATTTTATTTACTTTCTTAGAGTTAGAAATCTCACTTCCTAAAGTATACAGAGACATTACAATTTATATAAACCTAGTGTACATATGTGAAATGGCTTCATTAGGTTTCATACGAAAGAGTTCATAGTCATGCAATAAAAAGTTCAACCTAGATTATTTAACCTCACTGGTTCCCTCATATATGATACACAATTTATCAAATATTTCCTTTCAAGTGGTACATATAGAGACTCTCATATAATCTTCTAACTTAAGAGCCTAGAAAACAAAATTTAAACACTTTGCATTCAATTGAACCAAGTCTCTATCCTTATTGCTCTATTGATTAAACAATAACTCGGATTTAATTACATTAATAAAAAATAAGGTGCAAAATAACCCTCTTGTACTAAAAATCACATGCAAAAATTGATATATTACAAAAAAAAAAGTAGACATGAAAATTTTACAAAATCAAATAATATGTTATCAAACAAAGGTGGACAACTAATAAAGTAACCTTCTGCGGTGTTCCTATTTCCAAAATGTGCCATGGATCATTTTCCTCTAGCTTTCTAAAATTATAATTTTATGTACCGCTCTGACACCAATTAAAAGTTTGATAAGGATGCTAAGCCTAAGTGAATGTGTCCCTAGGCACAACAAGAAGAGGGTGCCTTGGTGAACTAAAACAAAAATTGCTAACTTTAAAAAATAAAGATGACATTTTTTGTATTTAATTATTAAAAATAACATACCATTTACCAAGGCATCCTAAAGGTAAGATCACAAAATCGGTACCTCCCTATCATATGAGTTGGCTTCGTGGAACTCTGTTCTACTACAAACCACTCATGCTGTCGGAGAGCAGGAATCTCAAGGGTCATTGTGGCCTGAATACATTCTCTATGCATTGGGTTTCAGTGTAAATAAGTTGATATCTGGATGGTCGTTAGACTTTTTCTAGAGACATATTAGTCCTCGATTACCAAGTGTAGATGAGGTTGGTTTTCCCCCAATTGTTGGTCGACTCGGTCAGGTATGTGAGTGTGGTGGTTTACTGATATGTAAATGAATAATTTTATCAAATATTAAAAAAAAGAGGTGATGATATTCTAATCAACAAAATAAAGTATTAATCATCAATTTTTAATAAGTAGTTATCACAGAAATAAAGTGCAAACAAAGTAAAATATGAAGCTAGAAAATCATAACAAACACATCAAAGATTTATTATTGTTTGGTCAACCTTTACTTATGTCCACACCCTAGAGTCCTCCTCTCTAAGTATTGTGCTATCACTATAGTGTCTCTCCTTGAGCTGAAGAACTTCTTCCCAAGAAACCTAGACAGACACTTGTAGGAAGAATGCAAGACAATTGCTTAGAGCAATTATGTGAAACCCTCACACTACTCCCTCACACACAAGCTCTCCCTTTCTTCTTCCCAAATCTTTCTTAGATCTTTTTCTCCAAGCTCCCTTTCAAGAACACTCAGCATAGAAAGACTTGAAATAAGTATATTGAGAGGGACTAAATAAAAGGCCTCACAAAAAGCCCTAAAATTTAATTTTGTTTATACTAATCATATCGTATGATCTAAGATCGTATAGTACAATTAGTTCAAATCACCTTGTTAGTACTGTATGAATTATAATTTGTAATACAATCAATTCTACTAATTATGTTGATCGTCTCATATGATATTAAGAGTCATCCAGTATGATTGATTGAAACAACTTCTTTTTTTACCCAATATGATTACCAATGATAAATTATCGTCCTATACAGGGATCTGGTCATATAATAAGATAAACTCCAATCGCCTAATATAATTTGATTTCACAAATTAACTAAAATTATTTCCTTAAATATATTATTAATTTAGGTAAGATTTAACTACATTATATATTATGATACCTATTGTATAGTATGATTAGTTCTGATTTCGAAATTAAAAATATTATGTAAATTATTATGAGATCAAATTACTTTACATATCACAATTAGCTATTTTAATGATTTTTTAATTAGTTGATCACATATTACTAGATCATATATTGCCTAGGTGGGAAGAATTATGGATTTGTAATTTTAGACGACTTCTCTAGATTCCCTTAGGTAAGATTTCTAGCATCTAAGAATGAGTCGTTTGAGGTATTTAAGACTTTCTCTATTTGGTTCGATGAAAATTAAGATGTGAAATCTAAAAAATCCATAGTAATAATGGCAGAGAGTTTCAAAATGAAAGATTTGAAACCTTCTGTCAAGAGATAGGAATAGAGCATAACTTCTCTGCCCATAAAACTCCTCAGCAAAATGGAATAGCAGAAAGAAAGACTAGAACCATGGTAGATGTTGCTAGGGCAATGTTAGCTGAGTACACTATTCCTATATATTTTTGGGCAGAAGTGGTAAACACGAAGTGTTATTTCTTAAATAGGGTGAACACTAAGTCAAAGTTGAATAAAACACCATTTAAACTCTTTAAGGGTCGGACACCAAATCTTTCACACTTACATGTCTTTGGTTGTGAATGTTTTGTCTTAATAAATGGAAATTTCCCTTAGGAAAATTTGATCCTAAGGCTGATGAGGGTGTTTTCTTAGGTTATTCATCTATAGGTTTTAAATTATATCAAATGGACATTAAGAGTGCTTTTCTAAATGGGATAATCAAAGAGGATGTTTATAATGAGCAACCCCCTAGATTTGAAAGCTCATAATTTCCAAACCATGAATTTGATTTAAAAAAGGCACTGTATGGGTTAAAACAAGCACCTAGAGCCTGGTATGAAAGACTTAGCTCATTTTTTTACTATATAAAGGATTTGTAAAGGATAGTATGGACACCACTCACTTTCTATAAAAGGTTAAAGTTGAAATTCTCATTTGTTTCAGATTTATATGGATGACATTCTATTTGGATCCTCAGATAAAATCTTATGTGATGAATTCTAAAAAATAATGAGTAATGAGTTTAAAATGAGCATGATGGGATAGCTTAATTATTTTCTTAGTTTTAGTATAAAATAAATAGAAAATAGAACATTTCTTATCCAAACTAAATACATTAAGGATATTCGGAAAAAATATGAAATGGATAATGCTAAGCCCATGAACACTCCAATGAGCTCAATAATTCAACTAGACAATAACCCGAATGGAAAATCAGTAGTCCCAAAAAATACAGAGGAATAATCGGATCTCTCTGAAAGTTTGATGGGGATGTTAAGCCCTATGAACTTAGTCCCAAGCTAACCAAGAGGGGGGGTGAATTGGTATTTTAAAAAATTCTTTTCACAAAGAAAGAAAATTGCATAAACCAAATCACACCACAACAAATAAATGCAGAATTTAAAAGCGCGGAAGTAAGAAAAGGAACACAGAAATTTATAGTGGTTCGATCGACTCGACCTACGTCCACTCCTTGGAGGCACCCTCCAAGTATTGCACTACAAAACGTGACTCTCCTTTAGCCCCCACGGCTAGGCGGAGAAACCCTCACAAGAACCTCCTTTTTGCCACCCCGGCAAGGCAGAGAACCTATCTCCTTTTGCTTCCTCCTGAAGCTGGCAGAGAACCAAAACCAAAAGCAAAACTCCTTACCTCTACCGACCCTTCCACGGATGAGAAACTCTAGACGAAGACGACGCAGAGCGATCCTTGAAGCAACCCTTATGAATCCCCTCACAAGCTCCCCCTCACAAGATCCTCTCTCTCTCTCCTCTCTCTCTTTCTCTCCTCAAGGTCTTCTCAGGTCAAGGTAGTAGCCAAAGGTTTTTAAAAATGTTGAACAAGAGCTCTTAAATAGAAGAGCTTCAAAAGAGCTCATTAATTGCAAGTTGCCGACAATATCGTTCAGGCCGATATGGACATCAGCCTGGCCGATCAGTACAAATACATGAGGATCGGCCAGAGCATCGCCCTGGATGGAAAATAGGATGATTGAAAATTGGCTTGATCTTCCAGGCCGATCTCACGATCGTCCGGGCCGATCAGTTCAAATCAGAAAAAAATCGTCCTGACAATAGCCCTGGATACAGGCTGGCCGATATTGATCGTCCTGAAGTAACTTAAGGTTTTTGACTAGATCGGCCTGGCCGATCCTGCGATCGTCCAGGATGATATGATCATATCAATCATCCTTAATTACTCCATTGATTTCCTAAACAATTATGGCATAATTTGTGAATATCGTCCAGGCCGATCCTAGGATCGTCCTGGCCGATAATTTAAAAATACAGTATACCATAATTGACTATGGCGGCTACTTCTTTCTGTGTTGAGCTTATCGTCCTGGCCGATACATGTATCATCCAGGACGATCTGTTAATGTCGGCTTCCTTAATTAAGAATCCTTAATTTAGACTTTCTGTTTTAAGCTGATCGTCCAGGCCGATCCAAAAATCGTCCTGGCCGATATGAGTAAAAATAGAAATTCTAAGTCTCTCAAGTGTGTGTGTGAAGGGTTACATAGCATCAAACTCTTTGACTATTACAAGTAAACTCAAAAGGTGAAAAAACAAATGTACAGACTGACTCAACCCTAAACCTATGCAATCCTGAACTTGGCTCCTTCTTGATCGTCCGATCTTCGATTCCTGAAAAGTTAGAAGCAACAAGCAGTCCAAGAGAAACAGTGTTTGTTAATCATCAAAACATAAGTCATGAAAAATAGATTTGCAACAATCTCCCCCTTTTTGATGATGGCAAACACAGTAGGAATAGTTAAACCAAAAACATGTTTATTAGAAAATCAAAACATTTTTTTCTTTTTTTTTTTTCTACCACACCCTATTCTACTCCCCCTTTTTTATCACAAAAAGAGGGTCCAAATACAACATAAAAAACATCACAAAAAAACTTAACAAGCAAACTACAAAAAAGACAAACAACACAAAGCACAAGCTAAAAGAACGAGGGATCCTGATCATCAGATGGTGGTTGTGGAGGTGGCTGCTGAAAGTAACCGGCAAGTGTGGTAAACTGAGCATTGAACCAGGCGATGTCCTGGTCATGCTGCTGCTGCTGGTGAGTAAGAAAACTGTCAAATCGGGCTAAATCCTCAACGCGGTGATGCTCGTAACTGGCAATGTCCTCAGAGTGTTGCTGCTCCTGGGCAGCAACATAGGCGTCAAACCGGGTCTCCCAACGATCAAATCTCTCAATCAAATGATCAACCGGTGAGTGCTGGTGGAGAGGAGCAGGGTCAGGAAAGGGAGCTGTAGCGGGAGCCTCCTCCTCTCTAGCCCCCCGAGGTTCTTCAGGGTGGAGACGAGTATTGTGAAGGGTGCTGAAGGAATTGTTTGAGTAGAAGGGAGTTGGGAGGTTTGGTGGATTGGGATATTGAAGTTGGTATTTAGTTTCAAGAACATAGGCTATGATGTGTCCTAAGGCTAGATTTGGTTTCCTTTTGTGGCCTGGATCGCGAATTGTGGTTAGGTGATCAATGTATCGAAAAATTAGGTCCGCAGTGTTGATTTCCTTATGAGCCATGATGTAGAAGGTAGTGAGGGAAAGCAGAGGGGTGATGTGGACTCGGTCGCCGGCTTTTGGAATGACGGAGGTGCGAAGGACATGTTGGATTGTTCTAGCATCTCTGACTAACGAGCTAGTCTCTCCAATATGGTAAGGTACATTGGTCTGGCGAAGAAAGTGATTTGCCGTGGACTAGTCAAAATCAGGGTCAGAGGCGATTATGTGCAGCTTATCTCCGGTGGTGGATAGCTGTAAAAGATCAACACAATCCTGATATGTGATTTCGACAGGGCGTCGATTCACATAGGAGGTCAGGGTTGTGAAGGTAGGGTTGATGCGAAGGTTTGCAAAAACTTCTAGAAGAAACTCTAAATTGAAAGGGAAAACAAGAGACAGAATGAAGCAAAGGGAGGTGTGAGCGAAAAAATCCATTACCGGGTAAGAGATGTGGACATGATTGATGATTCTGGAGACAGTGATTCCACACTCTTTGTAACGATGATAGGCGGCTTCATCTTCTGCTTCCCGGAAACGAGGGTCAATTCTTGCCCTCGAGGAACTTCCAGAAGTCTGTCGGGCATGTGTTCCCACCAACCATTGAGAGCACTAAGCAAAGAACACAAGAGGATAAAGGGTTGGAAGTGAAAAACCATGGCTGGAACGGCCTAAATTTAAAGAAATGGCCATATCATCCTGGCCGATCGCAGAATCGTCCAGGCCGATATGGTTCAATAATTACGTACAGGCCGATTGGTCAAAAAGGCGGTCCAATCGTTCGGGCTGATCAGATATCAGCCAGGTCGATTAGACACAGACTATCAGCCCGAGGAGTCAGTCCGGACGACAGTTAAAAAAGCAGATCGTCCGGGCCGATTAGGTGTATCGTCTAGGATGATGCACAATAATTGATCGTACCGGCCGAAGATAAAACGTTTTAAATGCTTGCCACGTGTATCATCCAGGACGAACAGTGGATCGGCCCGCCCGATTGTCCAATAATGGATCGTCCGGGGCCGAATTTAAAGATCAAAACATGCTGACACGTGGATCGTCCGGGACGGTCCAGTGTATCGGCCAGGACGATGCACATAGAATGCATCGGCCAGACAAATATACTATTGGCCAGGACTATTTCCATGAGTTTGATCAAATCGTCCAGGATGAAAAAGTATCGTCCAGGATGATGAATTGCAGTAAGCACAAAAAAAGGTCAGCAGATGGATTTTGAACAGAATTTGTCATATCGGCTAGGACGATAGAAATATCGACCAGGCCGATGTGACTAGAATTTGAAATCAAGAAAAGAATGGTGATGATCAAGACCCTCAAAAATAAAACAAAAGAAAAAAAATAGTCAAAGACACAGAAAATAAAAACAACACAATGAAAACCAAACACCAAACATTTTTGGATTTTAATTTTTCTATTTTTTTTTTTTTTGTTTTATGGAGGCATCATATGAGAATTCTTTTCACAAATTAAACTTTTAAAGTTCCAAGAGATCAAGAGGTTTAACAAATCCCAATCAGAAGAAGGTAGAAAAACTGAATCCGTTAACCCTAGATCGGACATCCTTCAGGGTACAAAATTCTTTTGGAAAACAGAGGCCTAACTCGGAATAACAAAATATAATAAGAAGATCCATTCAAGACTTGTTTACAACTAAAATAACTCATAAATAATAAACCAAAGTAATTTTTCTCAATCATGGAAATTGAAATGAAGTCTTTGAAAGTATCACATAATCAATGAGTTTTCTAAGTTTTAAGAGTTTTTTAAAAAAGAGAGGATAGCTTGCATTTAGTGGGCTCATTTTATGCCTCTTATCACTTTGATTGACTCTTTGAGCATCTTTTGATTTTTAATACACTTTTGTGTACATAGCTTTCTTTTCAATTTGGCTTCATTGGCCTCTTTCCTTTTTAACTCTTGCAAGCTAAAAACTCTTTAATATACCCTTAAAGAAAAAGACTTAGTTGTGAGTATATCCTCCAAATATTAGAGAATAGGAGCTCTCTCTCTAACATAGGGAAGAACAATCCACAACACAAAATCAAAATCACGTGATAAATGCAATGGCAAGATTTCAAAAGCTTGAATGATATCTAAGAATTTTGGCTATTATGCATAAGATAATTTAATATAGCAAGATAAGAAAGAGATCTTAGATGAAAAGCCATTGGTTAAACTGAGTTTAGACTTTTGTTTTAGAGAAGAAAATCATGCCACTAAACAGAGTCAGAAGAAGGGAAAACATCAACAGTTTACTCCCTTTAACCAATTTTGAAAAGCTAAACCCTATTTCCAAAAACTCCAATATTTAAAAGTTTGAAAAGTTTCATCATATGGAAGGCCAAAAATAAAGAACAATGTGAAAAACAAAACACATAAAACAAAATAATAAAGCAAACTAAAAACAACACAAAGTGAGCACAAAAACTAGCATAAACAAATAAAATAAAATAAAAGACATACAAAAGCTAAAGATTTCAAGCAAGTGATAAAGTAGCGGATTTAAGCAATTTTGAGCTGCGAGTCTCCTTAGGTCCAGTTATCTTATGCTCCCACGAGGTCTTTGGTGAGAGCACACCTACAAAACTCAACAACAGTCAGATTTAGGAACCCAAATAGGTTTGGGCTCCTTCTTAGGAAACGTAGAGTGCAATGCAGATGTGATATGCTTTGAATCATGCATCTTAGGTCTCCACACCCAATGTGTACTACGGTGAAATGTGCAAGTGTGTGAGATGTCTCCTAGCATGCCACAAGAAAAACATTGAACTCCAGGAAAAGATTTTCTTAAAAGGTTTGGGTAAAAATGCCTCTTCCTAGGTTCTGGCTTTTGATTAGTAGTTGGTGTCATCCTAGCTTTCTTACATGTTTCCAAATCATTTTGAATTCTCAAGTTAGTTCTTTTTAATGCATCATTCTCAATCCTCAAATTTTTCTCAATCTCTTTAGATTTCTTAAGATCATCCTTAAGTGAGGTGTGTGAAGCTTTTAATGCATTACTTTCATCAACTAATTCCAAATGCTTCTTGTTTAATTCATCAAATTCATCAAGGAGAGCCAAGTGATTTGAATCAATCATTGCATGATCTTTGAGAAAAACTTCATGCTCTTTTTGTAGATTTGAATGTTCTAATTTTAGTCTAGCATGAGTTTTCTTAAGTTTATTGTATGATGTATGGATTTTTTCACAAATTTCAAACAATTCATCATAGGTTGGTTTACATACCTCTTCCTCATCACTTTGATTTTCTCCCATGAAACACAAGTTTGTAGTCTCTTCCTCTGGTTCAATCTCAGAGGAATCAGTACCAGATTCTGCCCAGAAACCTCTTTGGATTTTCTTCTTTTCCTTCCTAGACTTAGCTTTCTCCTCACCTTTTTCCTTTTCTTTGCTTGAATGATCTTAAAGTGTAGGACAATCGGCTCTCACATGTCCAGGTTTCCTGCATTCAAAACAAACAACATCAGAAAATCCTTTAATATGTTTGTGATCCTTACCTTTTCTCCAACTTTGATGATGCTTTTGTTTCTTCCTTAGAAAGCTTTTGAATTGCCTTGTGATGAAGGCAATTTCATCGCTTTCAGACCCGGAAGATTCAGAATCCGATTTGTGTGCCTTCAATGCAATTGTTTTCTCCTTTTTCTTCTCACCTGCATCAAGATTTCTTTGATTCACCCCTTGCTCGTAAGCAATGAGTGAGCCAAGCAAGTTATCAATAGAATAGGTGTTCAAATCTTTAGATTCAGTGATGGCAGTAATTTTTGCATCATAAGACGAAGGCAAGCATCTCAAAATCTTGTTAACTTTTTCATAGTTCGAAAGTTCTTTTCCTAGTGCATGCAATGAAGTAGCAATCTGAGTAAACCTAGTGTACATGTCAGAAATTGATTCATGAGGTTTCATACGAAAACGTTCGTAGTCATGCAAGAGAATGTTTAAACGGGATTGTTTAACTTCATTAGTGCCTTCATAAGTGATGCACAATTTATCCCAAATTTCTTTACCAGTTTTGCAAGTTGAAACACGCATGTAATCCTCAGACTTCAAAGCACAGAAAAAACAATTCAAACATTTCGCATTTAATTGAGCTAAATCTCGTTCATCAAAAGTCCATTTGGTAAAAGCAACTTTAGTTTTAAAACCATTAATTTCACGAGAAGGTGGAGAATAACCTTCTTGAATAAGCATCCACATGCGATAATCAGTAGATTGTAAAAAAGTTGACATGCGAGTTTTCCAAAAATCAAAAGGTAGGTTATCGAACAGAGGAGGACGGGTAATAGAATACCCTTCCGTAGTGTTGCGATTCCCAAAGTTAGACATGGATCAAATTCAAAAAGTTTTCAAACTTTAATTTTTAAATCAGGCTCTGATACCACTTGAATGTTTGATGGGGATGTTAAGCCCTATGAACTTAGTCCCAAGCTAACCAAGAGGGGGGGTGAATTGGTATTTTAAAAAATTCTTTTCACAAAGAAAGAAAATTACATAAACCAAATCACACCACAATAAATAAATGCGGAATTTAAAAGCGCGGAAGTAAGAAAAGGAACACAGAAATTTATAGTGGTTCGGTCGACTCGACCTACGTCCACTCCTTGGAGGCACCCTCAAAGTATTGCACTACAAAATGCGACTCTCCTTTAGCCCCCACGGCTAGGCGGAGAAGCCCTCACAAGAACCTCCTTTTTGCCACCCCGGCAAGGCAGAGAACCTATCTCCTTTTGCTTCCTCCTGAAGCTAGCAGAGAACCAAAACCAAAAGAAAAACTCCTTACCTCTACCGACCCTTCCACGGACGAGAAACTCTAGACGAAGACGACGCAGAGCGATCCTTGAAGCAACCCTTGTGAATCCCCTCACAAGCTCCCCCTCACAAGATCCTCTCTCTCTCTCTCCTCTCTCTCTTTCTCTCCTCAAGGTCTTCGCAGGTCAAGGCAGCAGCCAAAGGTTTTTAAAAATGTTGAACAAGAGCTCTTAAATAGAAGAGCTTCAAAAGAGCTCATTAATTGCAAGTTGCCGACAATATCGTCTAGGCCGATATGGACATCGGCCTAGCCGATCAGTACAAATCAATGAGGATCGGCCAGAGCATCGCCCTGGATGGAAAACAGGACGATTGAAAATTGGCTTGATCGTCCAGGCCAATCTCACGATCATCCAGGCCGATCAGTTCAAATCAGAAAAAAATCGTCCTGACAATAGCCCTGGATACAGGCGGCCGATATTGATCATCCTGAAGTAACTTAAGGTTTTTGACTAGATTGGCCTGGCCGATCCTGCGATCGTCCAGGACGATATGATCGTATCAATCATCCTTAATTATTCCCTTGATTTCCTGAACAATTATGGCATAATTTGTGAATATCGTCCAGGCCGATCCTAGGATCGTCCTGGCCGATAATTTAAAAATACAGTATACCATAATTGACTATGGCGGCTACTTCTTTTTGTGTTGAGCTTATCGTCCTGGCTGATACACGTATCATCCAGGACGATCTGTTAATGTCGGCTGCCTTAATTAAGAATCCTTAATTTAGACTTTATGTTTTAAGCTGATCGTCCAGGCCGATCCAAAAATTGTCCTGGCCGATATGAGTAAAAACAGAAATTCTAAGTCTCTCAAGTGTGTGTGTGTGAAGGGTTACATAGCATCAGACTCTTTGACTATTACAAGTAGACTCAAAAGGTGAAAAAATAAATGTACAGACTGACTCAACCCTAAACCTACGCAATCCTGAACTTGGCTCCTTCTTGATCGTCCGATCTTCGATTCCTGAAAAGTTAGAAGCAACAAGCAGTCCAAGAGAAATAGTGTTTGTTAATCATCAAAACATAAGTCATGAAAAATAGATTTGCAACACTCTCCTCTACTTACATGAGAGTAGACTAGACATAATATTTAGTTTGTGCCTCTGTGCCTGATTTCAAGCTGATCCTAAAGAGTCTCACTTAACTACGATCAAGAGAATCATCAGATATCTACTAGGCACCCCGAACTTAGAAATTTGGTATCCTATGCACAACACTTCCTTTAAAGTCTTAAGGGACTCAGATTATGATTTTGCAGGATGTAGGGTAAATAGGAAAAGCACCTCTGGCACTCGCCAATTTATAAGACAATCTTTAGTTTCTTGGTCAAGTTGGAAGCAAAATTCAGTAGCCCTCTTAACGGCCAAGGCAGAATATATAGCAGTAGGAAGTTGTGTTGCACAAGTACTATGGTCAAAATAATAATTTCTTAATCTTGGATTATTCGTAGGAACCACCCCAATCACGTGTGACAACCGAGTGTAATCTACATATCTAAAAATCCAATTCAACACTCTCAAACAAAACACATAGACATTAGACGTCACTTCATAAGAGATCATATAGCTAAAGGAGACATCGAATTACAACATATAGCCACAAGAGATCAATTGGCAGACATATTCATGAAACCACTAGCCTATGACACCTTTATCACTTTGAGGATAAGACTTGGTGTCATAGACGTTCATGCATGATCAAAAACAAAAATAAAACTCAAAACCTATAAAAAAATAAAACTAATAAAAAAAACTCTGGTCTAAGGTGTTTCCTGATCGTAACACACTCACCACTAAACCTGAAAATTAACAACTCCTTTCCCATCATACTATATGATTCCTTTTCATACTGTATGATTTATCAAAGCTGCACCAATCACAGCCCTCTATTAAACCAACATTCTATATTCAATTCCTCTCTACATATCTTACTGTACGATTATCATCGTACTGTACAATCCATATGGTTGTGCATTCAAATCATTTGGTACGATATAATTACACTTCATACTATATGATATCTCTTATTCATATAGAATGATCCACGTATGCAAATGGATTAGGAAGAATTAAAGTCAAATGATATGACATAATTACAATTTGTACTATACAAACACCCATTTGTACTATAAAAAAAAGTTCATAACCGATCATACCAATGACCCCTCGGGACGAACATAATTCCTTAAGATCATACTGTATGATTTGACCACCTTTCCCAACCATTCGCCTAGATGACATATATGCCCATCGTATTGTACGATACTAGATCATACTTTACTATTGCCTAAAAACTCTATAAATTAGAGGGCACCTAAGATTACTTCACTCATTCCTTACCCACCTCACTCACTCTCACATATTCTTACTCGATGCCAATCTCAAGCAAGCGCGGCCGACTCATCCTTGGAAGTTCTTTCTCCTCTCATTGCCACAATGATCATTTTTTGTCTGCTAAGGATGAGGAAACATACCATAAGTTCAAGGCTTGTAAGATCACCACCTCTCGAATGCTCAATCAAGCCACCTTAAATTTTGAGGTGATGAGCCTATTTGTATCCACTACTTTACAATTCCTACTTACCCTAGCTTTTCCTTATAATTATGGGCTTATCTTTGAATTCCATTCCAATCTCACTATGAATGTAGAAAACTTAAGCCTCACCTCCTATATCTGCAGGCAAAATATTGAAATCACTAAGGTAGACCTCGCCTAATACATTGGGCTTTCTACTAAAGGTCCTAAAGCCCACTTTTTCCATACAAATGAATTTTACTAGAGTGCCATCAATCTAGTGCTTAGGAATGTTGCTTTTCACCAACACCAACCCCTTGTCCTATCTCGAACCCAAAATGTCCGTATCATTCAACATGTTCTTAGAACTTCAATCATACCCAAAGCTGGCGATAAGATTTGCATGACCCCAATCCTATTTGTTGTCACCTACCTCATCATGTCAAACACTAAATTTAATGAAGCCAATTTAATTCTTGATTACATCCAAAACATGGCCCTAGTTTGCCTTCCTATTACCCGTACAAAACTCAACTTAGCTCTTGGCTACCTCATAGGTTACATTCTTCCAACCAAATATCAGTCAATCTATCCTAGTGAACCCAACAATCTACCTATTTATATACGGATGTCTCCTTCTGTATTATATTTCATCAGGGATAAGTGCATGATGAGCCAGATTTTGATAAAGAAGGAGAGGCTACTCCGGAAGAAGAACCTGCTACACAAAGATGACATGCATCACACCGAGAACCTGTCTTATCCTCATGATGATCGAGTTGAATGATTTGACCAACTCTAAAGCCTTCTTGATACTCACGTCCAAGAAAAATACTAATAACACGATGAGGACAAGCGATGATTAGGGAAAAGATTTTCTTCAATTGATCAATAGTTCATGTCCATCCACCACTACTTTTAACCACCTCCACCACCACCTGATCAGGATCCTACTTTTTGACTTATCACTGTGTTTTATTTTTCTAAGTATTGTTTGTTACTCCACTTTTTGTTAATGTCAAAAGGGGAGAAGTTTGTTGTGTACTTTAATTAGCATATCTTATTTATTATTTTTTTATTGTAATGAAATTGATGTTTGTTTATCTCAGTCAATGTTTCTATTCATGCTTTTATATTTACTTAAAAAATACAAAATAAAATTATGCTAATTTGCATATCGATAATATTATTTGACATAATAAAAAAAGGGGAGACTTTTGCAATCCATGACCCCTAGATTGAGATTTTGATAATGACAAATAATGTCAATTTGAATTATTTCATTATTCATTAAATATTTTGAATTTTGCTCATGTCTGTGAGTACTAAAATTTCATGAAGATCACATATTACTCAAGATAACAAGAAGACTCAAGACTAGGTAGAATAGGATGTGAATTCTGTAACTTTAAAATTTTAATTTATTTTTTAGTTTTCTTTTCTTGAGTCTGGCCACAAAGTGTAAGCACACTAAGCAACCATGCACACACACAAGGGAGAGTTTTCATTCAAAGAAAAATTTGTTATTCTCTATAAATTATACTGTATAAATTTCAATCATACTGTACGACCTACTGTGGCTCAACAGATATCAATGAACAAATTGTACTATCGATCATTGACATACTATTTGATGTATTTTAATTAAAAACCCTAACTACAAAATTAATTTAAGTTTTTAAATCATAAATTTTGAACTGATCGTACTGTACGATCGAATCATACAGTACAAAATTTTGAATAAATACTTAAATTAACCCCAATGATTAGTCAGTAAATCAAGGATTAATTTTTGATTGGTTATCATGCTGTATAAAATGCTTCATATTATATGATCAACAAAGGCTATTTTCAATCATCGCAAACATCATGCCGGACGATCCCTTGATTTTTGAACTAATCATACTAGATTATGTGAAAATCATTCTGGACGATATGAAGCTTTTAACAAATCGTACTGTACAAAGTGGATTATACCAGATGATGAACAGAGACTAGTTTTCTTCATCCCAATGTGTGTCCTGAATAAATAGAAGGAAAATAACATATCGTACTGGATGATGTTGTATCGTACTGTACAATGTTGTTTAAAAAAAATTGCCTGTTCGTGCTCCTACATACCAGGATGAAGACTGTTGCAAATCTATTTTCATGGCCTATGTTTTGATGATTGACAAACATTATTTCTCATAGACTGCTTGTTGCTTCTAACGTTTCAGGAATCAAAGATCGGACGAACAAGACGAAGCAAATTCAGGATTGCATAAGTTTAGGGCTGAGTCAGTCTGTACTTTTGTTTTTCACTTCTTGAGTCTACTTGTAATGGTCAAAGAAACTGATGCTAAGTAACCCTTCACACACATACTTGAGAGACTTAGAATTTCTATTTTTACTCATATCGGCCAGGACTATTTTTGGATCGGCCTGGACGATCAGGCTTAAAACAAAAAGTCTAAATAAGGATTCTTAATTAAGGAAGCAGACATTAACAGATCGGCCTGGATGATACGTGTATCGGCCAGGATGATAAGCTCAAAATAGAAAGAAGTTGCCGCCATAGACAATTAAGGTATACTATATTTTTAAATTATCGGCCAGGACGATCCTAGGATCGGCCTGGACGATATTCACAAATTATGCCTTAATTGATCAGGAAATTAAGGGAGTAATTAAGGATGATTGATACGATCATATCATCCTGGACGATCGCATGATCGGCCAGGACGATCCAGTCAAAAACCTTAAGTTACTTCAGGACGATAAATTTCGGCCAGCTCGTATCTAGGGCTATTGTCAAGACGATTTTCCTCTGATTTGAACTGATCGGCCAGGACGATCGTGAGATCGGCCTGGATGATAAAGCCAATTTTTAATCATCCAGTTTTGCATCCAGGGCGATGCTCTGGCCAATCTTCTTTGATTTATACTGATCGGCCAGGCCGATGTCCATATCGGCCTGGACGATATTGTCGGCAACTTGTAATTAATGAGCTCTTTGAATCTCTTCTATTTAAGAGCTCTTGTTAAACATTTTTCAAGACTTTTGCTGCTGCCTTGACCTGAGAAGATCTTGAGGAGAGAAAGAGAGAGAGGATCTTGTGAGGGGGAGCTTGTGAGGGGATTCACAAGGGTTGCTTCAAGGATCGCTCTACTTATTCTTCGTCTAGAGTTTCTCGTCCGTGGAAGGGTCGGTAGAGGTAAGGAGTTAGCTTTTGGTTGTGGTTCTCTGCCAGCTTCAGGAGGAAGCAAAAGGAGGTAGGTTCTCTGCCTTGCCGGGGTGGCAAAAAGGAGGTTCTTGTGAGGGCTTCTCCACCTAGCCGTGGGGGCTAAAGAAGAGTCACATTTTGTAGTGCAATACTTGGAGGGTGCCTCCAAGGAGTGGATGTAGGTCAAGGTTTGATCGAACCACTATAAATCCGGTGTGTTCTTTTTTTATTACTTCCGCACTTTTATTTCCGCACTTTGTTTTTCTGTGGTGATTTTGGTTTGTGATTTTCATTCTTTGAGAAAAGAAAATTTTAGTTACCAATTCACCCCCCCCCCCCCCCCTCTTACTTAGCTTGGGCCAATTCTATAGGGCTTAACATCCCTAGCGAACTTTCAAGTTGTATCACAACACTTACAAGTGGTATCAGAGCGGGATTCGAATATTTAAGTTTGAAAACTTTTTTTTATCCAAGGCTAACCTTGGGAATCGTAACACTACGGAAGGGTATTCTATTACCCGACCTCCCCTGTTCGATAACCTACCTTTTGATTTTTGGAAAACCTGCATGTCAATGTTTTTGCAATCTACTGATTATCGCATGTAGATGCTTATTCAAGAAGGTTATTCTCCACCTTCTCGTGAAAATAATGGCATTAAAACTGAAGTTTCTTTTACTGAATGGACTTTTGATGAATGAGATCTAGCTCAATTAAATGCAAAATATTTGAACTATTTTTTCTGTGCTTTAAAATCTGAGGATTACATGCGTGTCTCAACTTGCAAAACTGGTAAAGATATTTGGGATAAATTGTGCATCACCTATGAAGGTACTAATGAAGTTAAATAATCCCATTTAAACATTCTCTTGCATGACTATGAACTTTTTTGCATGAAACCTCATGAATCGATTTCTGACATGTACACTAGATTCACTCAGATAGTTACTTCACTGCATGCACTAGGAAAAGAACTTTCAAACTATGAAAAAGTTAACAAGATTTTGCAATGCTTGTTTTCGTCTTATGAAGCTAAAATCACTGCAATCACTGAATCTAAGGATTTGAACACCTATTCTATTGATAACTTACTTGGCTCACTCATTGCTTACGAGCAAGGGGAGAATCAAAGAAATCTTGATGTAGGTGAGAAGAAAAAGGAGAAAATAATTGCACTGAAGGCACACAAATCAGATTCTAAATCTTCCGGGTCTTAAAGCGATGAAGTTGCCTTCATCACAAGGCAATTCAAAAGCTTTATAAGGAAGAAACAAAAGCATCATCAAAATTGGAGAAAAGGTAATGAACATAAACATGTTAAAGGATCTTCTGATGTTGTCTGTTTTGAATGCAGGAAGCCTGGACATTTGAGAGCCGATTGCCCAACACTTTAAGATAACATGAGCAAGGAAAAGATTGAGGAAAAATCTAAGTTTAAAAAGGAGAAGAAGAGAATCCAAAAGGTATTCTGGGCAGAATCTTGTACTGATTCCTCTGAGACTGAACCAGAGGAAGAGACAACAAACCTGTACTTAATAGGGGAAGATCATCTTGAGCAAAGTGATGAGGAAGAGGTATGTAAACGAACCTATGATGAATTGTTTAAAATTTGTGAAAAAATCCATGCATCATACAAAAAACTTAAGAAGGCACATGCTAGCTTAAAAGTGGAACTTGTGAATTTGCAGAAAGAGTATGAAGTCATTTTTAAAGATCATTCAACGATTGATTCTAATCACACGGCTCTTCTTGATGAATTTGATGAGTTGAACAAACAGCATTCATAATTAATTGATGAACATAAGGCATTGAAAGTTTCACAAACCTCACATAATTTTGATCTTAAGAAATCTAAAGAGATGGAAAAAAAACTTGAGGATTGATAATGAGGCATTAAAAAGAATTAACTTGAGGATTCAAAATGATTTGGATACAATTAAGAAAAATCGGATGACAACTATTTTTAATCCTAAGCCAGAATCTAGGAAGAGGCATTATAACTCAAACCATTTAAGAAACCCTTTTCCTGTAGTTAGATATTTCTCATGTGGCATGCTATGACACATCTCATACACGTGCACCGTTCACCGTAGTACACATTGGGTGTGGAGACCTAAGATGTATGATTCATAGCATACCATATCTGCATTGCACTTTACTTTTCCTAAGAAGGGGCCCAAACTTGTTTGGGTTCCTAAATCTGACTGTTGTTGAGTTTTGCAGGAATGCTCTCATCAAAGACCTTATGGGAGCATAGGATAACTGGACATAAGGAGGCTGGCAGCTCAAAAATAGCTTAAACTCGCTGCCTTATAAATTGCTTGAAATGTTTAGTTTTTGTGTTATTTGTTTTCGTTTTTGTGTTAGTTTTGTGCTTGCTTTGTGTTGTTCTAGTTTGCTTTGTTTTCATTTTTTTTTGTTTTAAGTTTCTTTTGTTTGTTTTGTTATGTTATAGCTTTTTTGTTATTTTAGATTAATTTGTTTTCATGATGCTTTTATGATTAGTTTTCATATGTTGGATCTTTTCAAGTTTTTAGATTTTGGAAGTTTTTGGAGATAGTGTTTAGCTTTTCTAAATCGGTTAAAGGAGAAATCTCGTTGATGGTTTCCCTCCTTCTGACCTTGTTTAGTGGTATGATTTTCTTCTCCAAACAAAAGTCTAAACTCATTTTAACCAATGTTTTTTTTTTTATTAAGATCCTTTTCTTATCTTGCTACATTAATTTATCTTATGCATAATAGCCAAAGTTCTTATATATCTTTCAATTTTTTTGAAATCTTGCCATTGCATTTATCACATGATTTTGATTTTATGTTGTAGATTGTTCTTCCCTATGTTAGAGAAAGAGCTCCTATTCTCTAATATTTTGAGGATATACTCACAACTAAGTTTTTTTTAAGGGTATATTAAAGAGTTTCTAGCTTGCAATAGTTAAAAGGAAAGAGGCCAATGAAGCCAAATTGAAAAGAAAGCTATATACACAAAAGTGTATCAAAAATCAGAAGATGCTCAAAGAGCCAATCAAAGTGACAAGAGACATAAAATGAGCCCACTAAATGCAAGCTATCCTCTCTTTGCTAAAACTCTTAAAACTTAAAGAACTCATGGATTATGTGATGCTTTCAAAGACTTGATTTCATTTTTCCATGATTGAGAAAAATTACTTTGGTTTATTAAATATGAGATATTTTCTTAGTAAAAAAGTCTTGAATTGATCTTCTTATCCTATTTTGTTATTCTGAGTTAGGCCTCTGTTTTCCAAAAGAATTTTGTACCCTGAAGGGTGTCCGATCTAGGGATAAAAGAATCAAATGTTCTACCTTCTTCTGATTGGGATTTGTTAAACTCCTTGATCTCTTGGAACTTTAAAAGTTTAATTTTTTTTTTTAAATTCTCATATGATGCCTCCATAAAAAATATAAAATAAAAAAAAATTTATCCAAAAATATTCATTTTTTTTCTTATATTTTTTATTCTTCTGTTTTTTTGTTTTGTTTGTGTTTTGAGAGCCTTGATCATCACCATCTATTCCTTGGTTTCATTTTCTAGTCACTTCGTCCTGGCCGATATTTTTATCGTTCTGGACGATAGGATAAAATCTCTTCAAAATCCATCTGCTGACCTTTTCTGTGCTTGCTGTAACTCATCGTCCTGGACGATCATATATCATCCTGGACAATCTGATCGAACTCTGTTGCAATCATGATGATAGTCCTGGCCAATAGGATAATTTCATCTGGCCGATGCATTTTATGTGCATCGTCCTGGCCGATACACTGGATCATCCTGGACGATCCACGTGTCAGCACATTTAAATCTTTAAATTCAGCCCCGGACGATCCATTATTGGACAATCGGCCGAGCCGATCCACTATTCATCCTGGACGATACACGTGACAGTGATTTAAAATATTTTAACTTCGGCCGGTATGATCAATTATTGTGCATCGTCCTGGACAATACACCTAATTGGCCTGGACGATCTGCTTTTTCAACGGTCGTCTGAACTGACTCCTCGGGACGATCGCCTGTGTCTAATCGTCCTGGCCGATATCTGATCAGCCCGGACGATTGGACTGCCTTTTTGACCAATCGGCCTGTACGTAATTATTGAACCATATCGGACTGGATGATTGTGTGATCAGCCAGGATGATATGGCCGTTTCTTTAAATTCAGGCCGTTCCAGCCAAGATTTTTCATTCTTCATCCTTTCTCCTCTTATGTTTTTGCTTAGTCTTCTCTATGGCTGGTGGGAAACGCATCCGACAAACTTCTGGGAGTTCTTCGAGGGCAAGGATTGACCCTCATTTCAGGGAAGCAGAAGATGAAGCCGCATACCATCGTTACAAAGAATATGGGATAACTGTCTCAAGAATCATCAATCCTGCCCATATCTCATACCCGGTAATGGATCTTTTTGCTCACACCTCCCTTTGCTTCATTCTGTCTCTTGCTTTCCCTTTCAATTCAGAGTTTCTTCGAGAGTTTTTTGCAAACCTTCGCATCAACCCTACCTTCACAGCCCTGACCTCCTATGTGAATTGACGCCCTGTCGAAATCACATATCAGGATTGTGTTGATCTTTTACAGCTATCCACCACCGGGGATAAGCTGCACTTAATCGCCTTTGACCCTGATCTTGACTGGTCCATGGCGAATCATTTCTTTCGCCAGACCAATGTACCTTACCATGTTGGAGAGACTAGCTCTTTAGTCAAAGATGCTAGGACAATCCAACATGTCCTTCACACCTCCGTAATTCCAAAAGCCGGCGACCAAATCCACATCACCCCTCTACTTTCACTCACTACTTTCTACATCATGGCTTATAGGGAATTTAATACTGCGGACCTAATTTTCCGATACATTGATCACTTAACCACAATCCGTGATCCAGGCCACAAAAGGAAACCCAGTCTAGCCTTAGGACACATCATAGCCTATGTCCTTGAAACCAAATACCAACTTCAGTATCCTATTCCACCAAACCTCCCAACTCCCTTCTACTCAAACAATTCCTTCAGCACCCTTCACAGTACTCGTCTCCACCCTGAGGAACCTCAGGGGGCTAGAGAGGAGGAGGCTCCCGCTCCCGCTCCCTTTCCTAATCCTGTTCCTCTCCACCAGCACTCACCGGTTAATCAGTTGATTGAGAGATTTGATCGATGGGAGACCCGTTTTGACGCCTATGTTGCTGCACAAGAGCAGCAACACTCTGAGGACATTGCCCGTTACGAGCATCACCGCACTGAGGATCTAGCCCGATTTGATAGTTTCCTTACTCACCAGCAGCAGCAGCATGACCAGGACATCACCTGGTTCAATGCTCAGTTTACCACGCTTGCTAATTACTTTCAGCAGCCACCTCCTCCACCTCCATCTGATTATCAGGATCCCTCATTCTTTTAGTCTGTGATTTTTGTTGTTTGTTTCCTGTAGTTTGCTTTTAGTCGTTATTTTTTTTTTTTGAACCCTCTTTTTGTGATGACAAAAGGGGGAGTAGGGTGTGGTAGAAAAAGTTGTTTGTAACTTTGAAATTCTAATGAATCTTTTTGGATATTTTCCTACTTGTGTTTGCCATCATCAAAAAGGGGGAGATTGTTGCAAATCTATTTTCATGGCTTATGTTTTGATGATTGAAAAACACTATTTCTCTTAGACTGCTTATTGCTTCTAACGTTTCAGGAATCTAAGATCGGACGAACAAGATGAAGCAATTCAGGATTGCGTAGCTTTAGGGCTGAGTCAGTCTGTACTTTTGTTTTTCAGTTCTTGAGTCTACTTGTAATGTTCAAAGAGACTGATGCTAAGTAACCCTTCACACACACACACTTGAGAGACTTAGAATTTCTATTTTTACTCATATTGGCCAGGACAATTTTTGGATCGGCCTGGACGATCAGGCTTAAAATAGAAAGTCTAAAAAAGGATTCTTAATTAAGGCAGCCGACATTAACAGATCAGCCTAGACGATATGTGTATCGGCCAGGACGATAAGCTCAAAATAGAAAGAAGTTGCCGCCATATATAATCCTAGGATCGGCCTGGACGATATTCACAAATTATGCCTTAATTGATCAGGAAATCAAGGGAGTAATTAAGGATAATTGATACGATCATATCGTCCTGGATGATTGCATGATCGGCCAGAAAGATCCAGTCAAAAACCTTAAGTTACTTCAGGACGATAAATTTTGGCCAGCTCGTATACAGGGCTATTGTCAGGATGATTTTCCTCTGATTTGAACTGATCGGCCAGGACAATCGTGAGATCGGCCAGGACGATCGTAAGATCGGCCTGGATGATCAAGCCAATTTTTAATCGTCCAGTTTTGCATCCAGGGCGATGCTCTGGCCGATCTTCTTTGATTTGTACTGATCAGCCAGGCTGATGTCCATATCGGCCTGAACGATATTGTCAGCAACTTGCAATTAATGAGCTCCTTTTAAGCTCTTCTATTTAAGAGCTCTTGTTAAACATTTTTCAAGACTTTTGGCTGCTGCCTTGACCTGAGAAGACCTTGAGGAGAGAAAGAGAGAGAGGGTGAGAGATAGGATCTTGTGAGGGGGAGCTTGTGAGGGGATTCACAAGGGTTGCTTCAAGGATCACTCTGCTTGTTCTTCGTTTAGATTTTCTCGTCTGTGGAAGAGTCGGTAGAGGTAAGGAGTTAGCTTTTGGTTGTGGTTCTCTTCCAGCTTCAGGAGGAAGCAAAAGGAGGTAGGTTCTCTGCCATGCCGGGGTGGAAAAAAGGAGGTTCTTGTGAGGGCTTCTCCGCCTAGCCGTGGGGGCTAAAGGAGAGTCATGTTTTGTAGTGCAATACTTGGAGGGTGCCTCCAAGGAGTGGACGTAGGTCAATGTTTGACCGAACCACTATAAATCTGGTGTGTTCTTTCTTTATTACTTCCGCACTTTTATTTCCGCTGGTGATTTTGGTTTGTGATTTTCATTCTTTGAGAAAAGAAATTTTTAATTACCAATTCACCCCCCCCCCTCCCTCTTGGTTAGCTTGGGCCAGTTCTATAGGGCTTAACATCCCTAGCGAACTTTCAAAGACTATTTTGAACTGATCGTACTGTACAATATTCAATTATATTATAAGAATAGAAAGGACTAAATTAAAATTTTAGAGTTTCTTGGAGCCTAATTTATATTTAAATCTTATGTCTTTTGAAAGATTTAATGAGAGAGGAAGGAGAACGTGAGTTTCTGAGGGAGGAGTGTGAGGGAGATCACATGGTTTCTTTTAGCCTGCTGCACGCTTGCTCCTCCTGTGGCCCGAGAAGGTCTCATGGGAAGCTTTCTAAGGGGGAGATCCCTCAAGGTCTGTGTTCTCTAAGGTACTTTGCCTTCTCCAGGAGGGACAAAAATGAGAAGGTTCACTGCCATCACTGGGAGGGTGACATAGCGTTTGGTACTCTGCCACATTGGGAAGGTAAAAGTGAGGGTTTGTAAAGGCTTCACCACCTTAATTGTGGGGGCAAAAGGTGAATTATTTTTTAGTAGTGAAATTCCAGGAATGGATGTAGGTCAAGTGACCAAACCATTATAAATCTTCTGGTGTGATTTTTCTATTTACTGTAATTTATTTATGTTTTGCATTTTATGTTTGTTATAACTTCTTGGTGAAAAACTGAAAATCCTGTTCTAGTTCTTTATTGTGTAAGTTAAAATTTTACCACATATTTTTGCAATTGTGTTTTAATCATTCACTTCCACATCAAGTTAATTTTCTTGTTTAAAATTTTTAAAAAAAATTAGAACTCCTATTCAGGAATGTTATTTTATAGCAAAATTTTTCAATTCACTCCCCTCTTGGCACATCTCGTACTTTCAACATGAACTTGATTTGAATCAGATGGCAAAGACTTGATTCAAATTTAACTTGAACAACAAGGACTTAAACTCAAATGGGCAATAAGGGAATGAACTTTAAATTCAATTATTTAAAATCATTTATGACTCAAAAGAACTCAAGTGATATCTAGAATGAAAGTTCGATGGGATGTTAAGCCCTATGAACTTAGTCCCAAACTAACCAAGAGGGGGGGTGAATTGGTATTTTAAAAACTTCGTTTTTAAACAAAGAAAATAAAGTAACATAAAACCAAATCACACCACGAAAATAATGCGGAATTAAACGTGCGGAAGCAAGAAAAGAAACACAGAGATTTATAGTGGTTCGGTCGACTCGACCTACGTCCACTCCTTGGAGGCACCCTCCAAGTATTGCACTACACAAAAAGTGACTCTCCTTTAGCCCCCACGGCTAGGTGGAGAAACCCTTACAAGAACCTCCTTTTTGCCACCCCGGCAAGGCAGAGAACCTATCTCCTTTTGCTTCCTCCTGAAGCCGGCAGAGAACCAGAACCAAAGGCACAACTCCTTACCTCTACCGACCCTTCCACGGACGAGAAACTCTAGACGAAGACGACGCAGAGAGATCCTTGAAGCAACCCTTGTGAAACCCCTCACAAGCTCCCCCTCACAAGATCCTCTCTCTCTCTTCTCTCTCTCTTTCTCTCCTCAAGGTCTTCTCAGGTCAAGGCAGCAGCCAAAGGTCTTGAAAAACGTTGAACAAGAGCTCTTTAAATAGAAGAGCTTCACAAGAGCTCATTAATTGCAAGTTGCCGACTTTATCGTCCAGGCCGATCTGGACATCGGCCTGGCCGATCAGTACAAATTAATGAAGATCGGCCAGAGCATAGCCCTGAATGGAAAACAGGACGATTGAAAAATAGCTTGATCGTCCAGGCCGATCTCACGATCGTCCTGGCCGATTAGTTCAAATCAGAGGAAAATCGTCCTGACAATAGCCCTGAATATGGCCTGGCCGATACTGATCGTCCTGAAGTAACTTAAGGTTTTGACTAGATCGTCCTGGCCGATCTTGCGATCGTCCAGGACGATATGATCGTATCAATCATCCTTAATTACTTCCTTGATTTCCTGAACAATTATGGCATAATCTGTTAATATCGTCCAGGCCGATCCGAGGATCGTCCTGGCCGATAATTTAAAGATATGCTATACCATACTTGTCTATGGCGGCTACTTCTTTCTGTTTTGAGCTTATCGTCCTGGCCGATACACGTATCGTCCAGGCCGATCGGTTAACGTTGGCTGCCTTAATCAAGAATCCTTAATTAGACTTTCTGTTTTAAGCTGATCGTCCAGGCCGATCAAAGATATCGGCCTGGCCGATATGAGTAAAAACAGAATTTCTAATTCTCTCAAGTGTGTGTGTGAAGGGTTACAAAGTATCAGTCTTTTTGACTATTACAAGTGGACTCAAAAGGTAAAAACAAAAGTACAGACTGACTCAATCCTAACCCTACGCATTCCTGAACTTGGCTCCTTTTTGATTGTCCGATTCGTCGATTCCTGAAAAGTTAGAAGCAACAAGTTGTCCAAGAAAAGTAGTGTTTGTCAATCATCAAAACATAAGACATAAAAAATAGATTTGCAACAATCTCCCCCTTTTTGATGATGGCAAAACATATTAAAGGGATTTAATCACAACCATGAAAAACTAACCTCATAACCTTATCATAAACTTCTCCCCCTTTTGACATATCAAAAAGGAGGGTACATGAAAGCATAGTAAAAGAAATTCCCTTTTTTTTTTTTTTTTTTTTTTTTTTTTTTTTTTTTTTTTTTTTTTTTTTTTTTTTTTTTTGAGCATATCAATGATATAGTATTCCATGTGATTGTTTTAAAAATTTGTGAGTTAATGTGTTACCAATCACATTTAATCCATAGAATAGGAGAATATCCGTTCATGGTTTACCCTTAGCCAAAAACGTTGTCTTAGGGTAGAATCGGCTTTTGGAATCAATAACCTAACTCAAATAATTAATTGGATATGAGAAAAAGAATCTACCCACCACTTGGCATAAGGAAAATATCTCCATAAAACAATGAGGTAGATTTGTCACAATCGAATGATAATCGAGATCAAGTCTTTGAGAATCAAAACTTCTAAGTTCTAAAAGATATAAAAAGAGAGAATAGCTTGCTTTTGAGTGGGCTCATTTTATGCCTCTTGTCAATGTTGTGGCGCTTTGCGCATCCTTTTATAGATTTTTCAATTTTTTGGCATCTTTGCGCTTCTTTTGTTGGCATCATTGGCCAAATTTTTTATTTTTGCAAGCTAGATTCCCTTTTAGACTCTTTTAAAAAACTTAGTTGTGAATATATCTTCTCAGATATTAGAGAATAGGAGCTCTCTCTCTAACATAGGGAAGAATTACCACAAGCAGGATTAATAATTGAAGACAAGAATAACGAGGGATCATGAGGTGACAAAAAAACTTTTAATCATTGTAAATATAAGATAGATTTGCCTAAGCAAGCTTTAGAAGGAATCTTAGTTTCATAAGCAATCTTTTATTTTGAGATAGACTTTTGATTAGAAAAGAAAATTATGCCACTAATACTAAGTTAGGTAAAGAGACACAATCACAAGATATTCATACTATCTAGGGATTAAATGGATGAAAACATATTAACTACAAATTGTTAAAGACAAGACAAGAGATATCATATCAGTGAAGATCTAAAACTAAGGTACATGAAAAGAAAAACAAAAGACAACAAGAAGAATAAAAGAAAAAAAAGTTTTCATGCATTTATGTCAATCACACCCAATCTGGTCCTTAAAGAGCTGAAAGTGTCGAAGGCCAGTGGTTTAGTAAAAATGTCTGCCAGTTGGTTTTCAGTTGTCACATGGTGTAACTCAATGTCTCCCTTAGTCACATGATCTCTAATAAAGTGATGCCTAATGTCAATGTGTTTAGTTCTTGAATGTTGGATAGGATTTTTAGAGATGCATATGGCACTAGTGTTGTCACAAAAAATTGAGATGGTGCTTACATGTATTCCTAGATCCAATACCTGTTGTTTCAACCAAAGAACTTGGGCCACACAACTTCCAAGAGCAATGTATTCAGCTTCAGCAGTGGACAGTGCAACAGAATTTTGCTTTCTACTAGACCAAGAGACCAAGGATTGTCCAATGAATTGACAAGTTCCAGAGGTGCTCTTTCTATCCACCTTGCATCCTGCAAAATCAGAGTCAGAAAAACCAATAATCTCAAAAGAAGTGCTATGTCTAGGGTACCAAATCCCTAATCCTTGTGTCCCCAAAAGGTATCTAAAAATCCTTTTAATAGCAGTCATGTGGGATTCCTTAGGGTCGGCTTGAAACCTAGCACAAAGACAAACACTAAACATAATGTCAGGTCGGCTTGCAGTTAAGTAAAGTAAAGATCCAATCATGCCTCTATACTTCTTCTGATCAACAGACTTACCACTTGGGTCTTTATCCAACGGAGCACTAGAAGTCATGGGAGTGTTAATTGGCTTGGCTTTGTCCATCTCATATTTCTTCAAAATGTCTTTTATGTATTTTGTTTGATTTAGAAAAGTGCCATCTTCCAATTGTTTTATGCTAAACCCCAAAAAGTAAGACAATTCTCCCATTAAACTCATTTCAAACTCTCTACTCATTGTTTTAGAAAAGTCATCACACAAATTTTTATTTGAAGATCCAAAGAGTATATCATCAACATAAATCTGAACAATGAGTAAATCATCTCCAACTTTTTTAAGAAAAAGGGTGGTGTCTACGCTCCCCTTAACAAACTCCCTCTCTAGTAAGAATGTGCTAAGCCTCTCATACCAAGCTCTAGGTGCTTGTTTTAAACCATACAAAGCCTTTTTTAATTTAAACACATGATTTGGAAATTGAGAACTCTCAAAACCTGGAGGTTGTTCTACAAACACATCTTCTTTTATCTCCCCATTTAAAAAGGCACTCTTGACATCCATTTGAAAAAGCTTAAATCCTTTATAACAAGCAAAGGCTAATAGCACTCTAATGGCTTCCAATCTAGCTACAGGGGCAAAAGTCTCCTCAAAGTCTATCCCTTCTATTTGATTGTACCCCTTAGCCACTAATCTTGCTTTATTCCTCACTACCACTCCTGAATCATTCACTTTGTTCTTAAATACCCACTTTGTTCCAACTACACTTTGTCCCTTAGGTCTTTCCACAAGTTCCCAAACATCATTCCTTACAAATTGATTCAACTCTTCTTGCATTGCTAACATCCAAAACTCATCAGATAGGGCTTGGTTAATGGTGGTGGGTTCAGTCATAGAGATAAAGGCAGAGTGGTTCACCTCCTTCCTAAGTCCATGTCTAGTCTTAACTCCACTAGAAAGGTCTCCTAAGATCAAATCCTTGGGGTGACTAGTAGAGTATCTCCAATCCTTAGGCAAAGTGTGTGAAATTTCTCCCCTTTCATCAAAAGTTTCTATTCCTTGGGTGACTCCTTCTACTCCTCCATTACTTAGGTGCTCATTCCCCTTCCCCAAATTTTCTACTCCACTTGTAATCTCTCCAACATCATCATCATCTACTCCATGCTTCTTATGATCAGACTCATCAAAAACTACATGGGTTGTCTCTTCCACCATCAAGGTTCTCTTGTTAAACACTCTAAAAGATTTCCCAACACTAGAATATCCTAAGAAAACTCCTTCATCAGATTTAGGATCAAATTTTCCCAAGTGAGACTTTCCATTATTGTGAATGAAAACTTTACAACCAAAGACATGAAGGTGGGAAAGATTAGGTGTTCTACCCTTAAGGATCTCATAGGGTGTCTTTTCTAACTTGACTCTAACATTCACCCTATTCAACACATAACAAGCTGTGTTAACCGCTTCAGCCCAAAAGTATTTTGGAAGTGAATACTTAGCAAGCATGGCTCTAGCGGCTTCCACTAAGGTCTGGTTCTTCCTTTCAGCTACTCCATTCTGCTGAGGAGTCCTAGGAGCTGAAAAATTGTGGCTAATCCCCTTCTCCTCACAAAAATCTCCAAATCTTTCATTTTCAAACTCTCCCCCATGATCACTATGGATGGTCAAAATCTCACATCCTAGTTTCTTCTGAATCCAAGTAGAAAAGGTTTTAAACTCCTCAAAAGACTCATTTTTATGAGAAAGAAATCTAGTCCAAGTGAATCTCGAGTAGTCATCAACAATCACAAAACCATAGACTTTCCCTCCCAAACTTGCTATGCTAATGGGTCCAAACAAATCCATGTGAAGGACTTCTAAAGGTCTAGAGGTGCTAATGTCCTTTATGGGGTGAAAAGAGGAGTGAATTTGCTTTCCTAGTTGACAGGCATCACACAGGTGGTCTTTTGTAAACTTAAGTTTGGGGACACCTCTAACTAGGTCCTTTTGGGTCACTTTCCTAAGGGTTTTCATACTTGCATGACAAAGCCTCCTGTGCCACAACCAAGAATCATCAATGACAGTTTTTAAGCAAAAAGAAGCAGCACATTCAATGCTATTTAAATCAAGCATATAGACGTTGTTTACCCTCTTTCCTTGCAAAATGGTGTTGTTGCTTAAACTTACAATGCATGAATTTGTGAAGAATTGTACGATGAAGCCTTTGTCACAGAATTGACTGATGCTGAGCAAGTTGTGCTTCAATCCATCTACAAGCAAAACATTTTCAATCATAAGGTTCTTGGAATTACCGATTATACCTGCTCCTACCACCTTCCGGGTGGTGTTGTCTCCAAGAGTAACCTTGCCTCCAGTCCTGGATTCTAGTACAACAAACTGGCTAGCATCACCAGTCATATGTCGAGAGCATCCACTGTCCAGGTACCACATACTCTCACGAGGTCTTTTGTGAGAGGCTTCCTGCAAAATTATCAAATGTTAGTTTTAGGAACCCAAGCAGGTTTGGGTTCCTTCTTATGAAGAGAGGAATGCAATGCATGTGTGGTATGCTGTGGAACATGCATCTTAGGTCTCCACACCCAATGTGAACTATTATGAATTGTGCAAGTGTGTGAGATATGTCCTAGCATGCCACAAGAAAAACATCTAACTCCAGGAAAGGGATTTCTTAAGTGATTTGAGTTATAATGCCTCTCTCTAGGTTTTGGCAATTGATTAAAAGTAGATGTCCTCCTAGATTCTTTACATGCTTCTAAATCATTTTGAATCTTCAAGTTTGTGTTTTCTAAAACTTTATTTTTAATCCTCAAATCTTTTTCTATTTCTTTTGACTTCTTAAAATCAGATTCAAGAGATGTGTGTGATATTTTTAATGCATCATGCTCTTCAACTAACTTGCCATAATTTTTATTTAACTCATCAAATTCATCAAGTAAAGTCATGTGATTTGAATCAATTGTTTGATGGTCCTTAATCAAAATTTCATGCTCTTTTTGTAGATTTAAAAGTTCTAATTTCAAGCTAGCATGAGTTTTCTTTAATTTTCTATATGATGCATGAATTTTTTCTGAAACTTCAAGAAGTTGATCATATGAAAATTCACATACCTCTTCTTGATCACTTTGATCTTTTCCCATGAAACACAAGTTTGTAGTTTCTTCCTCTGGTTCAGTCTCAGAAGAATCAGTACCAGATTCTGCCCAAAAGCTCCTTTGATTTTTCTTTTTGTCCTTCCTAGACTTTGCTTTCTCATCACCTTTTCCTTTGCTCGATTGATCTTGAAGTGTAGGACAATCAGATCTTACATGTCCAGGTTTCCTGCATTCAAAACAAATAACATCAGAAGATCCTTTACTATGTTTATGATCCTTACCTTTTCTCCAACTTTGATGATGCTTTTGTTTCTTCCTTAGAAAGCTTTTGAATTGCCTTGTGATGAAGGCAACTCCATCGCTTTCAGACCCGGAAGATTCAGAATCCGATTTGTGTGCCTTCAATGCAATGGTTTTCTCCTTTTTCTTTTCACCTACATCAAGATTTCTTTGATTCACCCCTTGCTCGTAAGCAATGAGTGAGCCAAGCAAGTTATCAATAGAATAGGTGTTTAAATCTTTAGATTCAGTAATTGCAGTAATTTTTGCATCATAGGATGAAGGCAAGCATCTCAAAATCTTGTTAACTTTTTCATAGTTTGAAAGTTCTTTTCCTAGTGCATGCAATGAGGTAGCAATCTGAGTAAACCTAGTGTACATGTCAGAAATTGATTCATGAGGTTTCATACGAAAAAGTTCGTAGTCATGCAAGAGAATATTTAAACGGGATTGTTTAACTTCATTAGTGCCTTCATAAGTAATGCACAATTTATCCCAAATTTCTTTTCCAGTTTTGCAAGTTGAAACACGCATGTAATCCTCAGATTTTAATGCACAGAAAAAACAATTCAAACATTTAGCATTTAGTTGAGCTAAATCTCGTTCATCAAAAGTCCATTCGGTAAAAGCAACTTCAGTTTTAAAACCATTAATTTCACGAGAAGGTGGAGAATAACCTTCTTGAATAAGCATCCACATGCGATAATCAGTAGATTGTAAAAAAGTTGACATGCGAGTTTTCCAGAAATCAAAAGGTAGGTTATCGAACAGAGGAGGTCGGGTAATAGAATACCCTTTCGTAGTGTTGCGATTCCCAAAGTTAGACATGGATCAAATTCAAAAAGTTTTTAAACTTTAATTTTCGAAACAGGCTCTGATACCACTTGAAAGTTCGATGGGATGTTAAGCCCTATGAACTTAGTCCCAAACTAACCAAGAGGGGGGGTGAATTGGTATTTTAAAAACTTCGTTTTTAAACAAAGAAAATAAAGTAACATAAAACCAAATCACACCACGAAAATAATGCGGAATTAAACGTGCGGAAGCAAGAAAAGAAACACAGAGATTTATAGTGGTTCGGTCGACTCGACCTACGTCCACTCCTTGGAGGCACCCTCCAAGTATTGCACTACACAAAAAGTGACTCTCCTTTAGCCCCCACGGCTAGGTGGAGAAACCCTTACAAGAACCTCCTTTTTGCCACCCCGGCAAGGCAGAGAACCTATCTCCTTTTGCTTCCTCCTGAAGCCGGCAGAGAACCAGAACCAAAGGCACAACTCCTTACCTCTACCGACCCTTCCACGGACGAGAAACTCTAGACGAAGACGACGCAGAGAGATCCTTGAAGCAACCCTTGTGAAACCCCTCACAAGCTCCCCCTCACAAGATCCTCTCTCTCTCTTCTCTCTCTCTTTCTCTCCTCAAGGTCTTCTCAGGTCAAGGCAGCAGCCAAAGGTCTTGAAAAACGTTGAACAAGAGCTCTTTAAATAGAAGAGCTTCACAAGAGCTCATTAATTGCAAGTTGCCGACTTTATCGTCCAGGCCGATCTGGACATCGGCCTGGCCGATCAGTACAAATTAATGAAGATCGGCCAGAGCATAGCCCTGAATGGAAAACAGGACGATTGAAAAATAGCTTGATCGTCCAGGCCGATCTCACGATCGTCCTGGCCGATTAGTTCAAATCAGAGGAAAATCGTCCTGACAATAGCCCTGAATATGGCCTGGCCGATACTGATCGTCCTGAAGTAACTTAAGGTTTTGACTAGATCGTCCTGGCCGATCTTGCGATCGTCCAGGACGATATGATCGTATCAATCATCCTTAATTACTTCCTTGATTTCCTGAACAATTATGGCATAATCTGTTAATATCGTCCAGGCCGATCCGAGGATCGTCCTGGCCGATAATTTAAAGATATGCTATACCATACTTGTCTATGGCGGCTACTTCTTTCTGTTTTGAGCTTATCGTCCTGGCCGATACACGTATCGTCCAGGCCGATCGGTTAACGTTGGCTGCCTTAATCAAGAATCCTTAATTAGACTTTCTGTTTTAAGCTGATCGTCCAGGCCGATCAAAGATATCGGCCTGGCCGATATGAGTAAAAACAGAATTTCTAATTCTCTCAAGTGTGTGTGTGAAGGGTTACAAAGTATCAGTCTTTTTGACTATTACAAGTGGACTCAAAAGATAAAAACAAAAGTACAGACTGACTCAATCCTAACCCTACGCATTCCTGAACTTGGCTCCTTTTTGATTGTCCGATTCGTCGATTCCTGAAAAGTTAGAAGCAACAAGTTGTCCAAGAAAAGTAGTGTTTGTCAATCATCAAAACATAAGACATAAAAAATAGATTTGCAACATAGAAGACCTAAGTTCGAATGAAGTACAGGGAACCAAATTTCGAATTAATGAATGAGCAATCAAATATGCTTAATGATCGAATCTTGCTCAATGACTTGTGATGGGTTAGAGAAAACTTTTATACCCCTATCACTAACAAAAACCTAATTTCAAAAAGATAAATCTAAGAAAGAGATCAAATGAAAATGAACAAGCAAGGATTCATGGTATATCATTTTCCTACAAGCATGAAATCAATGTGCAATAAATATCACACCTTACATATGATGTCAAAATACAAGCAAATGTACTTGAAATTACAAGCAATAATGTGAGCCCTCAAAGAGCATGATGCTTGTATGAGTAAAAAAACTTATTTGCATGAAGAGACTTGTGAAGAATATAACTTGATCGAAGTCACACTAATATGTTGTATGCACAAATTTTGCAAATCTTTGTAAGCAGTGATGACAAAAAAAAACTATAAATTCAGCAAATTCCCCTACAAACAAATGACAGTTGTCTTAGGGATGTAGATAATAGTCCCCACAAGCACTAGAAGACATACACAGTGAATGAGCCTCATCTCTACCACTCACAATCATGCAACAATAATGAGATAAAAGACTACAGTCTCTTTCAAGTTTTGAAGATTAATGTGTTGTGAGCATAACAAATTCCTAGCTAATATGCACAAAGAAATTATTGATGGGTATAACTCAGTTGTTAGTTAACATCAACATTCAAACAAACACACAAAGCTTTCCACGAATGATAAAGCAACTGTAGATATATTGCAAGGATGAGTCCTTTGCAAGTGCACGTATGAAAGTTGAGGGAGAAAGCTCACCTACTAATCCGCATCAGCTTGCAGATGAATAATTAGCTCATCCACAAAATAGTGAAACTCCATATAAACATAAATATGCAGTATAAAGTAGATGCCAGGATATTCACACAGTTAGTACATCATTATCATACATGCAGCACTACAACATATGATTTCTCCATGAATACACATATACGTACCACATGCCACATGTGGGTAGATGCAAAAAGGCTTCCATAAATGCAGTATCATGTAGTCAATTTAGTCGGTGAAGAAATACATCTACTTGCCTACCTAAAGCCCCAATAGATGTACTACATGGGCCAAAGAACATAGCAAAATGCATGAAGAATGCGATAAATCCAAGTTCTTATGAGCTTCTATAGGAAACCTTCTATACACCTAACTTACTATCTACAAAAATAATGCAAGGGAACTATAATAGATAGCAGCATCTACTATCAAAATCACGTGATTTATTAGTACACTACAATCCACTTGTAGAAAGTAAGAAGTAGTGCACTACAGTCTACTTGTATGAAGCAAAGAGGAACTTATAGTACTAGGCCACGCCACTAGATCCATAACATCCCTATAAGCAGATATAAGGCATGTACAAGCTTTAAAATAGAATGTTGCATTCAAATAACGGTCGCCCGCACAACCAAGTGGCATCAAATATTTCAAAAATAATATCGAATATGTAATATAGTATGTATATACATAGGTATAAAAAAGGGGCAAGTGCAATCATAAAACTTGCATAGGCCCTAACGACCATGTGATTTGTACACACATGATGTCTAGGGATGATATGCAGGTTAATAAATGAACTCTTGTTTGAGCCTAATCCTTCTATATAAATAGATAGGAGTCGCCACGACTCGAACTATCAAACAAATATGTGGTCAAGGTGTCGAAAAGAATATCCATTTTATACGTTCATATAAGGCTTTTAAGGCCTATAAAAAGAGAATTTTATTAAAAAAATATAGAGCCTGCAAAACTCGATCCTTTGTTAGCATGTTGATAGAGTCGACATGCTTCAACCCATGAACGTAATGACCTAAAACACCCCGATGATTATCGCTCTGATAAAAAAATCTCAACCGGTGGGGTTAATTCCAAAATTCAAAATACTCCCAAAATACTCAAAAATAAATACCAAAAAATCCAAATTATCAAAAATCATCTAAGTTTAGAATACTTAAAATTGAAATAATCCATCAAATCACTTAAAGCAAAATCATCCAACCTCTGTAACAATTTGTCAATGTAGATAAATTGAAAACTATTTTAGTTTACAAAGTGCTAATTTTTGGTCAAGAATATCACTAGAATTTATTCTCAAATAGTCTCTTGCTAGCAGAGATGAGGCACATGTCCTCTAACCAACAGTTTTTTGGCTAAATGGTATCATAGGATAAACGATTATGACCAATGCCTTCTAAATCGGGTGGTTTGCCATCATATGGCACCATTACATTATAGTTATTGCTAGAGCCCGTATGTTTTGCAATGATGATAAATTCTTGGGATAAGAATCAATTGGACATAATTAATAGGGCACAAAGCCCTCTGTCAGCTAAGGTGGATTTAAATTTTTTCACTTAGATAAACATCCACCCCAAGGCTAGTTATCAGAAGGGGTAACTAACTATAGGGGCTTGTGTTTATAGGAAACTATAATTCGGATCATAAAGTCATCAAAAAATGAGGGTGAATTTTTTGGGTAGTGTCTAATCAACAAACCCATCTGCCTTCCTAAAATTTATCCCAAAACTTTGTTTCAACTTAGATTTCAAGATTAAGTTTTATATCATGTGAGTTTTTGATGATTTCATAATATTATTATTATGATTCTTATTTCTCCTAACATATATTAGATATATTTTCTTTATATTATTTGCGTGTACTAACATTATAGGGAAATCATACTCTAGACTGCTGAACACTTCAAGATAGATTAGACTCTATAATTTTTCTATTTTTCTTGAGTCTAAGAGAGTGTAATTGTAATTTGATTACCATACACACACACACACAATGGGGGAGAGTCAAAACTTTAAATTTTAAAATTAATCATACTGTATGATTTCCAAGTCATACTAGTTGGTTTGTCATGGTAGTTCATCCAAAATGAAGTTAATCAAATCATGCCCGAGAACGTTTTTTTTATATTATTTGAATTATACCATAATATTTTATACAGATAACTCATAGAGTATGAAATAAGGAGCGTGAGAAAGGATATCGGTACTCTACCGCATCAGATTGGTCGAAGAGAGTGTTTGTAAGGGCTTCTTTGCCTTATTATGGGAGCAAAAGGAGAGTCACATTTAATTTAGTGCAATACCTAAAGAAGGAGTCTTTAGGGAGTGGACGTAGGTCTAGTTATATCAAACAACTATAAAATTTGGTGTTCTTCTATTCTTTTACTTTTTACTACATTTTCTTTTCTACACTTGAGTTTATTGTGGTTGAAATATATTTTGTGAAAATCTATCATTGTGTTATATATCTTAAAATAGTTTTCTAAAATCTAATATAAAATTTTAAATATCCAATTCATCCCCCCCCCCTCTCTTGGTTAACCTTAAGATAGTTTTGATAGGTATAACAACCTACTCAAACTTTTAAGTGGTATCAGAGCCTATTATAAAAATTAAGGATTAGATAACTTTTTGAAAAAATTATTATGGCTACTTTTTGAAACTGTAACACTCCTGAAGGATATTCGATCACTAAACCAACACTATTTGATAACGTTCCTTTCGACTTTTGGAAAACTTGTGTGTCTACTTTCTGTAATCACTTGACTATCGCATGAGGATTTTAATACAAGAAAGTTACACTAGACCCACTAAACTTGTTGATGGCATTAGGACTGAAACACCATTTACTAATTGGATAGTAAAAGAAAAAAGAACTAGCTTATTAAATGCAAAATATTTTAAATAGTTTTTTCTGTGCCTTTAAATTAGAAGACTATATGCGTGCTTCAATATGTAAAACTGAAAAAGAAATTTAAGATAGACTTTACATAATGTATGAAGGAACTAAAGAGTTAAAATAATCTTGGTTAAACATTCTATTTCATGACTACAAACATTTTTACCTGAAACTGAATGAATCAATCACTAACAAGTATACTCATTTTACACAGATAGTTGCCTCATTGCATGCTTTAGGTAGAGAACTAAAGAATTTTGAAAAAGTTAATAAAATCCTACATTGTTTATCCACTACATATGATGCAAAGATAACTACCATAAATGAGTCAAAAAACCTAACTATTTATTCTATTTACAATCTTCTTGGGTTAATCATTACTTTTTTTTTTTGATGAAATGCAAATAGCATTAATAATAATAAAAAACAAGTAGCCTAAAAACAAGGCCTAAAGCAAATCTAAAGAGTCACATTCCTCCTTCAAGAAAAACATGAATGAAGGAGGAATATCTTGAACCCTAATGTCCTCCCAAATAAACGAACTCTTTAAAGCCAAATTAGCACATATATCCACTAATTTGTTACAACATCTTTTACTAAAAGAAAACATAACATGATTGAAATCAAGAAGGAATTATAAGTTCTCTTCAATGTGTTTACTAACCTTCTAATTCTTCATAGCCGATTGAAGAAGATTGATAATATTGAAATTATCTCCTTCAATAATGGTTCCTTGACTTCAAACATCCAATCACGAATTATATTTTTCAAGTGAAGAATTGCCATCAATTCAATTTGAGCAATATCCCAATGCATAATATTTACTCCGAAAGCTAGAAGAAATCTTCCTTTCTCATCTCTTAATACACCTCCAAATCCAGCCACATTGTTTAATAAGATAGAAGCATCTACATTTAATTTAATCAAACCGGTTGGAGGAGGATACTAAGAGCAAAATAGCTTACGTTGGTTAGTATCCCAATTTTTCGGAACTTGATTAATAAAGTTGTTGAATGTAGATGTAGATACTACATTTGCTGCCAAGAAATTATTGGTGTCTTCTATGCCATCATGAGTCAATTTACATCTACTTTTCCAAACTAGCCAAGTAGACGTACAATACATATTGGCAATGATAGAATTTTTCCCCAAAAGCTTCTTTAAACCTTCCAAACAATCTTGAAAGTTGTTGAAGATAGGAATATTGAATCCCCATTTATTGAGCAAAAAGATTACTTCATGAAGCTTTGAACAATTCCCTGCTATATTCCATTCATTCTCATCTTCTCTACATCCCCTCGGGCATCCTGAGAAGTTACTCAATTTCCTTCTAACTATAAAATCATTAGAAGGGATGGCATCATTGTACAGCCTCCACCAGAACAACTCAATCTTCGGTCTCAACTTCAATTTTTTCATCCAACTCCATATAGAGCCATCATCATTTTTTTCCGAAGCTAATTGAAAAACCAAAGAAGCGATTGATTTTCCTGAAAATTTAGAATTAAGCTCAATGAGATCAAATCCTCTTTCGTCTTGAATTGGAATTTGAATAATAAGCTCCCTCAAATGTTCCCCAAATGTATTTTGAATTTGATCAGCATTCCAATTCCCATTAGAAATGAAATAACTCAATTTTAATTCACTATGTTCAAAACAGTTAGCCATCTTGCTAAGCTTCTATCCATAATCCAGCTATCGAACATCCAGTTAATTGAATTTCCATTAGAAACATTCCATCTAACAATGTTTCTAAGAAATTGAGCTCCCATAGTGATGATTTTCCAAGTCGATGAGCAATCTCTTTTCATTGGAGTCAACCAGACGTCTTCACCATATTTAGCTCTTAAGATTTGATTCAGCATAGTAGACGGCTTTGTACAGAAATTCCATGCTAATTTGGCCCGTAATGGACCAATCCTTGAAACTGCAGAGAATAATCCTCTACCTCCTTCTTCCTTGGTTTTGCATAACTTTTTCCAAGATGCATAGTGAATACCTGTATTGCCATTGTTCTTTTTCCACAAAAAGCTTCTACACATTTTATCAAATTCATTTAAAATGCTTAAGGGAACAAGAGAGATTGAAGTTAAGAACATAGGAAGAGAAAGGAAAGCTGATTTAATGAGAACCATCTTGCCTTCCAAAGAGATGAACTTTTGTCCCCAAATATTTAATCTATTTGCTTCCACTTCCATGAGTCTAGAGAAATCCGAAGATACCATCCTCCTAATTGTCATCTTAACCCCAAGATAATTCAATTCTTTGACCACATTGAATTTGAGAAGTTTGGAGATTCTATTCTTAGTTCTATGGTTAGTAAATTTGCCAAAAATAACCATAGACTTTCCCTTGTTAACTTTTTGCCCCGACCATAAGCAGTAACTATTAATGATAGTTTTCAAATCATTAATAACTTTATTATTGCATTCAGAGAAGATCAAAATATCATCCGCATAAAGCAAATGGGACACTCTGAGAGCCTTGGGAGAAATACAAATCCCTATATCCCCTTTCCTACCATTAAGAGCATCTGATAGGATTTGTGAGCAAAGAATAAACAAATAAGGGGATAAAGGGCAACCTTGCCTAAATCCACTTTTTCCATTAATCCAATCTAATTTCTTACCATTAATCAAAATGCAATATTTGGGATTTAAGATACACTGTAAAATGAGTTCCTTAAACTTAGTAGGAAAGTTAAAATGTGAAAGCACTTGCCTTAAAGCATCCCATCCCATACTATCATAAGCTTGTTTCATGTCAAGCTTTATTGACAGTAGACCTTTCCTAGCTTTAGAATAATGAAATTTATTGAATATTTCTTGAGCTAAAAGAACATGATCTGACAAAGAACGTCCTTTGATAAAAGCAGCTTGATCCGTCGAGATTAATTTATTAATAACCATGTCCAATCTACTCAAGAGCATTTTTGCAATAATTTTATAAATAGTCAGACATAAGCTAATAGGTCGATAATTTGTTACCTCTTAAGGATTTTGAATTTTCGGAATTAGTACTATAATGGTTTCCTTCCACGATATTTGCATATCTCCAGAAACAAGGAAGTGATTCACTGCTAACCAAACATCTTTAGAAATCAGATTCCAGAATTTTTTCAAGAAGGAAAAAGTTATACCGTCCACTCCAGGTGCAATATTGCTACCAAATTTTTCAATGATAGTTAGAAGCTCCTCCCTAGTGAACTCAGCATCCAAAACAGCTTGATCATTCTCATTGATAACTGCTCCAGGAATCGCTCATCCTTCAATTATACAATTTCTATGCTTCCATTTCAGCTATAAAAATTCAGAAAACACCTTTTGAATTTCATTAGCATCCTCTGTTATCTTTCCTTCATTAGTTTTAATGTGACTAATCCAATTGGTGTTATTCCTGGCATTAGCAAAAGCATGAAAAAAACCAGAATTGCAATCTCCTTCTTCCATCCACCTTGCTTTAGCTCTTTGCCTCCACCAAGTATTGAGTCTAGCAAGAGTTGCATTGAGTTCATTAATTTTGAATCTTAAAATCTGAAGCTTTTCCAAAGAAATCCCCATCTCGCCTTCTTCCATTTGCAATTCTTGAATTTCTTCTTTCAATTTGTCCCGAAGAATCATAAGGTTTTTGAACTTGGCCTTGCTCCAGTAAAAAAGAGATATAAGTGTTATTCTGAATTTTACATTGAGAGAAACAGCCGGACTCACTCCAACAAATTTATTCCAAGATTTCTTCACAATAGCCTCTGCTCCATGATAAGTTGCCCACACGTCTTCATAACGGATATCAGCTTTATTAACCACAGGAGGTTTGAAAATATTTAATAAAACAGGGCAATGATCTGACGCTATGCGAGATAGGTGTTTCACCTTAGCAAGGTGAATAGAGTTCAAAGCATTGGAGTTAATAAGGCATCTATCTAGTTTCTCTAGAATCCGAGCTCCTCCATATTTATTGTTACACCAGGTAAATTTAGGACCCATAGACTTCATCTCATGTAAATCAATGTTGATCATAAAGTTCTTCAAATCTTTAGCTCCTTGACATAAGTAGAATTTCTTACCACCTCTCTTTTCATCTTGACATAGAATGCAATTAAAATCCCCTCCTATCACTGTAGGAAATTCCTCCGAGCAATGATCCTCTAATCATTCCTAGAGTTTTTTCCTCTCGGTGGTTTTGGTACCCCCATAAACAGTTGCAATTTTCTAGGTACCTTTATTGAAAATCTGTAGCTTACCCACTATCAATTGAGAAGACACTTCATCCACTATAAACGATGCCAGATCCTTTCTCCATAGAACTGTCAGTCCTCCAGATAAACCTTCTGAGGGAACTAGAAAATAATCCCAATTGTTTCCCAGCAATTTGCTGATTTGAGAATTCTCCAATGAGTTAATTTTAGTCTCCATCAACCCAACAAAAAAAACTTGGTGGTCTTTAATCACTTCCTTCAAATATAGAGCAGCCTCCACCTTCTTGGCTCCTCTACAATTCCAGAAAATCATTGAATTCATTGCTTAAAGATGGGAGAAGGTCCCCCAATCTTCTTGCTTCTAGCTCCCCACTTTTTCCTTTCTCTTTCCAATATATTTCCTGATCCAAGAGATTTCAATTCTTTGAGCAGTTTCACCTTCTTTCCAGAAGATAAGTTATCAATAATTTCCTTCTCAGTATCTTGAGAGTCTTCATCAATTGCTTGCTTAAGTAAATTTTTTTTATCAAATACTGCTTCAACATTTGATAATTTCTGAGATATTTGTTCAACAATCTCACCTTCTTCTATGCAGGCATCATCAATTTTTTCCATATCTTCATTCAGGATAGAACCATCCATATTTGATAGTAAATCAAATTTATTGATAGTTTTGAGAGGGACACATGCAGGTTTACCTCAGATTGTTGAATATCTGGAATTTTACTGAGAAGATCTAATCCATTCTCTCCATCAGTCATTATTTTCGGAACTACAATAGTTTCTGAAGCATGCTGTACATCTTTCAAAGAAGCTCCTTTTGGTGTGCCATTTGTTTTTGAATTGTCAACACAAGTTTTTGGAATATAAATCTTCTTCATAGGAGTAGAGATCCTATTAAAGAGTTGACTCTTTTCACCCATTCTCTTGAATCTTCTATTACCATGTTTCACCAAGATCCATGAATCCTCCCTTGCTTTCTCTGTATTAACAACAGATTTAGCTTCTGCCATTTGTTTTCCTGTTTTGAATGCTTCAGATGCATAAGCATTCATTAAGACAATATCTTTTTTAACTTCTGAGCAATTGATCGCCTCATGACCAATTCTACCGCATTCCTCACATATTTTTTAGAAACCTTCATACTCCACCGCCTGAAAAAACTTCCCAGAAACTCCTTCCACTCAAATGCCTTTAGGGAGTTTTATATCTAAGGGAATACGAACACAAATCCATGAAAATTCCCTTCTACTCCATTGGAACATATTTCCATCAAGTAGGAATGGTTTGCCCACCAACAAAGCTATCCTGCAAATGTTTACCTCGTCCTAGTATTGAAGAGGTAAATTGGGAAGCCGGATCCACACAGGAGCTGAAATTCCTTTGAGAGAATTAGGATTGAATGAAGTGGACCATTTATCCAGTCCCACTACTTGTCCTCTTACCCACCAAGGACCGCCATAAAGGATGTTCTCCACAGCAACTGAATCTTCAAATGAGCATAGCATCCATCCACGTCCCAATCCAGTTATATGGAATTTCCCAAAACCATTCCGCTGTCTTCTTAGATCCAAGCTAACCAAATGAAAAGGAATATCATCCCCAAAGATCTTCACTACTAAAGATTTTTCCAGTCTCTTGACATTCTCCAATTCCTTCTCAGCAAGTAGTTTAATACCTTTACCATCTTCTGTTAGAAAAGAACCAAGATCTAGGCAATCAACCTTGATGTTCTGTTTCTTATGCCAAACTGAATTGTTCTCCACAAATTTACGAGAGTTATGATCATTTGGAACAACTGGTTCATTGAGAGTAGACTCAGCATCATGCCTTTGAAGCAATATCTCATTCACCTTATCATCAATTCTGGATTTTAAATTCAATTGGGGGGAATTTGTCAATTCCTTTCTACTAGGTGAAGATGGCAGGGAAGCATAATTCACCTTTTTGATAATTGAGATCCTTGTTCCCTTAGAAGATGATGCTTCCAGATTGAATTTACCAATAACTTCATTGACAGAAACGGGACTGTTAAAGGATTTCAAATTAAATCCTACATCCTCTGTTATAATTTCTTTCCCTTTCCCAGTTGCCACAACGGAGGAAGATTTCTTTTTTAAAAAACCACCCTCATTAATCACCAATAGTTTTGCTGTAAGATTTTTAAACTTCTTGTTGAATTCATCAAGCTTATCAGAACCTCCATTGAAAACTTCAGTAGATTTCTTCACAGGAATTGATAATCCTTTCCTATAATTAGAACAGAATTTCGATGAGAGAATCCGATTGCGCTCCATAATTTGATTTCAAGACCGCCGGCCTTCCGGCCGACCGTCGGATCCTCCAGATGTGGAAGAAGACGCCGCAGAAGATGAACATAAAAAATAGAATTTTTTTTTAAATCCCAGAGTTTCTCTCACTAAGTTTCTCCAAACTCAAATTTTGAGTTAATCATTACTTACGAGCAAGGAGTGACACAATGACAGATTGATGCATGTAACAAGCAAAAGGAGAAAAATATCACATTGAAAGTGAATGATTCAAAAAAGGATCGGTCACAACTTAAGGATAAAGAAGATGTTTCACTCATGATCAGGAAATATAAAAGTTTCCTAAAAAGAAATTAATGGAGACGTCAGTAGTGGAATAAGGATAAATTCTACAAGAATGCAAGAGTTTTTAATGACGTAAGTTGTTATAAATGCAAGAAGCCTCGACATATAAATCTAATTACCCAAATCTCAAAGTTAATCTTAGCAAGGAGAAAGTTGAGGAAAAAATTAAAGTTATGAAGGGAAAGCATAGACTACAAAGAGATTTCTAGGTGGACTCAGCTTCATATTTCTAAGAAATAGAAGTATAATAGGAAGTCACAAACTTATGCTTAATGTTAGACAGGCTTCATCAGTCAGATTAAGAGGAGGTATTTGATTTATCCTATGATGAGTTTGAAGTTTATGAGAAAATACATATTGCCTATAGGAAACTCAAAAAACTGCATGCTAAACTGAACTTAGAATATTCAAATTTACAAAAAGAGTATAAAATCCTTATGAACGATCATGCATCTATCGATAACAATTACATGACATTATTGGATAAATTTGATGATTCAAATAAGAAATATAATTTATTGAAAGCATCCTATACTAAACTTGGGAATGAATGTAAGGCGTGTATAGATGAATAAAATCAAAGAGAACATGATTTAAAAGTTAATAATGCCAATCTAAAAAGAGCAAACTCATTTATAAAAGAAAAACTTAAAGCTTTTAAAGAAAATAGGACACCCCCTACAATTGAACAATTTTTCAATCCTGATCAGAAGCATAAAATTTTAAAACTTAGGAAAAAACAATATAACTCATATAGATTGATAAATCTTTTTTCTAAAGTTAAATATTTTTCATGTTGAATTATTAGTCATATCTCTCACACTTATACAATTCATAGTAAAACTCATCTAGTGTGAAGACCTAAGATGCAAAAAACACATCATATCAAACATGTATCTAGATTATCATTACCAAGAGGTGAACCCAAATGAATTTGGGTTCCCAAGTTTAATATTTGATAATTTGGTAAAAATGCTCTCACACAAGTACTCGTGAGAGCATTTGGTTTCTAAACAGTGGATATTTGAAGCATATGACTAGAGATATAACTCAATTTATATCACTGGAAGTCAGGAATAGAAGCAAAGTGACACTGAGAGATAATATCAAAAGGATAGTGGTAGGTACATATATGATTGGCAAAAAGAACAATTTCTTTATAGAGAATTTATTATTGGTTGAATGCTTAAAACATAACTTATTAAGTATTAGTCAGCATTGTGATAAGATTTATAATGTTAAGTTTTTTTTCTTGTAAGCTGCATTATAAGCCAAAATGAAATTGATGTGTTGCATGAAAATATGATAAAAATATATACATTCTTTATTTAAACTTTATTAAATCTTCTAATATTTTTTTTCTCAAAATAATCATTGATGAATCATGGTTATGACACAGAAGACTTTGTCATTCATGCATGAAAAATCTTAGGAAGAGTATCCAAAAAGAGTTGGTTAGAGGAATACCCAAAGTAGACTTCACTAAGGATCACCTGTGTGATGCATGTCAATTAGAAAAAAAGGTGAAGTCTTTCTTTCATTCAATTAAAGATCTTAGAACTAACAAACTACTACATGTCATACATATGGATCTTTTTCGTCCGGTTAGCATTATAAGTTTAGGAGGTAAAGTTTTTGGGTATGTAATCGTTGATGATTTTTCAAGATTCATTCAGATCAAATTCTTATCTCATAAGAGATAATTATTTGATGAATTTATAAATTTTTCTACTTAGATTTAGAGGAAACTAGGGTGTACAATTTTATCAATTCAAAGTGATCATGGAGGAGAGTTTGAAAATAAAAAGTTTGAAGATTTTATAGACAACAAGAATTGATAACAACTTTTTAGCACCTAGAATCCCTCAATAGAATGGGGTAGTTAAAAGAAAGAACATAACTTTAATAGAAGCCGCTAGAGTCATGCTTGTTGAATATTCACTTCAAAAATATTTTTTGGGCTAAAGCGGTTAGTACGGCTTATTATGTTCTGAATAGGGTGAACATTAGATCAAAATTGAATAAGACACCCATGAACTTCTTAAGTGGAAAACACCTAATCTTTTATATTTGCATATTTTTGGATGTAAGTTGTTCATTCATAATAATGGTAAAACTCTTTTAGGAATCCTAAATCTGATGAAAGAATTTTTCTAGGATATTATAGTGTTTGCAAATCCTATAAGCTTTTTAACAAGAGGACTTTCATAATTGAGGAGACCACACATGTTGTTTGTAATGAATCTGATATTTCTAAAGAGCAAAGATTGGAGGAATAACATATTGAATATATCTCCCAAAGAATTAAAAAGATAAATTTTGAAGAGAATGTTGGAATAGAAAATATATTTTCTAAAAAATAAAAAAAATTTAACAGTCATCCTAAAGAATTGATTATAGGTGAATCAAGTGAGGGTGTTAGAACTTGGCATGGTCTTAGCAAAGAACAAAATCACTCAGCTTTTATATCAATAATTGAACCCACAAATATAAATTAAGCATTTTATGATGAATTTTAGATTTTGTCCATGCAAGAAGAATTGAATCAATTTGTTAGAAATGATATTTGGGAATTCATTAAAAGGCTTAAAAATTAAAGTGTTGTTGGAGCTAAGTGGGTATTAAAAAATAAAATGAATGATTCAAGTATAGAGGTTAGAAATAAGGCAAGATTGGTGCCCAAAGGGTATAATCAAATAGAAGGAATTAATTTTAAAGAAATGTTTACACCCATAGCAAAACTTGAAGTGATAAGTGTGTTACTAGTCTTTGTCTATTTTAAAAGTTTTAAATTGTCCCAAATAGATATTAAGAGTGCCTTTCTTAACAGGGTAATTCAAGAAGATATTTATGTTGAGAAACCTCCATGTTTTAAAAATTACAAATTCCCTAATCACGCGATTAAATTGAAAAGGAAAATTATATGAACTAAAACAGACACCTAAGGCTTGATTTGAGAGGCTAAGCACTTTCTTACTAGAAAGATCTTTTGTTAAAGGAAGTGTGGACACCACACTCTTCTTAAAAAGGATAAGATATGACATACTCATTATTCAAATATATATTGATGATATCCTATTTGGATCTACCAAAAAAAATCTTTGTGATAATTTTTCAAAAATATTTAGAAGTGAATTTGAAATGAGTTTGATAGGAGACTTAAGCTATTTTCTTGGTTTTAGCATAAAATAAAATGAGGATGGAACATTTCTTAGTCAATAAAAGTATATTAAGGATATACTCAAAAAATATAAAATGGATAATGCTAAACCAGTGAGTACACCAATTTGATCCTCAGTAAAGTTATATAAGAACTCCAAGAAAAAATATGTTGATCAAAAGAAATTTAGAGGAATAATTGAATCAATACTTAACTAACTGCTAGCAGACCAGATATCATATTTCATATTTATTTGTGTGCTAAATTTTAAGCTAATCTAAAGGAATCACATTTGACTGTTGTTAAATGATTTATGAGATATCTTTTGGGAAATCAAACCTTATGGATTTGGTATCCTAAGGACAGGTCTTTTTTGAAATCATTGGAAATAATGATTTAGATTATTCAGGATGTAGGGTTTATTGGAAAAGTACTTCTGCAAATTTTTCAATTCATATAGAACTCTTTAGTTTCTTGGTCTTGGAAAAAATAGAATTCAGTAGCCTTTCTACTGCTGAAGCATAATACATTACCTTAGGTTGATGTGTGGAATATGTTCATTGGTTAAAATAGTAACTTATTGATTTAGGATTTTCTATTAGCACTATTCTAATTTTTTATGATAATATTAGTGCCATATGTATTTCAAATAATCATATTTAACATTATAGAACCAAGCATATAAATATAAGGCAACACATCAATAGATATCATGTGGCTAAAGGAGAAATTAAATAACACCATGTTGCTACTAAGAATCAACTTACATATATTTTTATAAAACTATTAGCTTTTAAAACATTTAGAACTTTAAGAACCAGATTAGATGTGATTAATATTAATACTTAAAATTATAATTTTGTAAATTAGATTTGTAATGTATTTCACGTATGTTGTTGTGTTTATTTTGTTTCTTTGTTCGTTTGTTAATGGTTGTTTATTTTCCTAGTTTGTGTTTGTTTGTTTTTTATCAGTGTTTTATTATTATTATTATTATTACAAATCATGGATCTTAGGTGATCTGATTTTGAAAAGAGTTTTTGTTTATCATGTCTTAAGCTAATTTTTCTTTTGTACTGTACGAACCAATTTCATATTGTATGTATTGGTGTAAAATTGTACATGATATTTTTCTTGAGGCGAATAGTCAAAAATGAGATTTTTTTTTTAAGTCTATCGTATTGTATGATATGTCTTCGTATTGTATGATATTTTATTTTTTTTATCTGTATTATTGGGGATGGTTTTCCAAATGTCAATTATTTTTCACAAATCATATGTACAAATCACATTTTATTTGTATAATCCTGTTGTCAAATTTTCATGTAGACAAACCTAACTTTTATATATGATCTTTAATTTTTTTATCGTCTTGGATGAATAGGTGTTAATCTGTATGATCTTCATAGTCAAAAAGGTGTATGAAACTACTCCTCAAGAATGGCAATTTACAAAAAGTTGTTTCACTTTTTCAGTTTTCATTCATATGCACAAAATTATTTTTATCCCAAACAATTTTAAATCATACGTATGAATAATCTTTTGTACTATACAAGATGTCATTTTTCTTTAAATAGAAAGGTATTTGATGGATTTTATTTACAATCTTCTTCGATCTCAAACCATTTCATGTATAAGCTCTAGAAATGGTCAGCAACAGCAAAAATCCACAAACCTCTATGGCTTCTTGCTCTCATTCGGGTAGACTCGACGAGAATTTTCTCTCGAAAGACAATGACAAAGCCTACGATCATTACTTTCAAGCTAAGATTACCCAAATCATTTACTAATGCAAAGAGACATTAACTTTCCAGTTATGCCTCTTTTTGCATTGACTCAATTTTCTTTTATCTTCACTCTGATTTATGCCTATCATCATTACACCTTCCATTTTTTTCTTGCAAACATGAGGGTGAATGAAGATCACCCTAGGATGACTTCATCTATTTTTAAGTAGTTAGTAGAAATAACCAAGGGAGATTTAGGAAACTTCCTACATCTTAGGATTGAAGGGGTTTGGGCACATAAAATGACATCTAGATCTGATTTTGAATGGTAAAAAATTAACCAAACTCTTAGAAGTGTTGCTCAAGTCAATCACCTTTCCCGTGTGTACACCTTGAACCAGGATCATCCAACATCTTTTTAGAACTTCTATTATACCTAAAACTGGTGACCATATCAACCTAACTTCCTTATTATCTAAATTCACATACCTTATGATAACAAACACTCCTATAGACGAAGCCCAACTAATTATGAATTATATCTATAAGCTTTCTGATATTAGACTTCCTTATAATAGGAAAAAGAAAATTATGACTTTAGGACATTTAGTTGCCTATATTCTAGAAAAGAAGTATAACTTAATCCATCTTGATCCTCCTACTCAGCTACCTATATACTATAACATGCTTCTTTTCGTATAATTTTTAATTGAGACTAAGGATCTGAGGTAGAAGAATCTAAGGGAAAAGATTCTAAGTGAGAAGGAGTACCTACTCCAGCACCTATACCTGCTCCTGGATCTGATCAGAATTTCTATCAAAAAATCATATAGTATTTTGATAGATTGTAATCTCAATTTGATCAACATTTTGATCAAATTAAGACTCACCTAAACTAGCAAGATATGAGGTATAATGAAGGCATGAGGTAGATTAGAAGACAATTTGACTCTATCAACATGTAAGTAGCTATGATAAATATCTACTTCACGATGTTCACCCCTTAGCCACCTCCAGACTAGGGTCCCTCAGATTTTTAGTTACTTCTTTGGGGTACTTATTGCTGAGATTTTATACTTGTTGATGAGATATTTATTTTGATTTCATGTTTTGACTTGTCTATGTTGTGGTTATACCTTTTCTAGTATGATGTATTGGTTGTATGTGTCACAAGTATTCAATGAAATGATATATTTACTTGTGTTGAAATTATTAATCTTAAATTATTTAAGTTTTTATAAACTAATCAAATGTAGTTGATCTCTAGATTGAAATTTTGAAATGCTTTGCTCTACAAATTAATTTCTATGTAAATTTTAATTTCTCAAAATTTTAAATTAATTTATGATTGGGTATAGATTAGAAGATCATCGTAAAATTCTTATAGACAAATATTATTTAGCTATAATTATTGTAAATAGATGTTTTATTTTTATTTTATTTCTTTTTCAATATATTTATTTTTGTTAATTATTGGAATTTGATTTAAGATTTATTGATTTTAAAAAGATCAAAAATTGAAAAGATACACAAAATATGCTACAAATTTAAAAAGATGCGCAATATTCAACAATGTGAAAAGAGGCATAAAATTAGCCCAAACTGAAAAGATGTATAAAGTGTGCCAAAAATTGAAAAGATATACAATATTGTTAATCAAAAGATTCATACAGATCTTTTCTTTATCTTTCAATCTCTTATACAAACACATATAATAAGCAAAAATCTCCACTATTGAATTAGAAATTAGTTAATCTTTATTTCATCATTTTTGTAATCATTATTTTTATTTGATATGTCTAGAATGAACAATGAACCTCATTGACATTTCTAATCTTAATTATTTTTTGATTTAAAATATGAGACTTTTCTTTTCACATTAGGACATTGATATTATATTTGCAATTAGTTTAAAATCTTCTTCTTAATCTTATGTTTAATTTATCAATAATGACTTATATTTTCAAGAGATACTTCCCTTTTTGTTGTTGTCAAAAGGGGGAGTCAGTATTTATTATTTTATTATGTAATTTAATCATGCTTGTTTAGTGTGTTCGATTCTTATGTCTTTGATGGTTATGTTGTTATGAATGTTGTTATGTCTTTAATTATTATGATTTTGATTATCCTTGATTGTAGATGTTTGTTAGTTGTAACTTATGTCAGGTGTGTATCTATGATCTGATTATGTTTGGTGTGTATGTATAATCTTGTTGAGTTTTTGTGTGTATTTTTTAAATTTATTTAAGGTTTGTTTTGTAATTTGTTGTTGTCTTGATTTTTATTGGAATCCCTTGCTTTTAATTATGCAATCTTTGAGGGAGAGCTTAAGAGAAAAATGATCTTATGTGTTATCTCAAACAATAATTATTTTGTCATCATAAAAAAGGGGAGATTATTGCAACTTAGAATTCAAGATTAAGTTTTATATCATATGAGTTTTTGATGATTCTAAAATATTATTATTACGATTACAATTTCTCCTAACATACATTAGAAATATTTTCTTTATGTTTTTTGTGTGTACTAATATTTTAGAGAAATCATACTATAGACTGCCAAAGACTTCAAGACAAATTAGATTAGTGTTTCATATAGTGGAGTCTGTAACTTTTTTATTTTTCTTGAGCCTGAGAGAGCGTGATTGTAATTAGATAACCGTGCACACACACACTACGGGGGATGAGTCAAAACTATAAATTTTAAAACTAATCAGGAAAGTTCATTAGGGAAGTTAAGCACTTATGAACTAGCTCGAGGCTAACCAAGAGGGGGGGTGAATTGGTATTTTAAAAATTCTTTCACGATAAAAAACACAAAGCTAAATTCACCACAATGAAAATAAAAGTGTAGAAATTAAATGCAGAAATTAGTAGTAAAGAATAGAGAGATTTAAAGTGCTTCAATCAACTCGACTTACGTCCACTCCCCGGAGGTGCCCTCCGGGTATTACACTAAACTCAGTGTCACTTCTTTGGCTCCCACAGCAAGGCGGAGAACCCTTTATAAAACCTCCTTTCCACCGACACCGGTGAGGTAGAGAATTCGATTCCTTTTGCTTCCTCCTGAAGCAGACAGAGAACCTTAATCGATTACTGAAGTAGACCTCCCTTGAACCCTCAAGGATAAGGGAAGAAGATCAGAGAAGATGACTTGGAACCTTACTTGGAGTAACCTTTGTGAAACCCATCACAAACTCTCCCTCACAAGTTCCTCTCTCTCTCTCTCTCCCTCTCCTCTAGGCTCTCTCAGGTCAAGATAGCAACAAAAGATACTCTCATGGGTGATATAATAGAGCTTATATAAAAGAACTTCGAAATAGCTCTTAATTGCAACAAACTAAAATTATCATCCAGGATGATACAAAGATCCTCCTGTACGATCAGTACAATTTTAGCTCAATCAGCCAGGATGGTCTAGGACGATCAGAAGAAATTTGTTCATATCATCTAGGATGATATAATATCATCCTGAATGATTATATAAATTTATAGAATATTGTCCAGAACATCGCCCTGAATAGATGTATGGATTATGGAAAAATAACTTAATCATCCAGGCCAATCTCATAATAATCCTGAACTATTAGTTCAAATTCATGAAAATCATACAGAACATCGCCCTGAATAGCTGCTGGCTGATGTGTGATCATCCAGGAACAACTAAAATTTTTGAACTGATCATCCTGGACGATCCTACGATCGTTCAGGATGATGTGATCGTATCAATCAAGCTTTAATTATTTTTCTTAATTATCAGATTAATTAGGCATAATTATGTTGCATCGTGCAAGATGATATCCTGAATGATGTCCAAAAATAAATAAGACCTAAATTGATCTAGCAATTGATTCTTTCTGATTTGAGCATATCGTCCCAACTAATACAAATATCATCCTGGATGATGAGCTTAATGATAGAGGCCTTAACCAGGATGCCCTAATTAGGGTTTCTATTTTTAATAGATCATTCAGGACGATATTGGGATCATCATGGATGATGTCCTCAAAATAAAGAACTATAAATCAGACCGTAAAAATTCCCCCAAGTGTGTGTATACAAGGTTATTTAGCCTGAGGAACCACATCATTTATAATAAACTCAAGAAAGGGAAAAGTTTACAAACTGACTCAGACCTAGTCTACCTAATCTTGAGCTGGTTCAAATTGTAGTCTTGATTCTATGGACCTGAAAAGTTAGTAGGCAAGGCAGTCATAGAGAAACAAAAGTGTCTGTTATCATCAAAATTTTATTTCTGAAATCATATACGCAATAATCTCTTCCTTTTCGATGATGGCAAATACAAAAATTAATTGAAGCAGTTCAAAGCAGATTTAAAGGAAATAAGTAAGAAACTAACCACAGTTTCAATAGTTTAATTAACCAACATAAGCGTAAAGAACTAGAACAATGAAACAAAGTAGAACAGAAAAAACTAGTACAACTACTCCCCCTTTTGACATCACAAAAAGGAGGAGAGAAAAGGAAGAAAAAAACTGTAAAAAAGACTAAAACAAGGAAAATAATATCACAAAAATACACTAAAAGAAAGACGGGTCCTTATCATCCGATGGAGGAGGTGGTGATGGTGGTTGCTGAAAGTAGCTAGATAGAGTGGTGAATAGTGCTCCAAACTAGGCCATGTCCTAAAAAAAATATCTTATAGAATAATATACCAAAGTAATTTATCATAATCATGAATTTTGAAATCAAGTTATTGAAAATATCAAGTGACACATGAACTCTTCTAAGATTTAAAGGTTTTTGAAAGGGAAGAAGCTTGCTTTTGGTGAGCTCATTTTATGCCTTTAGTTAATTTGATTGGTGCTCTTTACGCATCTTTTGATTTTTGAAACACATTGTGTATAAAATTTTGTTTTTTAATTTGTCATCATTGTGTATCTTTTGATTTTGGCATCATTGACCACTTTTTTTTATTTATTTACAAGCTAAACTCCTTTGCAAAGATCTTAAAAACTCTCAATTGTGAGTATATCTTCCATATATTAGAGAAGAAAAACTCACTCTCTAATAAAGGGAATAACATATCACAAAATAGAATATAAATCAAATGATAAATGCAATAATAAGATTTCAAAGAACTTGAAAGTAATATAAAGACTTTTGAACATTATGTATATAAGGTAGATTACTATACCAAGATAGAAAAGATCTTAATTACTTAGTCCAGTTGTTTAATTTGAGAAAAGATTTTTGTTTAGAAAAAAAATTACACCACTAAAAGAGGTTAGAGGGAGGGAAACAATTAACAGTGCTTCTCCCTTTAACTAATTTAGGAATGTTTTAAACATTGACTAAAATTTCCAAAAACAAACACAAGGCAAAATATCATTTCAACAAAAAAAAAGGAAAACCAAAAAAACATCAGACATGTAAAAACTAAAACAAAAAGTAACAACAATCAACAGAGTGGTAAACAAGCAATTCAGGATTTATTAAGCAGCATGTTTATGCAATTATGAGCTACGAGCCTCCACTATCCAAGCACCATATGCTCTCACGAGGTCTTTGGTGAGAACACGCCTATAAAATATTAAATGTCAAATTTAGGAACCAACTAGGTTTGGGTCCCTTCTTATGAAAAGAAGAATGTAATACATTATGTTATGAACCATGCAATTTGGGTCTCCACACCCAATATGTACTACGATGAATAGTGCAAGTGTGTGAGATGTGCCCTAGCATGCCACATGAGAAATATCTAACACTAGAAAAAGGATTTAATAATCTATTCAGGTTATAATACCTCTTCCTAGGTTTTAGCATAAGATTAAGTGCGGGTGTCGTCCTATTTTTCTTAAGTACATTCAATTCAGCTTTAGACCTCGAGTTAGCACTTTCTAAAGCTATATTATCAACTCTCAAATTGTGCTCCATATGCATAGATTTATCAATGTATGTCTTAAAATCATATTTAAGTGAGGTGTTGGATGCTTTCAATGAAACAGGTGCAGCCGAGAACCTAACACCTTTTGCTTCCTTCTGAAGCAAGCATAGAATCTTGATCGGTTGCTGAAGTAGACCTCCCTTATGGGGTGTCAATTCGGGTCAACGGGTCAGCTTCGGGTCCAACCAGAGTTAACCTGGGAGTAAACAGGATGACTCGAACTTGACTCGTTTAGCTAAACGGGTTCGAATAGACAACCGGACCTAACCTGGTCAAGTTACTAGGTTGACCCAACCTGACCCATGAAACCTAACATGTTCGGCATTCCCAACCTGTTCGTTACATACGAGGACAGTAGCCAAGTGAGGCAGATGAGGCATCATCGCGTCGAGGCCAACAGCACAGCATGGGTGAGGCATCGAGGGCTTGTCTGCTCATAGCCAGCGTGAGAGCAGCCTATGGGTGAGGGCCATAAAGCCAATGCGACAACATGGATGTGAGTGTGGCCAGCACCGGTCAAGGACAACATTAATGCGAGTGAGGCCAACGCAGTAGGCTAGCCAAGAAGCGGGTGAGGCCAGCGCAATGGGTGAGCACAATAGTGAGGAAGCCAGCATCATCATGCCCCATGCGGGTTCAAACTTTGAACCAGATATAACACAGTGGATCGACGGAGCCACGAAAGCCATTTTCTAGGTCAAATTGGGTTGACCCGCAAGTTACTAGGTTAACCCAAACCTGACTCATTTTTTAAACGTGTCAGAAATTTGAACCCGAACCCGACCCATTTCATAAACGGTTTGACTCAAACCCAGATTTATTCGAGTTTAGTCTGGGTCAAGTTTCGGGTCGGGCTAATTTTTGACACCCCTACCTCCCTCTAACCCCCAAGGACAAGGGACGATGATCGAAGAAGACAACTTGGAACCTTGCTTGGAGCAACCTTTGTGAAACCCCTCACAAACTCCCCCTCACAAGTTCCTCTCTCTCTCCCTCTCTCCCCCTCTCCTCTAGGCTCTCTGAGGTCAAGATAGTAGTAAAAGATACTCTCATGGGTGATACAAAAGAGCTTATATAGAAGAGCTTCGGAATAGCTCTTAATTAAAACTAATTGATATATCTGGAGATCGTCCTTTATAATCAGTGCAATTTTAGCTCAATCAATTAGGATGATCTAGGACGATCAGAAGGAATTTGTTCATATCATCCAGGATGATATAATATCGTCCCGTATGATTAGTTCAATTTGTAGAATATCATCTAGAACATCATCTTGAATGGATGTATGGATGATGGAAAAATAGCTTTATGGTATAGGCCGGTCTCATGATCATCCTGGATGATTAGTTCAAATCCATAAAAATCATCCAAAATATCGCCCTGAATAGCTGCTGGCCGATGTGTGATCGTCTAGGAATAACTAAGATTTTTGAACTGATCATCCCAGATGATCCTGTGATCATTTAGGATGATGGGATCATATAAATCAAGCCTTAATTATTTTCCTTAATTATCAGATTAATTTAAGCATAATTGTGTTGCATCATCCAGGACGGTGTCGTAGACGATGTCCAAAAATAAATAATACCTAAATAGATATGGAGGCTGATTCTTTCTGATTTGAGCATATCGTCCCGGCCAGTGCAAATATTAAATGAAGCATCCTCATCTGGAGCAAAGCTAACAAGGAGGTAGAGGAGAATGCTGCATACAGAGATTCAAGCTTAACAGTGACAACTCCCTGTCCCCCCATCCAACTTACCAGCTCAAGAATGGGAAGCCATAATTCCTACACGAAATGGGTTTACAAGCCTAAGATGGTTTAAGAGAAATAGCTCCTCGGGTGAGTTTAAGAAGTCATTTTGGGACCAGTAGCCTAAAGACCAAGCTCCCTATAATAAAAAGGAGTATGAAACTCTCTTAGCCCGAGTCTATAAGGCCTTGAAGACAATAAATGAGAGAGGGTAAAGAAAAGTAAGTACCAGAGGCCACTGATGCTCGAGACTAGAAGAACTTTCCTAAGAGAGCACCTATCCATTATCATGGAAAGGAAAGAAAGAAGGCATGTTCCAGCAATGAAAGGTCCCATTGGGAAGGAAAGCAAATTTTGAAGCTAATGCATTATAAAGAAGATAAAGAAGAAAGAAGAGAAAGGGTGATAAACCTGGGCATGACATCCATTACGACTTTTTGGAGAACCACCCCCTCCAGTAAACAACAAAATAAATGGATCTAAAAGAAGGCTCGCGATGACATCTTTCATGACTATCAACACCCTAAAGAATCCTCCTAGGGATCCCGCAATTCACCATCCCTAGCCAAGGAAAAGAATAATTTCGATCGCAGTCCACGGTTAAAGAAATCTTCCTACCGCATTATGAACCAAAAATCCAGTGGCGATGCCACTAAAAGTTTATGTACAAGAAGAAGAAGAATATGGTGATGAGGTCACTATGAAAATTGGGGTAGTCTACATGGTAAGCCACATCGATGATGATGAATGTGGAAATGAAGATGATCGACCACTCAGATGGATTCAACAAAGTCATTATAAGGTTGAGTTTATAACCAGTATAAGTGGTCACTCTTCAGAGGAAGAAAGGGAAGAAGAAATTGAAGAAAATCCCTTTTTTGTCGATAATATAATGCTCATAGACATGCATTGGTAAATGAGGATAAAGGACAAGTAAATCTCTCAGTTGAATAAGAAAATGACAGAGATGATAACCTAACTTATGACAATGATGCAGATGATGCAGAGAACCGCTACCTCTAGTGTCGTGCTTAACCCTTTAAACTTTAAAATCTCACAAGTGTTAGGAGTATGGGGAGATGATGACCTAACTTATGATAATAATGCGAATGATGCAGAGAACTGCTACCTCCGATGTCATGCTCAATCCTTTAAACTTCAAAATTTTGCAAGTACTAAGAGTATGGGGAGCTTCTGAAGGTGGCAATGATGCTAATAATATCACCCGCCAACCAACTCCATAAAATGAAGTAAGTACTTCCAAGCCTGTGACAGCTGGACAATTAGAAGGAATAATCATAGAAAAGATCACGACTATTATATCCATTGATCGAGCAGAGTAATTGGTGGGAAAAGTTCATCCATATCTTGTAGAATATGATTAAGTGTCATACCCAAAAGGGTACACCGTGCCAAAGTACACCACAAAAATAACCCCATGCAGCACTTGGCATAATTCAAAGCCACTTGCAAGAATATAGGGGGAAATAACGCCTTACTCTTCTCATAATTTGTTAGCTATTTAATGTAGCTACTTTTGAAAGATATGTTGAACTACCAAACGACTCTATGAAGACAATCACAAAGTTAGAGTCTATGTTCGTGAAGAGGTCCACCAGTGTAATAAAAAAGATAAAAATTGATTACCTTTTCCTAGATAAGAGAAAAAGGGATGAGTTGATAACCAAATACATTGCTCATTGGTCAAAATTGAGCATGAAATATAAGCAATAATTTGAAGAAGAACACGTGTAATTGCTGAAGGGAAATATTGATGATAAGATGCAACCATTCTTATACATGACCATAATCATCACATTATAGGACCTACTGGATAGAATAACAAAGTTTTAAAAAATTAAACTTATTAAGATCAGAGAGCCACTATGATAAACCTAAGTAAGCCAAGGCCCTGGGTGCTAAAAGAGGTGTGGCCGACTCTATATTTTTCTTTAGAGCTGATAAAGAAAAATAAGTGGTTTATAATATAGATAAAGGCAATCGACCAATGCAATACAAATAAAAGCCAAAATAAGTCTATAACCCTAACCCCTAGCTGAAGCTTATATATGGGGGAAATGATAGGACATGAACCTTCCAAGGTGGAGGAGAACACCCAAGGCGGATAATAGGAACTGGAGATAGAACGCTCCTATCCCTCAAGGATAAGATGAATAAAGAATGCTCATTCAAGAGAGAGTATCACCAAGTTATTTCAACAAGCACTAATAGTAGGTTTAGAACTGCCAGAGAGCAAAAGGTCTGAAGGGTCAAAATAAAGGAGTGACCTGAATTACTTCCTATACCATCAAGTACTCAGGCATCCCATTGAAGATTGTTACATCGTCATGGATTTGCTTGAAAGAAAGTATAAGAGAGGGGAGCTCACATTATCATATAATATGTTGACTTACCCTTGGGAAAGAATCAACTCGGATGGTTACATCCTCTTCTATACCCTTGAATGAAGAAAAAAGAAAGGAAAAGCCAATTAAAGAAGACCGATGGGAGAGTGCGGTCTCTAAGAAGACAATAAAAATGCTCCCTAAATACTCAAATGCCCAATACTTGAACATCTAAATTTCAAAAAACATCCAAGTTTGGAATTTTTAAAATTGAAATAATCAATCAAATCACTTAAAGCAAAATCATCCAACCTCCGCAACAGTTTGCTGAGGTGGATAAATTGAAAATTACTTTAGTTCATAAAGAGCTAATGTCTGGTAGAGTATATCACTAGGATTTAGTTCTCAAACAATTTCTTACCAGTGTGGATGTGGCACATGTCCTCTAACGAGTGGTTTTTCCACCAAATGGTTTCTCATGATAAATGGTTATGACCGAGATGCGTTGAACTGGGTGATTTTTTTACCAAATAACACCACTACATTATGACTATGGCTAAATCACGTATGCTCCCCAATGGACATCTAATCATTAAGATATGAATTAATATGATATAATTGATAGGTCACAAATCCTTTGTCAGCTAAGTTGGATTCAAATTTATCCACTTAGACAAACATCCACCCTAGTGTTAGGAAAGTTTCTATTTGCATGTTTTACATTCTTGCAACTTGTATAGTTTTGATGATTCCAAATATTATTGTTTTATATGTTGTTATCTCCTAACATTTTTTGAAAGATTTATTTTTGCTCTAGTGTGTACTAACATTTCAGGAAAATCAACTCCAAGATATGAAGACTTGTAATCAAATTCAACAAATATTCATAAGTTTTGAAATGAGAGGGAGTGATTGTAATTTAGTGAAAAATCACATAATACACACTTGGGGAACAAATTTTGTAAACTGATCGTACGGGACGAACATAGTTCGTACGGGACGATCATGTCAATTACCCATAAGAAGAGCAATGGATCGAACAGGCGGGGAGAAAATTTTTCTAAGTACTAATCGTCCATGACGAATTTAATATTTGTCCCAGGACAAACTTCTCGGGATTCTCACTTGCACTATTTGTCTAGACGAAAAATAAGGTTCGTACCTAGACGAAACTCTCTGTATGAGATCGTACAGGATGAAATAAATTTTCATCCCTGGACGAAACTCTCTGTATAAAATCGTACATGACGAAATAAATTTTCACCCTACACGAAACTCTCTGTTTAAAATGATCCCATGACGAAACTTGTTCGTCCCTGGATGAACTGAACTGACTTAGGTCAGTTGGTTACGTCCTGAAGAATTTTGGGAAACCGACCTATAAAATAACCGTTTCGTACCGGATGAACTTCGTTCGTACGGGACGATTAGGGTGTACGAACATAATTCGTATCAATATACATAAGGTTTGTTTTCTGACAATTTAAGTAAAATCGTCCAGGACGATCCATGATTGTACGTGACGATCCACTACGTACAGAATTGAAAACTTGCAGTTTTTGGACAGTTTTCTTGCCTTTTGTATAAATAGTTCAAATTTGACTGTCACCCAATCTTTTTGCTCATTGAACTTCGTGCCTATTGGAAGAAGAGTAAACGAGAGAGTGAGAGAGAGCATTCAAAGAAGGATTTCTACCACTAGAGTGTAAAGGCTTCGCTTGGTGATTCAAAGGTAAGATTTCCAACTTGTGATTTGAGATTACATCACTCTTTTTCTTTCTTCCTTCTAGATTTCTAGTGAGAAGATCTGTCAAGGAGATCTGGTTCTCTGCCGACACTAGGAGAGTGTGAACAGCCGAAGGGTTCTCTGCCCACACTAGGAGAGTGTGAAAGGACAAAGGGTTCTTTGCCCACACTAGGAGAGTGTGAAAGGATGAAGGATTCTCTGCCCATACTAGGAGAGTGTGAAAGGACTGACGGTTCTCTGCCAACACTAAGGATTGTGTAAAAGGATGACGATTCTCTGCCGCATCAGGTAGTGGTGAAAAGAGTGTTTGTAAAGGCTTCTCCGCCTTGCTGTGGGTGAAAAAGGAGAGACACTATTGGTATTAGTGCAATACTCAGAGGGTGCCTCTGGGGAGTGGATGTAGGTCTGGTTTAGATAGAACCACTATAAATCTTGTGTCGTTTACTTTACTACTTTTTATTTTCCACATTTTTCTTTTGTTTTAAAAATTTGTGGTTGAAAAACTTTTCTAAAAAAAATTTCATTAAAAGTTTAATTTCGGTTCAACTAAAATTCAAAAAGAGGGTTAAGTTTTAAAAATACCAATTCACCCCCCCCCCCCCCCCCCCTCTCTTGGTAGCCTTGGGACTATAACATAGGTCTAACAACCAATTCACTAGACTCAACACCTAGGTCTATAAGGCACCCTTGAACGAAGCAACCCATGGTTGCCAATAAGGATCCTTTTGTCAAGTTGGGTTGACTACCACCTATGATTAAGTAGACCATGGACCACGATGACCCGGGACGACATAACCATGGGATCTTGATTGGGTCCATTATACATTACCCCACCATCCTTTTTTAAGTATATGATGGTAAAATTTCTAATTTTAATTATCAAACTTTCAAATTTCCAAACTCATGCTGCTACTATATGCTAGATAACACATATCTTCAACGTATCTAATTGACGACTAGCCTAAATTGAAAGTTCTCTCTTTTTATCGGGAGGGGTAATTAACTATAGGGGATTGCGCTTATGAAACTAGAATTTAGATTGTAGTCCTCATAAAATGAGGAAGAAATCTCTGGGCAGTGTCTAATCGACAAACCCATATGCCTTCCCAAAATTTACCTCATAACTTAATATGTTAAAACATCCCCAAAAAGCAATGGGGAGGCCGGGAATTTTCGGAGCCCATAGGGCAGGCGACTTGAAATTTGTTTTAGTGTAATTTGAAGTTGTTCAATAAACATTCTTTTTGAGTTAGGACAGAATTTATTTTATTTATATTTTATGCATTGCATATCATTATGTCGTACTTACTTCCAACATTTTCTACTATGATATTAATCGAGCCTTGACTATTGCTTAGATTGATTTTTGGGTTTTTTTAATAGAATTAAAGTTCGAGGTCAACATGGGTTTCATTTGGGATGACTTTGTTGTTGCTTCATAAAGTAACTTTTTAGTTTAAAAACTTTTAGGTAAACAAACATAAAAATTTGCTTTAGAAAGCAAAAGAAAGTCACCTCAAACAAAATCGTAATTTTGTTTAGAATTAATTCGTTATAACCATTGTGAGCACTATATTCTGATCTGGTGCTATATCTTTTTTTCCTTTGTGAATCATTTACTCATTATGAGAGATAGAAAAGAAGTACACATCAAATTGTATAAGACTTAATTTTATCAAAATTTTCCTAGAAGTTCATGCATGTAAAGGTTATTAAATTTGGTTAATTGCAATATTAGTTCAGTTCTTTTTATTTATTTTTTTAGGCTAACTTATATCACATCAAAAATATTTTAGTACATGTAGCAATAGTATTACTTTATGCAAACACAAATGTATGCAATCTGTATTATGTAGCAATAATGCATGCATTAGTAAAAAAAATAAATTGAATTCATGTAATAATTAATTAAATAAAATAATTATTTTATATATTAAGAGATACCATTTCATATATAGAGAGAATATTTGAATCAAGATAATAATGATAATAAGAATTTTTTTTGATAGAAAGCAATATCTTGCATTAATAATCAAAAGAACATAAGGCAATTACAAAGATGATTCCTTCTTTAACAAATTAAAGAAAGAAGGAGAAATCTTATTCAAGCATAGATCTTCCCAAACGAAACTGCTAATAAGAGCAAGGTTAGCACACATGTCGGCTAACTTATTGCTACTTCTATCTATACATTTAAAAATGACAGTTGAATTCGTTGAAGTAGTCGAAGTCTTTCATTTCCTTGAACCCGTCCGCCATTTCATGTTGTAGAATTCTAATAATATTAGAATTATCACTTTCAACAATAACACCTTTATATTTGAACATCCAATCTCTAATCACCTCTTTCAGAGAATTGATACCTAAGATTTCTAATTTAGAAATGTCCCAATGGATACAAGATCTTCCAAAAGCCATCAAAAAAATGCCTTTACAGTCACGGAATATACCTCCTATTCCAGCTTTATAAGATGAGCCATGCAAAGCATCAACATTGATTTTCAACCAATCAAGTGGAGGGGGATGCCAAATATTAGGCATCCTTATCGACTGGTTAGCATCCCAACTGATCGAGTTAAAATTATAAAACAACTTGGATGATGCTGAAGAGAAGCTCGCAACATTTGTAGTAATGAGAGCTGTGCTTTCTTCGACTCCTTCATATATAAATCTGTTTCCAACCTTCCAAGATAAAAATATCGCATTGCAAAAAAAGATTAAGAAGCATACCATTATGAAGTACTATGTGCTCATACCACGTGCAGTAGCCTTCTATATTATAAAACAAAGGGATATCGAATCCCCATTTATTTAATAGTAAGAAAACTTCTCTCACTTTAACACATCTGATAGCAATGTGTTCCACACCTTCAACTTCAATACAACATCTAGGACAAAGATCATTAATCTGCAGCCTTCTACAAGCTAAAAACTGACAAGTAAGAATTGCATTTTTTAGTAGCCTCCACCAAAAAACTTCTACTCAAGAAATCAACTTTGCTTTCTTTATCCACTTACAAAACCTTGTCTCGTCCTGCTGTTGTTGTGTACCTTCAAATGCCAATGCTAAGATTGACTTCTATGAGTTCTGAAATATCAACTCCAAGACGTCTTTCTGAGCATCTTGATTTATTTTAATTTACACTATCAGCTCTACAAGCTCACATCCAAATTATTTCAGAAGTTCATTCACTTTCCAGGTTTTGTTACTGATAAATTTTTCCAGCAAACTACTTCATCCTCTTGAGGCACCACATAAGTTGGCCATTTGTTGATGCATTTATCTAAGATCCAAATGTCCTTATAAACATTAATTGATGAACCGTTTTCAATGCACCATCTCACCGTATAATTGGGGAGCTTACCTCCATCAATTATTAATTTCCAAGCACGTGAAAAGCCTTTCTTGTTCTCTCCAACTTCAATATTTATGCTATATTTAGGAGCAAGTGATTTGTGTAATAATGAATTATTATCTTGTAAGTACCTCCAAGCCAATCTAGTTCTAAGAGCTGCATCCTTAGCACTTGAAGAAAATAGTCCATGTTCTCCCCATTTCAGTGGTTTGCACAACTCACCCTAGCTTACATAATGAACACTCAACCTTCCATTTGATTTATTCCAAAGAAAACTTTTATAAAACTTATCAATTTCAAGAAGCACACTTATAGGAACAAGTGAATGAGTACTATGAAAAGCTAGGTAAGATTGCAATACTGATTTGGCCAAAGTGATCTTGCCAGCAAGTGATATGAATTTGGTCCCTCAAACAATAAGCATCCTCAAAGATTTTTCAACAATAAATTAAAAATGAGTAGCTATTAATCTTCTTAGTGCAATCTTTATACTAAGATAATAAATTTCTTTCACTGCTTTGAATCCCATATTCCGAGTGATGGACTTCTTACTCCTATTTAAAAATTTGCCAAACAAAATGGCTAATTTGTTAACATTAATGCATTTCCCTATCTACTTACAGAAATCAGTAAGAACTCCCTTGATTTCCTTTACCGCCTTCTTAGTAGCTTCAGAGAATATCATCACATCATCTGTATATAGTAAGTGCGATATCCTTGGGCCACCTGGGCTAATTTTGATCCCAATAACACTTTGAGCAAAATCATTAGTTAGTAGTTGTGAACAAATAATGAATAAAAGAGGAGATAAAGGACAACCTTGTTAGAATCCACTCCTAGCTTCTATCCAGTTTGATAAATTCCCATTAATAGTCAATGAAAATCTTAGGTCTTCCACACACTCCAAAATAAGTTTTAAGAATTTTGAAGGAAAGCAAAATAATCCAAAACTTTCCTAAGAGTTAACCAACTCATTGAATCATATGCTTGCTCTATATCAATTTTAAACGAAACGAGGCCTTTAGATGATTTAGAATACCTAAATTTGTGGAATATTTCCTAAGCAACCAGCACATGATCTGAAAGAGATCTTCCCTTGATAATTGCCACCTGATCCACCGAGACTAGTTTAGGGATAACTGTTATCAAGCTATTTACGATCACCTTAGCCGCCACCTTGTAGACATCATTACACAAGCTAATCTATCTATAATTAGAAGGAACCAACGGGTTGCTCACTTTAGGAATGACAACTATTAATGTGTTTTTCCAACCTTTGTCCAACTCACCATGACACAAAAAATGCTTTATAGCATTTAAAAAATCAATTTTGATGATGTTCCAATATCCCTTGATAAACGAATATGAAATCCCATCATGACCTAGTGAAATATTGCCTTTAGTATGCTCAATAACCTGTTCTATTTCATCCACTAAGAAGTCACTGTCAAGCATATTTCTGTCATCATCCACCAAGGTATTCTGCGGCTGAGGCCATCCGTATGAGATACAATCCCTATGTTTCAATTTTTGATTGAAGAAATGAAGTAACACTTCCTCTATTTGCATATGCTCTTCTAATAAATTGCCATTTTCATCTTTAATTTTAAGAATATTATTTGAATTCTTTCTAGCACTAGCATAAGAATGGAAGAACTTGGTATTGCTATCATCATCAACTAACCATTTTACTATAGCTCTCTACTTCCACCAATCATTCAGTCGAGCCATTGTAGAGTTTAATTCATTAACTTTGTTTTTCAGCACCCATCATTCTTCTTCCGCCAGAAGTCCAGAATTTGACTCCTTAGATTGAAGTTCCATAATCTCATCCAACAAGCGATCTTTTAAGAGAATCATATCTTTATGTTTTGCCTTACTCTAATAAAACAGAGCTTTCAGAGTTTTTCTGAATTTGGTATTCAGAATATGAGCATAGCTACCTTGATACACCTTGTTCCATTCCTTTTTACCAAAGATAAGGATGCTAGATTTGAGGCCAAAACATCCTCAAATCTTATGCTTCTCTTAGCTACAGGTTTAAAATCCATAAAGTTAAGTAAAATTAGACTATGGTTTGAAGATATTCTAGCTAAATGTCTAACGACCAAATGATGAGATGAATTTAAAGTCGTTGAGTTAAGAAAGCACCTGTCCAATCTCTCAAGAATGCGGACTCCTCTAATTTTGTTGATTAATGTAATAACCTTTAGAGAGAGAAGTTAGAGAGAGAAGGTCTGAGGAAATCGTCGAACTTTGTAGTTGATTTTTCAAATTTTCATCTGCACGGTATTCACGCTACCAATGGTGGTGGAAGTTCGTTAGCCACCTGTGGCCGGTGGACCTCTTGATGATTGTTGCTCTTCTTTCAGAGCTACGATTGCTCCTGCACATTCATATTCTTCTGCTCCCCTAGCTTTTGGAGATGAGAAGCTCCTGTTTGTTCAAATGTCAAAACCAAATATGAAATCTGGAATGCCATTAGTTATTAATAAAGGTGGTTGTTTGCCGAAGAAAATCTAGAGATTTATGGTAAAGGAAAGAATGTAATGGTGAAAGAGATTGTTAATGATACTTTCAAAGCTGGATTAAATACAATTACAAAGGTTGATTTTAATTCATCGCCTTCCTCCATGCCACTAGTAAGAAAATCAATTATGATAAAGTTATTCCGAATAATATGCAATTAGATCGGGATAGGCTAATCGAACCCAATTCGAAGAAGGAGCTGGTGATAGGGACTATAATGAATGCTGATGAAGTTTGCAATGTCTCAGATTGAAGAAGGAAGGGTTAATCTCAAATTTGACGAATTCTCGGAATCGCGAATCTGTTGACTTGGGAGATTGTGCGGAAGTTTCTTCAGTTCTAGTTCATTATGTAGATTTTCTACAAAAGAATGTATGGAGAAAAAGATATATATCAAAGGTTCTGATTTGTATGAAATACAAATCATAAACTTTGATATTATCTCTTTTTCTCCATGCATTCTGTTGCAAAAAATTTACATAACGAACTGTAACTTTGAGATTGACATATCGATTAGTAAAAAATAGCACGAGGAGAGAGGATCTCTAAGGAAAAGAGGCGATTGTAGGGTTTGGAGGTTTACGTAGGCAAACGATGCCCAAATTTGTTAGATAGCTTCATTTTTCTTTGTGTTTTCTATGGATCTTGCGAAAGATTTTCCACCGTTACCTTCAAGTAAATCTCTGATACCTCATCCGGGGTTTTGCCAAAGAGTAAGAAAGCCTGGAATGGTTTGTTGTTATCTAGTCATTCTTTTTCTAAACCTTATTATGTTTTTTTTTTTTTTTTTTGTTAAATCATTAGAAAATCTTGCACAATTTTTTGAAGATGTTGTTACTACGAAATAAGAAAAATGGGGATTAACTTTAGTGGGTTATTCTTTGGGTAAACGATAATATTTTGAAGCTTTATGTGTTGTAATGCTTAAAATATGGAAGTTGAAAGGTAACCTTACTCTTCTTGCTTTAAGTGAGAGTTTTTTTCCTTCTTAAGTTTTCTTGTTCTGAAGATTTTGATATGGTGTCGTCTGGAGGACCGTGGTTCTTTTTTGGGAAGCCTTTCATTTTACAGTTATGGTCGCCTTTATTTCATCCAAAGCGTTAGGAGTTCTCCTCCATTCCGATTTGGATTAAAATCATATATTTTCCTTTAGTTTGCTGGACGCCTGAGGGTATTTCTAAGGTTTCTAGTCTTATGGGTATTTCGGTATCTATTGATGTTTTAATGGTAGAACAAAGAAGACTTACTTATGCTATAGTTTGTGTGCTTATTAATAAAGATTCGACCCTTCCTGATGAAGTGAATATTTCTATTGCTAGTCACATTAGTTCTTTAAATATTGTGTATGATTGGAAGCCATCTCTGTGCTCTATATATGGTTCTTTAGTTCATTCTTTTTCTCTTTGCCTGTCTAAACTGAAAGATTCTATTGAAGAGAATCCTGTACAAGAAAAAGTAAAACATAAGGTTAGTTTGGAAAGAGGGCAAAGTAAAACTAGGTGGGTAAAATCTACTTGCTCTACACCTACATCACAAACTCAGAATGTTATGGAGCAAAATGATCATACTATGAATAGAATAATGCTAATTTCAAGGATGGTTTAGAGGATTTGCTAATTGCAAATTCTGAAGTTACTTCTAAAATTCATGATGAATCGAGGGAAGAAAATTTAATTTATGATAAGAAAGATAAGATTTCTCTTCCGAAGAATTTCATTTAGAATAAATTAGATATTAATGATGCTGGTTTGAAAGAGGTTTTCCCTAACCTTAATTCTCCTTCAAAAGATTTTTTTTAGAATTATTAGAATATTCTATTTCTGTGATGGATAATAATTTGCCTCTTGCTAGCAGTGCTTCCAAAGACACTATTATATCAAATAAGTTTCAGGTATTGGATGGATTGAATGATAATCTTGTTAAAATAGTTACTATTTGCATGCTTTACATTTTTGCAACTTGTATAGTTTTGATGATTCCAAACATTATTGTTCAAATGTGTAGTTATCTCCTAACAATTTTAGAAGATTTGTATTTGCTCTTGTGTGTACTAACATTTTAGAAAAATCAGACTCCAGACTACGAAGACTTCAAATCAAATTCAACATGAGATACTTTGTGAATTTAAAGCTTGTATTTTTCTTTGAATTTAATTTGAAAGGGGGTGATTGTAATTGAGTGAATAAAAACATACACACATACATAAGGAGATCATATATAAGTTATACTGATCGTACAGGACGATATCAGATCGTACGGGATGATCAGACAGTTATCTCCTATTGAGCACATAGAATGAATAGGAACTGGCTTGAAAAATTTTCCAAGTCCTATTCATCCGGGACGAAATTAATTATCGTCCAGGACGATCTGGTCACTATAAAATTTTTGTCCAGACAAAATTAATTATCGTCAGAAAACGAGTTGCTCTCTGTAAAATTTTTGTCCAGACGAAATTAATTATCGTCCAGGACGATCTAGTCTCTGTAAAATTTTCGTCCAGAAAAAATTAATTATCGTCAGAAAACGATCTGCTCTCTGTAAAAATTTCATCAAGACCAACCAATTTTCGTCCAAATGATTAACCGACTTAGAACGGTTTTCAGCAGTTTTCTAGAACGACCTAGTAATAACCGTTCATACCGGACGAACTTAATTCGTACGGGATGATCAGTGTGTACGAAGACATTTCGTTCACATATACAAATAGGGTCGTTTCAAAGCGTTTAAGTAAAATCGTCCATGACGATCCACGATCGTACGGGACGATCAACTACATAGATAATTGAAAATTTGCAGTTTTTAGGCAGTTTTTCTTGTCTTTTATATATATAGTCCAAATTAGACTGCCACCCAATCTTTTTGTCATTTGATCTTCGTGCCTCTTAAGAGAATAGCTAAGGAGAGAGTGTGAGAGTGCATTCAAAGGAGGATTCCTACCACTGGAGCGTGAAGGCTTCACTTGGAGTTCAAAGGTAAGAATCTCTACTTGTGAATTAGGATTACTTCACTCTTTTCTTTCTTCCTTCTAGATTTCTTGTGAGAAGATCTTTCAAAAAGATCTGGTTCGCTGCCGACACTTGGAAAGTGTGAATAGCCGAAAGGGTTGCTTCCTACACTTGGAGAGTGTGAACAGCTATAGGGTTCTCTGCCCACACTAGGAGAGTGTGAAAGGACAGAAGGGTTCTCTTCCCACACTAGGAGAGTGTGAAAGGACGGACGGTTCTCTGCCAACACTGGGGATTGTGTAAAAGGACGATGGTTCTCTGCCGCACCGGGTAGTGGTGAAAAGAGTGTGTTGTAAAGGCTTATCCGCCTTGTTGTGACTGCAAAAGGAGAGTCACTATTGGTATTAGTGCAATACTCAGAGGGTGCCTTTGGGGAGTGGATGTAGGTCTGGTTATATACCGAACCACTATAAATCTGGTGTCATTTACTTTACAGTTTTTACGTTTCCGCATTTTATTTTTTTTTAGTCTTAAAAACTCTGTGGTTGAAAAACTATTTCTACAAAACTTAAAAGAAACAATTTTTATTTCGGTTCAACATAATTTTAAAAGAGGGATTAAAATTTTTAAACTACTAATTCACCTCCCTCTTGGTAGCCTTTGGGACATTAACTTAGGCTTAACAACCTAATTACAAGACTCAACAAGTGGTATCAGAGCTTCATTTCAAAATCAAGTTTGAACTACTTTTTGATTAACGTAGATGGTTAAATTTGGAAACCAAAACACACCTGAGGGTTACACTATCACTAGACCTCCACTGTTTGACAATATTCCTTTTGATTTTTGGAAAATACGCATGTCTACTTTCTTACAGTCACTTGATTATCGCATGTTGATGCTAGTCCAGGAAGGTTACACAAAACCAACTAGATTAGTTGATGGAGTTAGGGTAGAAACACCTTATGCAGATTGGATTATAGATAAACGTGACTTAGCACAATTAAATGCCAAATGTTTAAATAGTTTCTTTTGTGCTTTAAAATCTGAAGACTACATGCGAGTTTTCACTTGCAAAAGCGAAAAGGACATATGGGATAGACTTTGTATAACTTATGAAGGGACAAATGAGGTTAAGCAATCAAGACTCAATATCTTGTTACATGACTATGAATTGTTTCGCATGAAATCTAATCAATCTATTTCAGACATGTACACAAGATTCACACAAATTGTCACTTCTTTGCATGCGCTTGGTAGAGAATTAACTAATGCTGAAATGGTCAATAAAATTCTTCGATGTTTACCTACTGCTTATGATGCTAAAATTACTGTAATTACAGAGTCTAAAGATCTTAACATTTACTCCATTGACAATCTTCTTGGTTCACTCATTGCTTATGAGCAAGGAGTAAGTCAAAGAAAGATTGATGCAGGTGAACCACGAAAGGAGAAGAATATTACACTAAAGGTGGAAGAGTCAGAGAGTGAACACTCACAACCTGAGGATAAAGATGATATTGCACTGATGACTAGATAATTCAGAAGCTTTTTAAAGAGAAAGCATAAGAGACGCCAGCAATGGAATAGAAGTAAGTTTAACAGAAATGGCAAGGTTTCTAATGAAGTAATTTATTATGAATGCAGAAAACCAGGTCATATCAAGACTGATTGCCCAAAACTCAAAGCAACTCCTAGCAAGGAGAAAGTAGAGGAGGAACCAATGGTAAAGAAGGGTAAAAAGAAGTTTTAAAGAGCTTTCTGGGCAGATTCAACTTCAGACTCATTAGAGACTGAAAAAGAAGAAGAAGTTACAAATCTTTGCTTGATGGCAGACAATGTAGATCACTTAGATCAAGAAGAGGTATGCGACTTAACCTATAATGAATTATTTGAAGTTTCTGAACACATGCATGATGCATATAGGAAAATGAAAAAGATGCATGCTAGTGTAAGCTTAGAACTAGAAGAGCTCAAGAAGGAACATGAAATCCTTAGGAAAGATCATGCTTTAATAGATGACAACCACATGAAACTACTTGATGAATATGATGACTTGAATAAAATTTTTGAAAATTTAAAAACATCCTATGCTGAACTTGAAAAAGAATTTAAGAATTTTAAGGATGAATATGAGAGCAAGACATATAGAATTAATTATACCAATCGAATCTTGGAAGATATGAATTCATTTTACAAGCTCACAATAAGAGCTCTCGAGGATAATAGGACCCCCCCTAAACTTGAAGATTTTACAAATCCCAAATATTATCATAAGTTCATGAAATCTCTTAGAAGACAATCATATGGAAGAAAACATAGGAATATTTTTTCTAATGTTAAATATAATAATTGTAGATTTTTTGGACATATAGCTCACACCTGTACTTTGAAGATGAAATCTAATTTTGTGTGGAGAACTAAGATGCATAAACCTAGACATATCATACATGCATCTGATTATAAATTTTATAAAGGTAAACGCAAACTTGTTTGGGTTCCCAGGTCTAACATTTGAGAATTTTTCAGGATTGCTCTCACACAAGACCTCGTGGGAGCATATGGTACCTGTACAGCGGATGTTCAAAGCATATGATTGGAGATACTGCTCAATTCATAATGCTGGAAGCCAGGAGTGGAGGCAAGGTTACACTTGGAGATAATACTACAAAGAAAGTGATTGGATCAGGTATGATTGGAAATTTGAAAAACTTTTTCATAGACAATGTGTTATTAGTTGAAGGCTTAAAACATAATTTGTTGAGCATAAGTCAGCTATGTGATAAGGGCTATAATGTAAAATTTTTACCTACTAGCTGCATAATAAGCCTAAATGGAAAAAATATTTTAAATGGAAAAAGGGTAAACAATATTTACATGCTAGAATTAAATTGTATTCAATCTCCTACTACGTTTTGTTTGAAAACTGTTTCTGATGAATCATGGCTTTGGCATAGGAGACTTTGTCATTCTAGTATGAAAAATCTTAGGAGAATTGCCTAAAAGAACTTAGAGAGAGGTATACCAAAATTAAACTTTACTAAGGACCACCTTTGTGATGCATGTCAATTAGGAAAATAAGTGAAGTCCTCTTTTAAGTCTAATAAGGATCTTAGAACTAGTAAACCATTGGAAATTCTTCACATGGATCTCTTTGGACCTGTAAGAACTGTAAGTCTAAGAGGGAAGGTATACGGATTTGTTATAGTGGATGATTTCTCAAGATTCACTTGGGTTAGATTTCTATTTCATAAGAGTGAATCATTTGAGGAATTCAGAAATTTTTCTACTTGGATTCAAAGGAAACTAGGGAGTGAAATAATTTTTATACAAAGTGATCATGGAGGAGAATTTGAAAATGAAATATTTGAAAATTTCTGTAAAGAAAAAGGGATTGATCATAATTTTTCTGCACCTAGAACCCCTCAACAAAATGGGGTAGTTGAAAGGAAAAACAGAACATTAATAAAAGCCGCCCGAGCAATGTTGGCAGAATACTCACTTCCTAGATAATTTTGGGCTGAGGCGATTAGCACTGCATGTTATGTTCTGAATAGGGTGAATGTGGGATCAAATTTGAATAAAATATCATATGAGTTGCTAAAAGGTAGAACACCTAATTTGTCTCATTTGCATGTATTTGGTTGCAAGGTGTTCATACATAATAATGGAAAATCTGCCTTAGGAAAATTTGATCCAAAATCAGATGAAGGAATTTTGGTTGGATATTCAAGTGTTGGAAAATCTTATAGGGTATTCAATAAAATAACTTTAGTCATTGAAGAAACCACACATGTTGTATTTGATGAATCTGGAAATTTGGAAGAGCCAAATGTTGTTGAAGAAGAGATTGAAGATAACTCCCAAAAGATTGATAGATTAAATGTGGAAGAAAATTTGGAAAGAAAAAACTCTTTGCCTAGAGATTTGAGATTTTCTAAAAACCACGCAAGAGAATTGATTATAGGTGAACCTAGTGAGGGTGTTAGAATTAGGTGTGGATTAAACAATGAAATCAATCATTCAGCCTTTATTTTAACAATAGAACCCACTAATATTGATCAAGCACTTTCTGCTGAATTTTGGATATTAGCCATGCAAGAAGAGTTAAATCAATTTGTAAGAAATAAAGTTTGGGAATTAACTACAAGGCCAAAAGATCAAAGTGTTGTTGGAACCAAGTGGGTGTTCAAAAATAAAATGAATGACTCAGGAGTAGTCATTAGAAATAAGGCTAGATTAGTTGCTAAGGGGTATAATCAAATTGAAGGAATTGATTTTGAGGAGACTTTTGCACCTGTAGCTAGACTTGAAGCAATTAGGGTTTTACTAGCATTTGCCTATTTTAAAGGTTTTAAATTGTTTCAAATGGATGTCAAGAGTGCCTTTTTAAATGGGGTAATTAAGGAAGATGTTTTTGTAGAACAACCTCCAGGTTTTGAAAATTCTAAATACCCAAATCATGTTTTCAAGTTAAAAAAGGCATTATATGGATTGAAACAGGCACCTAGGGCTTGATATGAGAGGTTGAGCCCCTTCCTACTTGAAAGATCTTTTGAAAAAAGAAGTGTGGATACAGCTCTCTTTTTAAGGAAATTTGGAAAGGATATACTCATTGTTCAAATTTATGTGGATGATATCATCTTTGGATCTTCAAATAAAAATCTTTGTGATGATTTTTCTAAAATAATGAGTAGTGAATTTGAAATGAGTCTAATGGGAGATTTAAATTACTTTCTAGGATTTAGCATTAAGCAACTTGAGGAAGGTACATTTCTTAGTCAAACTAAATATATTAAGGACATTCTCAAAAAATATGAAATGAACAATGCTAAACCTGTTAATACACCTATGAGTTCCTCAGTTCAGTTGGATAAGGACTTAAGGGAAAATCTGTTGATCAAAAGAAATTTAGAGGGATAATTGGATCTTTACTTTACTTGACTGCTATCCGACCAGATATTATGTTCAGTGTTTGCTTATGTGCTAGATTTCAATCAGATCCAAAAGAATCACATTTGACAGCAGTGAAAAGGATTTTAAGATATTTACTATGAACTCCAAACTTAGGGATTTGGTATCCTAAGTTTAGCTCTTCATTTGAAATTATTGGTTACTTAGATTCTGACTTTGCAGGCTGTAGAGTGGACAGGAAAAGCACTTCTGGAATATGTCAATTCATTAGAAATTCATTAGTTTCATGGTCTAGTAGAAAACAAAATTCAGTGGCACTATCTACTACAGAAGCATAATACATTGCATTAGGAAGTTGTGTGGCACAAGTACTTTGGTTAAAACAACAGTTGATTGATTTAGGATTAACTATAGGCACTATTCTAATTTATTGTGACAATACTAGTGCTATTTGCATTTCCAAAAATCCTATTCAACATTCTATAACCAAACACATTGACATAAGGCATCATTTCATAAGGGATCATGTATCCAAGGGAGAAATTGAACTCACACATGTTTTAACTGAAAATCAACTTGCAGACATTTTTACAAAACCTTTAGCCTTTAATACCTTCAGTACATTAAGAACAAGGATTGGTGTTATTGATTTGAATGCTTAAATAAAAATATTTTTGCAATATTGATATTTATGTTTTCTTAGTTTATTTGTCTTTGATTTTTTTTTGAATTTTTTGATTTTTGAGTGTTTTGATTGAGTTTATTTTAGAGTATGTGGTTTTGTCTTTGTTTTCTGTGTTTTGAATGTTTTGTATGTTTTTATTCAATAAAAAATTCAAAAATCCAAAAATGTGTGGAAATCGTCCGGGACGAAATTTTTTCGTACTGGACAATGTGTGTTAAATTCAGTTTGCGTGATATGAAATGTTTTGAGAGCAGTTTTTTATGTAGTTCGTCTGTACGATCTAATGATCGTCCAGGACGAAATATTTTTTTTCTCAAACGTCGGGACGTTTAAATGCAGGGGTTGAGTGGATAAGGCAGTTTTAAATGTGAAGTTTGTCCGTACAAACTTTTTGTTCGTCTAGACGAACAGACGTAGTTTCATTGTAGGGGACGGTTTTCAACTAACATTAAAACGAATTAACTTTTGATCGTCTGTATGAAATTTTTTCGTCTGTACGATCGGCCAAGTCAAAAGTCTGTATGAAAGGACGCATCGTAAATTGTGTTGATTATGAAAAGCCGTTTCATTTTGGACGATTTGGATCGTCTATATGAACTTTTTCGTCCAGACGAACGATAATTTTTGTCCAGGATGAACTGTTTTCATCCAGGACGAACGTATCGTTTTCTTTAAATATGAACGAATTTTAACACAACAATAACATCTCCAAACTCCACTTTCAATCCCTTTCGACTTTAAATCGATAATGGCCTCCTCAAGCAAAAGACAAAAGGTGTTGGCTAAGAAACCTCATAGAAATGCCTCTGAAAACTTTCTTTCAAAGGCAAATGAGGAATCTTTTCCTCGTTTTGCATCTGCAAAAATTACACCTTCTCGCATTCTGATTCAAAGCGAGATAAATTTCAAGGTAATGCACCTTTTTTGCTTCCACCAAGTTTGGATTCATTCTTTCTCTCATCGACCTCTACAATAAACAAACTTTTTTATATTTCCTAGCCAACATGAGTTTCAACTCAGACCACTCCTGCATAAGTTCTTTTGTTTTCAAACAAAAAGTTGAAATCACCAATCACGACATAGGTGCCTTTCTGAACTTAAGAACTTAAGGCTATAGAGCCCACACCCTTATGAATGAAAACAAATTCAAATGGTATCAAGTCAATAGGGTGATTAGAGAAAATGGCCTAACATATCATGTTGCTAGAGTTTCAGGAATGACCAAAAATGCTCGAATCATCCAGCACATTCTTCGATCTTCAATCATTCCTAAAGCTGGAGATAGGATCAATATTATCCTACTCCTTTCTGTTTTGACCTTTTTGAATATGGATCATAAGCCTATCGATGAAGCCCAACTTATCCTAGACCATCTTTATGGGCTTTCAGAAATTGGACATGCAGAATATAAGAGAAAAAAGGAACATCTCATTAGGACACTTAGTTACATACATTTTGGAAAAGAAATACAACTTAGTGCATCCTGATGATGAATATGAAGAGCCGGTCTACTACAATGATGCTTCTTTCAGAGCAATTTTCAAGGAGAAAAAAGGGAAAGCACATGCCAGTGCTTCTGAAGAAGAAGAAGAAGGAGAGCAAACTTCTACACCTCAATCAGATTATCAGAATTTGATTGAGAAATTTGACAGACTTGAGACTCATGTTGATCAAAGATTTGATCAAATTGATGCTCAATTCCTGCAGCAGCAACAGGACTTTGGTATTATCAGAAATGAAGTTCATGAAATCAATACCAAAATTATGATGATGGCCTCCTACTTCAACCTATTTAGTGGCATTCCTCCTCCACCTCCAGAAGAATAGAGAATAAACGATGATTTTCTTTATGTTTGTTGTATTTGTGTTTGTTTTAGTGTTTATTCTAGTGTTTGTTCTAGTTGTGTTTGTTTGTCATTGTTTTTAAATTCTAGTGTATTTTCTTTTGTAATGATATTATGAAATGATCCTGTAATCCTTTTCATAAATATCAATATATGTTGTAGTTGATTTTGATTTTGAATTGTTTTTGAAATGTGTTTAGTTTTTATGAATTTCATTAGTCTTTTTAATCCTAATTGTGCTTAAATTAGATTATAATTTGAGATTAATTACATTAGGAAATCTTATCTTTCTAAGTTTAAAATTTGTATATAACTTGTCATAATTAGAATTTTTAATCTCATGTCTATTCATTTAGACTACATAAAAGTTAATATTATTATTGCAATTTAGATATTTTCTTATTTTATATTTCTTTGCTCAAGTGATATTTATGCACTTAGAAATTTAGATTATTGATCTTGGAAAGAATTGGTTTCAATTACTCTTGAAAATTTTACAAAGAGTACAAAAAATCAAAAGAAATGCGCAGAGGTTAACAAATATGAAAAAGAAGCACAAAATTAGTTCAATGTCAAAAAATACACAAAAATGTGCCAAAATTTGAAAAAGATGCGCAAAGCGCCACATGTGGTAATTCTCTTCTTTCCAAATTCTTTCAATCTCTTAATTCAAATTAATCTTATGTTCATTTATATTCTATTGAACTTTAAAATATAGAATTTTTATTCATCTCTCTTGTAATTATTTTCTATATTCAAATGTCTAAATTGAATCATGTTTTTGAAAAATTCTTCTTACTTACAATGTTATATCACTTCTTAAATTCTATGAATTTCGATGAGTTATCTAATGTTATTAGTTTTAGATTGTATACCTTATGTCATCACCATTTAGATTAAATTTTTCAAATGAATTTCATATAATTACTTACATTTCTTGTCTATTTCTTCTTCACTTTTTGTTGTTGTTAAAAAGGGGGAGAAATTATTGTGTTTGTATGTTTTGATTGTTTGCATTTTGATGAATTTTTGTTAAATTATTGTGTTTGTATGTTTTGGTTGTTTGCATTTTGATGACTTTTTGTTAAAAAAAAAAAAAAAAAAAACAAACAAATTGTTCTATGCTTCAAATTGCCTCCTTATTTTCATGTATTCATCAATTCAGGGGGAGTTAAGGAGATTTGTTTAAATTGAAATCATACAAACAATAATTGTTTTGCCATCATCAAAAAGGGGGAGATTGTTAAAATAGTTGCTATTTGCATGCTTTATATTTTTGCAACTTGTATAGTTTTGATGATTCCAAATATTATTGTTCAAATGTGTAGTTATCTCCTAACAATTTTAGAAGATTTGTATTTGCTCTTGTGTGTACTAACATTTCAGGAAAATCAGACTCCAGACTACAAAGACTTCAAATCAAATTCAACATGAGATACTTTGTGAATTTGAAGCTTGTATTTTTCTTTGAATTAAATTTGAAAGGGAGTGATTGTAATTGAGTGAATAAAAACATACACACACACATAAGGAGATCATATATAAGTTATACTGATCGTACGGGATGATATCAGATCGTACGGGACGATCAGACAGTTATCTCCTATTGAGCACATAGAACGAATAGGAACTGGCTTGAAAAATTTTCTAAGTCCTATTCATCCGGGATGAAATTAATTATCGTCCAGGACGATCTGGTCTCCATAAAATTTTCGTCCAGACAAAATTAATTATCATCCAGGACGATCTGGTCTCTGTAAAATTTTTGTCCAGACGAAATTAATTATCGTTGGAAAATGATCTGCTCTCTGTAAAAATTTCGTCCAAACGAACCAATTTTCGTCCAGATGATTAACCGACTTAGAACGGTTTTCAGCAGTTTTCTAGAACGACCTAGTAATAACCATTCGTACTGGACGAACTTAGTTTGTACGGGACGATCAGTGTGTACGAAGACATTTCATACACATATACAAATAGGGTCGTTTCAAAGCGTTTAAGTAAAATCGTCCAGGATGATCCACGATCGTACGGGACGATCCACTACGTACAGAATTGAAAATTTACAATTTTTGGGCGGTTTTTCTTGTCTTTTGTATATATAGTCCAAATTAGACTGCCACCCAATCTTTTTGTCATTTGATCTTCGTGCCTCTTGAGAGAATAGTTAAGGAGAGAGTGTGAGAGTGCATTCAAAGGAGGATTCCTACCACGGAGCGTGAAGGCTTCACTTGGAGTTCAAAGGTAAGAATCTTTACTTGTGAATTGGGATTACTTCACTCTTTTCTTTCTTCCTTATAGATTTCTTGTGAGAAGATCTTTCAAGAAGATCCGGTTCGCTGCCGACACTTGGAAAGTGTGAATAGCCGAAAGGGTTGCTTCCTACACTTGGAGAGTGTTGTAGGGTTCTCTGCCCACACTAGGAGAGTGTGAAAGGATAGAAGGGTTCTCTGCCCATATTAGGAGAGTGTGAAATGACGGACGGTTCTCTGCCAACACTGGGGATTGTGTAAAAGGACGACGGTTCTCTGCCGCACAGGGTAGTGGTGAAAAGAGTGTGTTGTAAAGGCTTCTCCGCCTTGTTGTGGGTGCAAAATGAGAGTCACTATTAGTATTAGTGCAATACTCAGAGGGTGCCTTTGGGGAGTGGATGTAGGTCTGGTTATAGACCGAACCACTATAAATCTGGTGTCATTTACTTTACAGTTTTTACGTTTCCGCATTTTATTTTTTTTAGTCTTAAAAACTCTGTGGTTGAAAAACTATTTCTACAAAACTTAAAAGAAACAATTTTTATTTCGGTTCAACATAATTTTTAAAGAGGGATTAAAGTTTTTAAATAACCATTTCACCCCCCTTTTGGTAGCCTTTGGGACATTAACTTAGGCTTAACAACCTAATTACAAGACTCAACAAATCTTGCTGATGTTGGAAACTGTAATGTTGAAACTACTTTGGTTACTTATAATAAAAATTTTATGGACATACCAGTTTGATCTGTAAAAGATCAAACTGTTTCTAAAGTTTCTTTAGGCTCGGGTAAAGTAATAAGATCAAGATTGGACAAAAAGGTAACCACCTCTTCTAATAAATAATTATGTTTATTCCTAATATTGCTTCTTGGAATGTTATAGGTTTTCATAATCTGGATAGGGTTATTGTGTGAAAAAAATATGATCTTTAAATTTAATATTGAGATTTTTTATATTCTTGAAGCTAAGGTGAAATTGGATCAAGCTTTGGATCCTTAGTTTTTGGCTAAGCATAAATTGTTCAATGTTGAAGGTGATTGTCACAATTTTAATAACTATCTGCCAGGTAGAATTTGGATCAAATGGGATGCTTCTTGCATCAATTTTAATTGCATTGTTTCTTCTAATCAATTTATTCATGGCTCTATTATGGTTAATTCTTCTTGTAAGATTTTTATTACTGTGATTTGTGGCTAATACTGTTGTTGATTGTATTTCTCTTTGGTATGCTCTTTTAAATATTGCAACTAATATTTCTTCTCCTTGGGTTATTCTAGGAGATTTTATTTGTTTTAAATTTGCTAATGAGAAATCGGGTGGTTACTTAGCTAATTATGCTAAGGTAGAGAATTTCAACAATTTTATTTTCAATGCTCATATTAAAGATCTTTCTTCAGTTGGTCATTTTTTCACTTGGTTTAATCAACAAATAGATTCTCTTATTCATATTAAATTAGACCATGTTTTAATTAATGACAATTGGTTAAATTCTTTTCCGGATTCTTTCTATCTTGTGGAAAACTCTTTGTGTTTTGATCATTCTCCTCTTATTGTGTGTAATTATCATATTAGAACTATTAATAAAAGATTTCTTTTTAAGAAATATTGGTGTAAAAAACATGAATTTTGGGATATTCTTATTGAAGCTTTGATTGTTTCTCTTATTGGTAATCCGATAAATGCTTTTTATGGGAAATTGCGACTTCTTAAGAATATGATAAAGAATCAAGTTTGGGTTTCTTCTTAAGATCTCAGGTCTAAAATTGACCTTCTTCAAAAGAACCAGGAAGATTATATTTCTAAAATCCAGTCTAATCCTTTAGACTTGGATCTAATTTTGGCTCTAAAAAATGTTAATAGTTTACTTAGTTTTAATTTGTCTTTATGGTCCTCTTGGATTCAACAAAGAGAAAAAGCTATTTGGTTATATAAAGTGAATGATGATTTGGGTTTTCTGTATTCTAAAATTCTGCATAGGCACAATTTGAATAACATCAAGGCTATTTATTCTTCTAATGGGGTAATTTCTGATCAGAATGAGATTGCTAAGGCTTTTGTTAATCATTTTAAGGATCTGTTCAATACTTTTAAGCCAGTTTTTTCTTCTTCGTTTTCTATTCCTATTGGTAATAAAATTTCAGATGGTTATATTGCCTCTTTAATTGCTCTAGTTACAGTTGATGAGATTAAGAAAGTTGTTTTTTTTTTATCGTCTTCTTCTACACCTGGTCCGAATGACTTTACCTTTGATTTTTTTTTAAGAAGAGTTGGGATATTGTGGGGCCTAGTTTTTGTAATGCAGTTTTATATTTTTTTAAGACTGCTTATTTATCTAATGTTGCTAAAGCAACGGCTATTACATTGATCCCAAATAATAGTAATGCATCTTAAATTTCTGATTTTTGGCCTATTTCTCTTAGTAATGCGTTTTATAAAACCATTGCTAAAATTCTTGGTTTATGGATGAAGGATGTTATGCCCTTGATTATTCATTATAGTCAATCTGGTTTAATAAAGAAAATGATATATACTGACAATATTATTATGGCTGCGGAATTATTGAGAGAATTTAACTGTTAGAAAAAAGAGAAATTCTTTTGTTCCAAGTTGGATATTCCTAAAGCTTTTGATTCTATTTCTAGGGATTTCCTTTTTAATAGGATGGCTCAAAAAGGTTTTTCTGCTGTTTTTATTTCTTGGGTTAAAGAGTGCATTGAAGATAATCATTTCTCTATTATCCTTAATGGTGCTCTTAATGGTTTCTTTGGTTCTTCCTTTGGTATTCGTCAAGGATGCCCTCTTTCCCCTTATCTGTTTTGTATTGTTATGGATGTGTTTTTGAATCTACTTGAGGACCATTCTAATATGGTTAATTTCAAAGGTATTATGGATGGTGAGAATTCCATATCTCATTTATTATATGCATATGATGTTCTAGTTTTTGGTAAAGCTTCTAGTAGGAATGCTTGTAAGTTAAATGAGATTATGGATTAATTCTATAAAGTTTCTGGGCCTACGAGTAAAAGTTCCATTATTTTTTCTAATAATTGTGGTTTGGCTAAAGATATTAGTCATATTCTGGGAATTCCTATTTCCCAAAATTCTTTGAAATATTCAGGTCTTCCTATTTCTTGTAAAAGGCTTTTAATTTCTGATTTTCAACTTTTGATGAATAAAATTATGGATATGCTTGACAGTTGGAAAGCTAGAATTTTATATTTTGCTAGTAGAGTACAATATATTAATTTTACTATTTCCAATATTATTTCATATTGGATTAGAGAGCTTTCTTTACCTAAAGCCCGTTTCAAATTTTTTAGAAAGCTTGTTCTAACTTTCTTTTTTATGGTGGGATTAATGTTAGAAGGATTCATATGATTGCTTGGAAGGATGTTTGTAAGCCTAAGAAAGTGGGTGGACTTGGCCGTATTTCTAATTTGGCTACTTTAAGGTTCGCTTTTAACTGTTCTCTTATTTGGAGAATTGTTAATGATCTAAGCTTGCTTGGGTTTGGGTTAAATTTAAGTATAGTGCTTGTTGGAAGACATGCTCTCATAAAGATTCTAAGTTTTGGAAAGATCTATGTGGTATTGCTAGAGATATTAAAGATAACATCTCCTTTAATTTGGAAGAATCCAGTAAATTATCTCCTTTTTGGGATCCTTGGATTAAAGGAAAGGCTTTGTAGGATATTCTTTCTTATCATGAGGCTACTATTTTACACAATAAGAAGGTGGGTAATTGGATTAATAATGATAGCTGGGTTATTCCTAGTTATATTTCGGATAATATTACTCAGGAAATTCTGAAAATTTCGATTCTTAATCAGTTCTCTTCTATGATCTCCTAGGACAAGGTTAAGTTGCCTATTTTTAAGAATTTTTATTCTTTTTTTCTTTATTAATATTAATAAGGTTGATTGGTTTAATTATGTTTGACACTAAAATTCTACTTTAAGATTCTCTTATTTAGCTTGGATGGCTATGTTGAATGGATTAAAAATAGCAGATATTTTGATTAAGAGGAATATTATTGTGCCTAATATCTGTATTATGTATAATAGTGGGACTGAAAGTCATAGACATTTATTTTTTGAATGTGACTTTTCCTTTCAGATTATTTCTAAGTTTGTGCATAATATTAATTTCTTTATACTTAGACCTAATTTAATTCAAACTTTTGATTTTATTTGGAATTCAAAGTTAAATACATATGTGAAAAGTCTTTACTTTTTATATACTTGCTGTACTCTTTATTTTATTTGGAAAGAGAGAAATTGTAGAAAAATGGAGAATAAATTCAGCTCGTAGGATGCCATTTATAATAGTATCAGGTTTGCGGTTCAAGCTAAAGTTTTTAATTGGGTCTCTTTGCCCAAATTTCATCACATAATTAACTAGATGTGATGGTTTGTATGGTTGCTGGACTATGATGTTTGTGCATTTTCATATTTTTTTTTCTTTTGGATGGCTAGATTATCAACCAGTTTTGTCTGGAAGGTTAATCTAGCAACCATTGAGTTGTGCGAATTGTATAAAAATATGATTATTTTCCCTTTAGTTGAGTTCGGGGTCTTATGGTTCCTTATTTTGGGATTATTCCTTCCATTGCTTCAGGTTGGGAGGTTATTGTTTGTTGGAGACTTTTTATTTCCGCTTATTCGGTGGGATATTTCTAATTCAGGAATAGTGGTTATTTGGCCTGTTTTGACTGGAGTGGTAGTTCTCTGGATTTGTAAATATGGAGGGTCTTCTGAAACTCTTCTTCTGGGAAATTTTGGGTTTGTATGGCTGAAAGCCTAGAAGGTTTTTTATTTTCTTGACTCCTCTGATGCTTTGATTTTATTTTTATGTGCAGGAAGGTTGGATTGGCTCGGGATGGAATAATGACTTGTTTGCATTTCAAAGTTGTTTGATTAGTTCTTTTGGAGAGCCTCTTTGAGAGCTTTGCTGGACTTCTTGTTTTTGGAGTTGTTAATTTGCTTTAGTTAGGTGGACTATCTTTTATTGTTCACCTAAGATCTCATGTTGTTTATGATCTTGGGTTATTTTTTGCTGGGGTTTTGTGGTTATTTTTTTCTTTAAGTTCCTGTTGAACTTTGTTTTTTTTTGGGTCTCCTTCTTCTAGGAGATTTTAGATTTAGTTTGCTTTTTGGTTTCATTTTTTGTAACATTTCTCTTTTTGGGAATAAAATTGGGCATGTATGCCCCTATTTTTTCAAAAAAAAAAAAGTTTCTGATTTGAATAAGGGAGATTTTGTTTCTGAGGACGGTAACACAGTGAAGCTGCATGTTCAGAATGAGATGGAAAATTCAAAAAAGCTTTCAAATTCTCTGGTGATCAAAAATTTTGGAGGAGAAGCTCCATTACATGTAATTAGCTCGGAACTTAGAAGACAGTTGTCTCATTCGGTAAGTTTCATCTTACAATGCTTGGTATGGGTTGAGTAATTTGTTTTTTTTTTTTTTTTTGAACAAGAGCACTTGGAAGCAGTTTTATCAAATGGACATTGGTTCATTAAGAGACAAATCATTGGAGTAGATAGGTGGTCGTAAGATTTATCACCTACTTCACTTAAAGGCTTAACTGGACTCGTTTATGCTTCTATGATTTCTATCGGCTATTGGAACTGAAAGGTAAAGGTAATAGGAAAGTCCAAAATAAAACATGGGGATTTATTTTAAATTTATAAATATAATATCAAAATTTCTTGAGGGAAGATGGGAAGCCAGACGCTCGTATTAAAAATTTGGCCGAATTCAGAGGGGCGGAGCGGCACAAACGCCTGCGCTAATTGGTGATGGCGTCCCGAGGAATCGCATTGCTCTACCTTCTCTTCCTACTCGCGGCCTTCTTTTTCGTCTCCTTCATTCCAGCCCTTGCGTCTCTTCCTAAGCTTTCGAGCTCCGATTCTTCTCGACCCCATGGTTTTCATAAGGTAAGCAACCGTTCTTTCGAAACTCAATGCCTGCTCGTTGCGTTCTATAGAAGAATATGCGCTTTCTTAGTTTTTTTCTATTGATTTTAATCCTGTCATGGCCCTTTCTCAGCTTCCAGTCACTCTCTGGAAGCTGGTTAATAGTTAATAACTGAATCTTTCTTCTAACCAGACTCGAATCCTATACCAAATTTGGGAATTTTCTGGTGTTACCGTCAGGGGATCCGATGCCTCTCTTTTTTGCATGATATCGATTTTTTTTAATCTTTTATTTACATGATATCTAATTTATGTGGTCTGTTTGGCTACAAATAGGGTTTAGTGAATATTTTAAATCCATATTTAGTAAATTTTAGGGATTTTAAACCTTGAAAACTGTTTGGAATGGTAGTAGTTCAGTCTGATTAAATCCTAGTGAACTATTTTGTAGATATTAAGATGTACTGTGAAGAAAACGACTGCAAATTTTTTAAATCTTACTTTATTAGGATTGGTTAAATTAGGGATTTAATCTAAAATAGTAGGAAAATAGGATTTAAAAGGATAGTAGAGTTTATGTGAGTTAAAAAAAAACTTTTTATTAAGATTTAATCTAAATTCTGGTTAATAACCTTTCTGCCAAACAGTCGCATAGTGTGAGTTTGAGCCAAATGATAGTGATGAATTAGCGAAGAAGTAATGAAAAAGGCTGGACTCGCTTGTCTCTTGCAAAATGCTAGGTGTTTTTCCCTTAAAGATTGACTGCTTCTGCTTGTTGTCACTGAATCTTTTTTTTCCACAGCCTTTCCTCTCTATTGCCTACTTAGGTGGGAGCTGTAGATTTCTTTTGCGATTCGTTCATTTATCCTGCTTGCAATTAATTATTTTTTTATTTTTATTTTTTTTCCTCTGGTGGTTTCGTTATAATTTTCGGAAAAATGGTTGGCAGTCCAGAATATTGGTACGGGGATATCTTCCGATGTAGTTTTGGATGCTTCTGAGGGAAGGCTCGTTTAGTTTGCCTATGAGGATGAAAATTTCCTTTATTGAGCAGGGATTATTCTCTGCTGTTTATGTTGGAAAAAAAAGCTTATGCTTGCCAAACTTACCAACGGAAGTTGGAGCTGTACGATAGTACTTTAATTGTGATGCATTACTTAGTTCATATTTTTGAGGAATAAATAGCAAGCGTAGTATTTCTTTATTGACATAACTACAAGTAACGACCCGAGTAGCTGTGCATGAATCCAACCATGATCGGGTTCAACCCAAGCATGAATCCATTGGTTGGATGCAAAGCCTAACCAATTCATAGCTAGTTGCTAAACCAAAAGCTGGTTGACCAACTTTTCTTTTTAATTTAGTTGGGACAACTGTGATTACATGTTTGTGATGGATTGTGGCTGTGAATGATACAACAATTGATACATGGGTGAGTGAGGGATTACATTGGTAACATGAATGCTGGACAAGAGATCAAGGTGGGAAGGGATTGTGATTGTCATCTTCTTCATTCAGTCATGAAGGGGTAGTTTTATGATTAAATATAAACAAAATATGGCTACTGCTAATATGATTATAAGTTTCCTTGTTTATTTAGACTAATTGAGCATAAACTTAAAAAAAATATTTTCCACATAACGTGGATAATATTGGAATATTCTTGATGCAGGATTGGCTGGACTGCATAGGATCTAAGGGTTCTTAATGTAAATCTTGGACAATATGAGCGAAGAAACACACAAAAGATCACCATTTTCTTACTTTTAATTTAAGCAAAGATTTCTCTCTTGTGATGTTAAAAAAAACATTTAATTTGTTTCAAATGATAAAATAATATATGTCAATAGCTGAAATTCCATTAAAAAAAATCTATGAATGAATATAAAAATTTCACAACTATTAAGATTCATACCCTAAACATGAAAACTAGTATGTATCAAATTTACAAAGATATCTATCACACACAAAATAACCACAAAATAATGTAAATGAAAGAACAAAGAATATAAGTCACCAATCAAAGATATAGGCCTTTGTGCTTCACATCGATACAAGTAGAAGTATCTCTCAGAAGTTGTCATCAAAACTTGCATGGCACGCAAAATATCCAAATCTATTAGAAAATAAAAGAATTGAGAGAAAATAGAAATTTTGTTCAATCATATTATTTATTTTGCATGTCTAAAGGATTTTATTTATACCCTAAAAAATCCAAAATTAATAACTTCTCAGAGTACTCTAAAATTTTGTCAAATATTATGATTCTCAATTCAACATTTTTGGATTTCATCAAAAATAAAATTCCATTCCAAAGTCAAAAACAAACATTTTTTTGTTACATTATCAATCCAAATATTAGGCACCCATCAATTAAGATTGTCATAAAAGGAAAGCCCATAACTAGACATCTCTGGGCGAGCTATGATAATGGATCAATGCAAAAAAAAAAAAAAAAAAAAAAAAAAAAAAAGGAAAAAAAGAAGATGCGGTGTCTTGAAATTACATGAAAAATGCCCAAATTTATGTTATTAGTGACATACATCAAGGGCAAACCAACAAAGCCATAGAAGTAAGAAACCCAACACAACCTAGCTGCCAACAAAAGGGGTTTCAGCAAGGAACGTGTCTGGTTTGGTTTTAAATTGGCAAGTTCTTGAACCTAAACCAAACCAAACCATTTAACTAAGCTTGAAATCTAAATCAAACCGATTGGTTTTATTTAGTTTCAGTTTGATTTTTGATTTAAGATCATAAATCTTTAGTAATTAGTTTATTGTTTTCAAATTTCTTAGAGTTATTTCATTTTAGTTTCAAATATTTTTCGATGATTTCAACATATTTACTTTGATAGGTTTTTCCTAAATTGATTGATAATTAAAGTATCTGTTTTTATCAACAAATTTGATACATGTTTTCTTTAAGTTTAGTCTTTAGTTCAATTTTGTTACAAGGTGTTCAACTTACAGCATTCTGAATTTAATATATTATGCTTGGTTTGGTTTATTTCAGTTTCATTAAAATTTCAACTTAAATCAAGCCAAATAAGTTGAGTTAGATAAGATGTTAAACTAAAGCAAAGTCGTCAACAACAACATCAAGCTTTCATCCCACTACGTGGGTTTGGCTTCATGAATCCTTTTTCTCCATTGTGTTTTGATAAGAATCAAATTCTTATTTAAATCTAATAAAGAAATGTCATTTCCAATATTTTCTAACCAATTCTTTTTAAGTCTACCTCTAACATTTTTAACATAAGCCAAATTTAATACATCTGCTCTCCAAATCGGGCCATCAGAAGGCCGCATTTTATGTGACCAAACCATCTAAGATGACTCTATCTAATCTTATCTTTCACTGGAGCTACTCCAACCTCTTTATGTATATGCTCATTTCGTATCTTTTCTCAAGAGTAAAGCCAGTCATCCACTTGAGCAGCCTCATCTCCGCAACACTTGACTTAATATTATGCTTCTCCTTTAATAGCCAACATTCTTCACTATAAAGCATTACAGATCACACCACCAAATTATGGAATTTTCCCTTAAGTTTGAAGGGGATTTTTCTATCACATAACAAGCCTGATGCTTTTCTCCACCATCCAACTTGAATTCTAATAATAATATTCCCATCTATTTAACCATATCTAAAACATGTACTCTTATTAATGACTTGATTGCCCAAAGTCACAATCCCTCAACTAGATCTATTACTACTAAAATTACACTCCATATATTTGATTGTAGATCTACTCAAACGAAAAACTTTGGACTCTAAGGTTGACCTTCATAATTCAAGTTTACCTTCAACTCCCTCTCTAGTCTTATCAACAAGAAAAATATCACCAGCAAAAGTATACACCAAGGTATAACCTCTTGTAAATGTCTAGTGAGAACATCCATGACTAAAGCAAAAAAAAAAAAAAAAAAGGCTTAAGGCTAATCCTTGATGTAATCCAATTGAAATAGGAAAATACTTGATCAAACCACCTTGTGTTTGAACACAAGTGATAACTCTTGCATGCATATCTTTTATGACTTGAATATAAGCATTATTAACCCCTTTCTTTTCTAGAACTCTCCATAGCACTTCTCTTGGAACTTTATCATATGCTTTATCTAGATCAATAAATATCATATGTTGATCCTTCTTTTTCCCTATATTGTTCTCCATAAGGCCTCTTAATAAATGTATAGCTTCCATAGTAGACCTACCCAACATGAATCCAAATTGATTTTGAGAAACATTAGTATCACGTGGTAACCTATGCTCAATAACTTTCTTCCATAATTTTAAAGTATGACACATAAACTTAATTCCTCTATAATTCACATAATATTGTGCATCACTTTTATTCTTAAAAATAGGAATCAAAACATTCATTCTTCACTTATCTGACATCTTTTTAGTCTTTAAAATAATATTAAAACATGTCGTAAGCCAAGAATTTCCTTCATCCCTAAGCATTTCATCACCTCTATTGAAATATTATCAGGTCCAACAGCTTTTCACATTTCATTTTTTTTAAAGCCTCTCTAACTTCGATTTTACTAATACACCGATAAAAACACAAATATTTATTTTCATTTATGATGCTAAGATCACTAAAGTCAATCATATTCTCACAATCTTCATTAAAAATCTTTGCAAAATATTTCATCCACCTTGGTTAAATATTCTCTTATAATAAAAATACTTTTTGATCTTCATCCTTAATGCATTTCACTTTAATTAAGTTCTTACTACTCATATCTCTTTGTTTGTCTAACTTATAAATATATCTTTTGCCGTCCTTAATATATAATCTATTATATATATCATTAAAAACTAAAATTTTTGCATCGCATATTACTTTTTTAGACTCCTTATGGGCCTCTTTATATCTTTCCCAATTATCTGATTTTTTATATCTAAACCAATTTTTATAACAAAGTTTCTTATTTTTTTTCTTATTTGGTGCTTTTTGATTCCACCACCAATTATTTTCATTATTAGGAGTTTTTCCTTTTGATTCTCCAAGCACATTCTTTGCAAGATTCTTAATATCACCAACTACTTTTTCTCACATAACATTAGCTTTCTCATGTACAGATAAAATCTTAAGATCTAGAATCTTACTCCTAAAAATATTTTTGTTAGTATTTTTAAAATGCCCCATCTAATCCTATAACGTTTTACTTTATTTTTGATATTATGCCCCTTCATCTTAAAGTCCAAAACTAATAAGGAATGTTTGGTGCATAAACTTTCACTCGCAATAACTTTACAATCATTGCAATCTAAACGATCTATTTTTCTTACAAAAAGAATAATAAATCTGAGTTTAACTATATCCATTCTTATAAGTGATGTGATGTTAATCTCATTTCTTAAATAAGATACAAAATCATAAACTATAACAAAATCTAATAATCTTTCCAATTTCATTAGTCACTCCAAAGCCCATAGCTTTTAAAATCATCAACTTCTCTACCAACATGTCTATTTAAATCTCTTCTAATAAAAACTCTTTCTTCAAGATGTATCTTTTGTATTAATTTTTTTAAGTCATTTTAAAATTTTAATTTTGAACAAATATCCAAATCTACTTGAGAAGTATAAGCACTTATAATATTAATAATCTTAGCATCAACTAAAATCTTTAAAGCTTTATTTTTATCTTCAATTCTATTAATTTTTACAACGTTTTCCTTCAAATTCTTATCCATAATCACATTTACACTATTTCTAGTATGACTCATACTTGAATATCATAGTTTAAATCCTAAACTATCAATCTTCTTAGCCTTCTCTTCAGCCCATTTAGTTTCTCTATGTATAGAATATTTATATTCAGGCCATACAATGCGTCTCTATACAACCTTGTACTTTTTTCATCAAGGACCTGAGACCTGACAACAGTAGTGTAAAAGTATAAAAAGTCAAGTGATTTTATTGATTTTGTTCAGATTGGGCAATTATTTTGAATAACCTAATTTCAACCACAATAATGACTTTGCCAATCACATAGACTTCCAACTATTCGGATGGAGAAAATAGAGAGCTAGTTATTTATTAAAGCTGGGATTGGTACCAATTACATTATGGAGTCCGATGAGAGCTGATTTGTGAAGCAATTTGTATCAATATACCAAATCTAACACTAGATAACACCTTCCGTTCTCATAGATATCAATTTCATAGCCTTATCACATTTAAGTTATACTATAAACTTGAAAAAATAAGACAGGTAATTAAAACACTAGAAAACACCTTCCATTCTCATACTATCAATTACATAGACTTGTCACATTTAATTTAAACTATAAACTTGAAAAAATAAGACAGACAACTAAAATAATGTTACCATGCTTAATTTGCATTTCCAAAAAATAAATACTCTTGTTTGCAAATTTTTTTAAGAAATTAAAAAACCTAGAAACACATAGAAATCATATATCACACCCCATGAATGCTCCTCTCAATTGAACATGAGGCATAACATAGACATATACCACTAAGCTCACATATACAGTAATTTCTAGCTCGAAAGAATTTAATTATTAACACAAATCGATTGAGTGGAAGTTTTGTAAAACTTTTTTCATTATTTAACTAGAGCTTCTAATAATCATCAGTATTAATTTGTATAAAATTAAAGTTTTCATCAAATATATAATTGATTAGGATTTATCTTACATTAAAATTATACACCAAAAATAGGGTATTCGATCAAACTATGATCCTGATTCAGGTTTCGCTTTATCATTTCATTCCTGAAATTATATTCAACATAATATATGGTGAGCATAGAAACTCATCAAGATTAACAATTCGAATGTAAAATTCAAATATCATAGAAATTGAATTATACTCCTGAACTGTCTAGTAACTTGCATGTAATCTTTAAAATTAAGTTACCTAAATAAAAATTGGTTTAACAGTAAGTGAACAATCTAATTGAAAACAAAACTTTTAAGATAATGTTAGAGGTTAAAACATTGCAAATACCACATTAATCATGTGTACAAATTTCATCGTGCTAAACTAATCTCCTTATAATTTCTTTTACTAAACATTAAAGATATTCTTTCAACTTAAAAATATATCATGTATCTGGGAGTATATTTATTGGCTATCGTAAGCTTAAAAGTTATGTATGGAGCTCCCTTTTGCCTCTATAAAGGTTCATGTTGTTTCCCTACCTCTATAAGTTGTTGTATGCATATAATTTTGAGGACCCTTTTGCCTCTATCTGGGCTCACTTTTGTCGCACTACCTGTACAGGTTATTATATATATTTCATTACCAATATATCTCTATACATTACTTTTCTTAAGCTCATTAAATTTCATTTGAACATCTAGATATATACAACATTTAATTTTAGTTCTTGGAACATTGAATTCTACTTTTTTATTTTGAATGTCTACTGAGCAAAGTACATTAAGATAAAGAACATTTCAATATCTTTTGTGCAGGTCTAACTTATCAAAATTATGCTCAATTGTTTCAAGTAAATATGTGATAGGAAATACTTGAGTTCGCAAGTAACCCTAAGGAATACTTGAGTCCGCAAGCAAACCTAATCACAATCGGAGAGGAAAACAGCAGGAAAACTACTGTTTTCAACTGAGGACAGCAACTGAGCACAGGAAAACACCGAGAAAATAGTAAGTAACTCAAATAAAAACTTGGATTTCACTAGTAGATGAATAAAATCGCAAGATACAATTGATCCTCAATTCGAGAGGAGGATCGATCTCTCACAAATCTCTAGACGCCGCTAGAGCCCAAAGAAAACCTAAATCTAAGAGATCTCAAATTTCAGCCAAATTCAAGATGATCAAACCGTAGGAAAATCAACTATTTAATGCATACAAATCAAAAGGAAATCCCTAAACAGTCCCTACATTCAAATTTTCCCCTCAAAACCCTAAAAAATGCTTCCTAAAAAGCTCTTCTTGAGCGGACGGGCCGCCCGATCTCCACAAGAGGCAGAGATCCCGTGATTTTGCGAAAATGCCGGTCCCGTGCGGACTGGCTGGACCGGTCCAGTGGACCGGTCTAACAATATGCTTTCTAAATTAAAATTGAATATCTTACCTAATTGACGAGTAAACACAAGGCAAACTTCCTCTTATGATGACTTTGAAGCTTCGTTCTTTAATACACAATCTATAAAGTGCAATTTCTCAACTGAAGTACAACTCAAACCTAAACCAAAATAATCTCAAAATATATTTCAACCTCGAAATTTCCTCTCCTAATACAAATATCAAAGCCTATTACTTCGATATGATGTTGTTTTGTAGAAAAAAGTATAAAATCAAAATTTTGCCTTCAAAATTCCAATTTCATCCCATCCGTTCCTTCCCTTTCTTCCAATTCTTCTTTGCTTCATTTCTTTTACTCTTTATACACGGCCTAGATCTTAGTTCCTATTGGCCCTTTATCCGCCCGCTGCAAGCCACATAATGGGGGAACTGAAGTAAGCCTTGGTGCTTACTAATACATATTGGTGTATATATATTTTTATATCTAATTAATTAACTATACTTTATATCTTTAATAACATCATAGCCATTCATTTATCGAATCAGCTAATGGATGCGCTCTTATTAGAATCGGGAAAAAAGTGTATTAGTTCAGTTACCGTAATATTTAACTTTTGTTTAATTGATTTTATTCCTACTTTATTTAATTGGATTTATATACTTAATCTAGGTGTGAAATGAGATCTAAAAATTTATAACTTTTTATTATTACTTTTTTCATAATTTGAGTATTGCATCATGTTTGCACATTTTCTCACATGCTTGCACGCATGTAAATATGAATTGTGTATTTGATTCTAAATGAGGGCTACTTGGTTGTTGTGATGAATATGTGTCTCTAATGTTTTCCTTAATGAACCAGGACAAAATTCGAGGGTTCAAAATAGCTGGTGACATGTTCTGGAAAGACGGACAGCCTTTTAGGATAATAGGCGGGGACTTGCATTATTTTCGTGTTCTTCCTGAGGTACCTTTCTGCGTGAACTCTTTCTATTTATTTTCCTTCCGCAAAATGTTGGAACCTCAATGTATTAAGACATTAAAGTTGAGGAGAAGATAACATTGTGTTTATTTAGCACATCTGCCGGCTTATCTAATGAAAACATGAAATCTAGTGATGAAATTATGTTTGATGAATCTTTCAGAAATGTATTATGATATTGAACAAATACCAGAAACTTATTATGATTTTGTTCATAAAACACATTTAATGACTTGAAAGAGAAGAATGCTTTTTCTCTTCACTCTCTTTTAAAGTATCTTCTCCAAATTTTGAATTTTTTTTTTAATTTTCCTGCGCTTTGAAAAAAAATTCTAAATTATAATGATTATTTACCATAGTCTGTTAGAAATTTTAATGTTGATTTCAGTAAGAATCCTGTATGCATATTTTATGTAATGAATTGTGCTTTTAATATTGTTATTTCGAGCATAAAAATATAATAGATTATAGAATTATAATCAATAAAACATAAAATTGCTTAAGTAAAACACTAGAACATAATATATTATTTATTTCTCTTTGTGCTGTATATGATAAGATAAATTTACTCAGAGGAGCACATTACTTTAAGTAATGATTGGACATAGCAAGTTTTTTTCGAAGTAATCTTTTTGCATAAAGTTCTCCCAATTCGACCAACCAAAACTGCATCTAGACATCGTTGTGCAACTTCTGAAAAATTTCTATTGAAGTTAAAGTTTGCATGTACCAACTAAAGAAATTAGCTTTAGCTATTTTTTTACTTGTTTCCACGTGTAGCCATTGTTTGTGGAGTTATTTTCTATAAGCGTGCCCTCAAGACCAATATTATTGTAATTTGATTGATGATATACTCTTATCAGAAACTTCTCACTCATTTGTTTATTATGCCCGTTCCTTACTCCAATGTATGCATTTGTGTTTACACCCCTGTACTTGTCTTTATTGTGAAAATTTAATCTTAATTTTTATTTATTACTATGTTTTTTTAAATTCATGCAGTATTGGGAAGATAGACTGCTAAGAGCAAAAGCATTGGGCTTGAATGCCATCCAGACATATGTTGCGTGGAACTTGCATGAACCTTCGCCCCAGAAGTGGGTTTTTGAAGGCATTGCAAATATCGAATCATTTCTAAACCTTACACAAGAATTAGGATTTTTGGTGATGCTTCGTGCTGGGCCGTATATATGTGCAGGCAGGTGACAAGTGTAGTATCAACTTACATGAGAGCTGCTTATGCTAGCCTTAAGTAGTTTCATTGTGTTTTGCATGCCTAGTTCTTCTATATGTTCGCAGTTCTTTCAAGTAATTGTTTAATTCTACTGTACAATCAAATTCAGCAGCAAAAAAATTAGAGCATCTGTTATAAAACATCAATGAAAAGGAAAATAACTTCATTATCGCAAGAAGCTATTTAAATAACCTTCCTGAAATTTTCATGGCAAGAGTGGAGTTGAGAGTAAGTGGAGCTTGGGCCCTAAAATCCTCTATCCACCCTAGATGGTCTAATCAAACTTCTTGGGAGTGTAGCAGAACTAACAAAAAAACCACAGCCACAACAAACATCAAAATCAACTTTTCAACCATGGGGCCTGGGCTTAACGGTAGACTCCTCGGTTTCTAAGTTATTTAGTTTTGTGTTTAAGACCTGGCGGGTGCAACTTGGAAGTAATTCTCTGGATCCCAATGTGAATTTAAATTTTTAACTTATTTCCTTCCTATTTTATCTTAAATAAAATATTCTCCCTTGAAAAACTAAAAATTAAATTTTCAAAAGATGACAACTATTTGAAAAAATTGCTCAAATTTCTTCATTTTACACAAAAGTGTTGGTAAGCTTTATTTTCTTTTTTCTTAATTTTTATTTTTTTCCTTGTTCTTTGCCTATTTTTTCCAAGCCCCTTCCCATGAACTTTGCACACTCAATTGCCTTGAGTGATCTATTTTGTGGAGCAAATAGTGTTTCCTTAAGTTTTGTTGCTGGAGAGTTCATGTGATGCCATACTCTTCACTAACCCATTTGAAATGTAAAAAAATCACGATTCACAATAAGTCCAAATCACCCAGACATGAAAGTGAAGATACTTATGCTATGATGCATAAACACGGACACGACGATACGGATACGAGACACATACACGTTAGTTATTGAAAATATAGGACATAGACATGGGTTGGACACGGTATTATAGTTTTTATATTTAAAAAATAATGTATAAAAATTAAATAAGTATAATTTTAAAAATAATTTAAAAATAATAAGTTATTTAACTAGAATTTGTGCTTAAAATGATTAGTATTAGGATGTCGAGAGTCAGGCGTCGATGCCATTTATCAGTCACCGAGAGAGGAAATGATAATACCTTCACTGCATAAAAGAAATAAAAATGAGAATATTGGATGATTGGGTATTAAGTGCGGACGTTGATTTAGTGTTGGTGCATCATAGTACTTATGAAATTTAAACCTAAAAGTGGCGCATGTAGTCGGTTGTTAAATCGTAACTAATTCATTTGATGGGACACGGTCTGTCAATGTGCAAGTCTTGCCTATTGTGTAATGGCTTGTTTATATCCATAAACCTCCATAAATTAAGGTGATGTTTTTTGCTAAAATTGTAGAAATAAATCTCTTCCTAAAATAAAGTTCTCATAATATGGTATGTAATATCCTTATCATTGTAAATCATAGATTGAGTTTTATTAGGATTATTTTTAGGAGGAAGTAATTTGACAGAATTTTATATTTATATTGTGAGATGATTGAGATCTTTTTTATTGTTATTTATTATTTAATTTATTTAATTTATTTATTTTTAATTTTTTAGTTTTTGTTTTGAGATCATTGAGATATCTTGCTTTCTTGTATGTGGGATTAGGTGAATTTCCGTATTTGTATATTCTCTTGCCTTAATTAGAATTATTACCCCTTGTGACTTCCCAATTCAATGCAAAAGGCATCCCACAAAAAAAGATGAATCAATTAAGTCCTTGCAGAAGGCATTCATGCCCCAACCTCTCTATTTTAGAAACTTTTAGGAATTTTGCCTAGTCAAATTTTCAAAAGGCATATTAGATTGAAAGATAATATACTAGTTACATATTTGATCCTTATTTTGCAAGAACATTATGATGTAGTTCCGGGTTTCCCATAGGGGCCAGCTTTTTCAATTAATTATCCCTTATGATAATAAGAGAGAACTTTCTATTTTAAGCACTAGGTTGACTGTAGTAGTAACAAATTTGATATATGGTTTCAAATTTATCATTTTGTGCTTAAAGCATATAATGAAGGCAATGATGACGAACTTGATCAAGATCCTATAATTCTTTAATTCCAGGTTGTCGTGGTTCTTAGTCCACTTAGTCAAAGGTGGCAGTCGGCCTAACCTTATTAATGGATCCTTGTCGGTAGCCATGAATTGCTTCGTCTAAGAAAGCCTTATAAATATAGGATGGATGTTTGTCTATGAGGATAAATTGAAGTCATCCTTAGCTAATAGAGGGCTTTGTGCAATATCAAATACACCCTGTAATTCATCACAAATAGGAACTTGCAGACTCTAGTTATAATCATAATTTAATGGTGTTATTTCACAGCAAAATCACAAGACTAGAGGGCCTTGATCATAACCATTATGTGGTGCCATTTGGTGGTGAAACCATTGGTTAGAGGACGTGTGATATTCTTATTGGTGAGGAATTATTTGAATTTTAGGGTGTGTGAAAAATAGGGCATAGTATATTGGATAAATTTGAAAGCTTTACCTTTTTAATTTATGGAAGATTACATATATGTCCACATGATATGTAGTTAGTGCATAATGTTGTTAAATAGGGTGTGATAAGAATGAAAGAGCACCGTTTTGGCTCTTATAAGAATATTTCTTTGTGTGCCAATGTGCTTGAGGAGGTGATAGAGAAGACCCATGTATATGAACAAAACAATAAAGTTGAAGCATTTAGCACAATGAGAGTTTGATGATGTAGTAGAAGCCAAATTATATTATTAAAGTGAGCCTAGTGACAGATTTCTGATCTTGTTTATCACAAATATCAAGTAGAGGTGCAAGAAGACTTATGGATCATGAAAGAGGACGTATGGACCTTTCACTATAAGGTGTACAGGATGAGAAAGATGATAGCACGAGGGTAGGCCATTTGATATCTCTTGAAAATTCTACAGAGGCTTATTGGTGTATATGGATATTGAAAAATTCTTTTAGAAAAGTATCATTCAATTTAATATGGAAACCTTTCCTTATTTTAACATGATATGCTCTAGATGTTCCTGTGGTTGAGGCTTTGAACGTCCATCTTTTTTGAAGGAGGAACTGAATAACACTTAGAAAGTCATTGAGAAAATTATGCGAATTTGGAAATATACTAGAGTGACTATCTTGTTTGATTGTTTGTCTAAATTTAAGAATAGAAGCTTTATTAATATTTTGATTAACAATCCCCATGACATTATTTTCTTATAGCCTATTGAAGCATCAAATCAGATAAAGGATTAAGAGTATATTTTTTTAGTCTTCTTGAAGTCATAGAGGAGAGTATCTAGTGGTTCAAGTTGTTACAGATAATGCTAGTACTTATACTTGAAATAAGTGGAGAAGAGAAAGTATATCTATTGGATATCATGTACGGTACATTGCACATATTTGATTTTTGAAAAAACGTGAAGAGTTGTCTTAACATAGGAACGCCTTAAGCAAAGCATAGATGATAGCAAGTTCATCGGTAATTATTTGTGGATTTTTTATTTTGATGAGAAAATTTGTTAAATAGAAACTTTTATGACCTATTACATCTAGATTTCTTACGCCTATTTGACTTCACAAAATATTTTGGAAACAAAGCATCCTTTGGAGATTGTATTCACTTCTACATGATAACTAAATTGTGCTTGGGCAAAGAAATCTGAAGGGAAAAAAGTTAGGAAGATTGTTTTGAATGAAAGTTTTTGATTACATGTTGGTTATATAATAACAATAAGAAAGCCATTGGTTTAAATTTTAAGAATGCTTGATGATATAAACAGCCTATGGATTTTATTTATGATGTTATAACACTGTCACGCTAAGGAGTTGTTAACACATAACTTAGGAAAAGAGGAGTTCAACTACAATGAAAATTGGGAAAGAATGATGGGAATTGGTAGCTTTAATTTTGATGAGGACATCGGAAGATCAACGGCTACGATCTGAAGTTTATTTTATTTTTGATGGGTCTTATGTACCAGTTTAATTTTATTTTTTTTTTATGTTTTTTCCATTTTACCCCTAGGGGTGATCATGTGGTGTTGTAGTCCGAAGGGCATTTTAGTCTTTGCTATTTTTGTTTTCATGAGGTCTATTTATAGGCTAGCTCTCTTGTATTGTGGGATGATGATTTGATAATGAAAATTTCATGTGTTTTCTTCTTCTTCTTGTGTGCGCACTAGAGAGAAGTGAGAGAGAGCTCAAGGTGAGCAAGCGCAATACCCACTAGTCGTTGGAAGAGTTCGCGACTCGTGGTTTTAAGTTATTTTCTTCTTCTTCTCCCTTTTTCCCCATTCCACCCGCCGAACCCTCCTAGCTCTTCCACCCCGGCCATCCTCCCATCCGAATTCTCTCCCAATTCCACTGCCTCAAGCTCCAACCAACGGCCCAATCCCCTCTCCTCCAACTCGACTCCAACTCCTTTCCACCTTCCCTTGCCGCCGCCCCTTACATGACTCCCTATCATTGTGATGACTCCAACATCATCATGGCTCCCTAGAGCGAGTCAAGCAAGATAGGAAAGGTTTTCCATCATTTGAAATTCAAATTTGAATTTCAAAAACTTTCCTAATTTGCAAAGTTTAAAATAAGGAAATTTTTTAAATTTCAATCCGATTTAATTTTAAATTAAAGAGGGTTGTTTATTCTCTTTTCAATGTGGCAAATCTCGTTTGGAAACTTATTCAAATCTTCCCCATGCTCATCCTCCCCTCATGATGCCGCCGGCCACCCATTAATGGGCTAAATCCTATTACTTCCTATTAAGGCTCCATCCCACTTGAATTTGAATTCAAAATTCAAATTAAATCCGGCCAAACACCTTAAATCTGAAATAAATCTCAGATTTAAGTCCCACCTGCAATTAATGCCTTGATCCACATTCGTTGAATGTGGACTCAATTTTTCCCTCCTCTCTCTCTCTCTCTCTCCACTTTCATTAAATTCTCCCAATTAAGACTCCTTAATCACCTCCCCATGCCACCTCCCCTCTCCCCCAATTTCTTTCTTCCACTTTAATTCACTCAATTTGAATTTGAATTCATCCCGCCAATTTCACTTAATCTGAATTTAATTAGATTGGCCACCTAAGCAAGTGTTGGATCCCAAAGTTTTTCTCCCACAGCTGCCCACAGGATTCCCCACTAAAATCCCTTAGTTCTTGTGCAACTCGGAGAGGAAAGTCACTGATTTCCCCTCCTTCCACTTGCCGCCCAGAAATCTGGATTAGTTCTAAGTGCTGCCCTGAGATTTAGGACTTAGAAAGCTGCTGTCCAGGGTCTTCCGATTGTTGTCCAAGGAGTCCAAGTCAGGTTCACTTGCTGTCTACCACTCAGAAGCTGCCAAATTGTTGTCCAAATTTGCTATCCACATAGTTCAGCAGGCTCCCCTGCACCACACCTTCAACGGGATGGCCCCCAACTGCTGCCAAGAACTCCTTAGTCATTCTAGATTGCTATCCTAACTTTGGAGACTATGAGGTTGCTGATCTGAGGCATCCAACTACTACCTAGTGCTTGATAATGGTGAACTCTTTCCCTAGTCTCTTATCTTCATAGTTATCCTACTATATGATTTAATTGATTCATAAGATGTTTGTTAATTACTCTCCGCTAGAGCTTTAGAAATTAGAGAGTTGGGTGAGTGATTCTATCATAGTGACTAATCTTGTTGTTAATCTAGGGATCTCTCGTTGAAACAATCCATGTATGCATTATTAGATTAAAATTGGCTATTTTACGATATTAACTCCTATGCATGTAATTTAGCCTAAACTTGTCTTACTGCTTATTTTGTTTTCTTTTGTCATTCGAAATCAATGCAAAGACATAATTATTGTGCTCTAAAAATTAAGCTTGCAAATTCATTAAGAAAGTTATCTTTGCAAGTATGTTTTACATCAAATTTCATCTTCATTTGCATGCCATGGGATATTTTCTTAATCCTTAATTTTAATACGCTGAGAATAATTTAATTAATAGCAGATCGAATTTGGTTTAAACCATTGTATGGATAAATTTTTTTGTTGACTCAATTGAGAAGGTGAAGGATGATTTGCAACATGTAGCATTTAAAAATATGCAAGGATTTTTTGTATTACAACACGCCAAAGATACAATTGCAAAATGTTCCTCATATAATTTTTAACATTTATTGGAAATAAGGAAGGATTCTTTCAAATTTAATTGTGATTTTCTTTCAAATTTAATTGATTGATGGATGCAATTTGGTGATGACACTCCTGAGTTACAACAATTTGCTATTAAAGTTTTATGCCTTATCTTTATTTGGTTGTAAGTGAAATTGGAGTATTTGCAATCAAGTTCATTTTAAAAGGAGATATCATTTGACTATCTTAAGAATGAATTTCTTGGATTACATCATATACAACAAGTGATTAAAGGATGGAGATTTGAAGAAAAAATTTAGGGGATGATGAAGATTTCTTAGTTTGTAATGATACACCATTAGAGGATGAAGGATTTGTGGATGATGATAATAAAGTTATGCCTTTTGATTTGGGACAAAAGATCTCAATGTTGATTTCCTAGATGGGGATAGAAGCAAGATCAACATTTCTAACACAAGCCAACAAGAAATAAATAAGGAGGAAGATTGGGAGAATGCTGGCACATTTGTGGATGAGGCAAGGGAGAAAGAAATTCATTGTGACGATCATTCTAATTAAGACAGACTAAGTGATGAGAGTGTTAGTAACTTTTGAATTTAGAAATTCTAAGCTTGGTGACATGCTATGATGCACCGACACTTCTTAAAGAGGCATGCAGTGTCCGACATGACACGCGACCGACACTCCTCCGACACGTGTCACACACTGCAAACGTGTCCAATTAAAAAAATATTAAATATAAATTAGACGCTGGTGTCCAACACGCGTATCTTACATATTTTATCCACAACACCAAATCAATCGCCTGCATTTAATACCCCATTTGTCAAGTATTCTCATTTTCATTTTTCTTTGGTGGGTTACAACTTTGATTTCACAACAATGCTCAAAGTCATCTCAATATCGATGTCTGACGTCGTTACAACATCGACATTTCAAAATGATCTCCATATCAAAGTCTGACGTTGTCTTTACATTGATGTTCGATGCTAGCAATTTTTACACCCACAACTTGACATCTCATCTTTGTCCAACACCTTCTCAACATCGACGACCAAAGCCCTCACAACATCGACGATAAACGTCCTCTTAACATTGACGCCCAATATTTACTGCATAACATCAGTGCCCAACTCTCGACATCATTGTCAACCCCTCTCGATAACTAATAAACGACATCGACGTCCAACTCTCGACATCCTAATATTAATCATTTTAGGCACAAATTCTAATTAATTAACTTATTATTTCTAAATAATTTTTAAAATTATACTTACAATTTTAATACACTATTTTTAAAATATAAAAAATATAATACCGTATTCAGCCCATGTCCGTGTCATATATTTTGAATCATTGACGTGTCCCGTGTCCGTGTCGTGTTCGTGTCGCCGTGTCCGTGTCTGTGCATCATAGGATATTACATACCATATTATGAGAACTTTATTTTAGGAAGGGATTTATTTCTACAATTTTAGCAAAAAACATCACCTTAATTTATGGAGGTTTATGGTTATAAACAAGCCATTACACAATAGGTAACACTTGCACATTGACAGGTCGTGTCCCATCAAATGAATTAGTTACGATTCAACAACTGGCTAAATGCGCCACTTTTAGGTTTAAAATTCATAAGTACTGACATGTTAAATTTTTTATTTTGATTTATGATAGAAGGGGAAGACATAAATTTCTTGTGTTGAATGTAATTTAAATTATTATGTTATTAGTTATTATTTTGATATTTTATCTTTCTTTGATGTTTGTATAGCACTTCATATTTCATGATATTAAGATATTAATGTGTTACTTTCTTCCTTTACAGAATTTGTTACTTAATATGTTAATTGGTTGGGATGTTAATATATTATTTTTTATTTCGTACTTTGATGTTGTTACAATACTTTTTATTTTGTGCAATTTGTTGATTTTAAGGCTTACGCCTTAAAATGCTCCAAAACTTGCAACTCACCTTACAAACAAAAAATGTCTAAATACTCAATTGCTTAATTTTAAACCTTATTTTTTGTTTATTTACTTTTTGATTAATTTTTTCATGTATGAATGGGATTTGATAGAATCTTCTATGTGCTTAGTTGTTGGAAGGAGAACTATGTTGTTTTTGTTGTTTAATTAAACTGGAAACACCCTGATATTCAATTCTTAAGCCCAAAAATCTGGGATAAAACAAGTTGATGATTAGATAATTTTAACTTTTGTTCTCTATCTTTTTTTTTTTTAAATTTTTATTTTGAAAACATTTTTATCATCTAAGTCTATTTAAGTTGAGGCTCCTCCGTAGCTCAGAAGTGTAGAAAAAAATTAGGTCGTAATCCCCTTCACCTCTTCTCGAAAAAGTTCGCTTGATGTATCAGTTGTTTATGCATTAGAAACCTTTTCTCTATCTCCTTCAAAATGTGCTTTTGACAAGAATTGTACATAAGAGTATTGAATTCAAACCTTCAGAAACAAAATCCTTTTTAGTTGAATATGCATTTGCTACTCTTTTTTTTTTGTTCTGATGCTCATTTTCTCTTCAATGCAGTTACTGACTTCTAAAATTTAATAACTTTTCAAATAAAGTACTTGAATTTATTCTAGGCTTGTTCCTTCCATAGTATAAATTTTATTCGAGCGCCACATTCTAATCTATATAGTTATATATGTAATACTAAATCCTACATTGCCAATTGGATTTTCTTTGCCTTCTATTTGAATGCCATGCGGTTTTTAAACATATCACTTAAGCTTTTTTGTTTGGATGTTGCCTTTGTAATAGTTCATTAATGGCTAGTCTGGATATTTGTGCAATGGATAACTATACATTTATTATTATTATTTATTATTTATTTATTTTTATTTATAACTATACGTATTCCTCTTATTTTTATGTGAATTTAGGTTGCCAATGTCTTTATTGATCATTTAATAAAATATTTATATTGTGACGTATTTTTGCATTTCTATTAACAGAAAGTTGTTATTTGGACAAACACAGATGGTTTAAATGTGTGACATCTAACCGGATTGCCTGCAAATTTTTTTTTTAATTTTTTGGCAAGAGACCTGCCTTAGATTGATCTCATTAAATTAGGACAAGAAATAGTTTTAAAAATAGAAATCAAGTAATTAAATGTCAGCTTAGGCTGCTAAACCAAAACTCAAATGTGAATTCCAACAATATATGAAGCACAATGCTCGTACCACAATATTTTACGCAGGCTTGGGAGTCCATGTAATTTTTTTTCTTAGTTGGAATCCTTACAGATGCTACAAACATTGTTTCTTCTAGGGTTGTCAGATGATTAACCATACTCATCTCATTTCACTTCCAGGTTTGTATGATTTTTATATTTTTAAGGTCTTATTTTTGTAAGCATTCCTTATCAGAATGGGATCTTGGTGGCTTTCCTGCTTGGCTGCTTTCCATAAAGCCTTCTCTGAAGCTAAGGTCTTCAGATCCTAGGTACCTTAATCTGGTATGTGTCCTTGAAGATCCAACTATTTGTGTCATTTTTCCATTTCTTAATATTTTCCTTTTGTTTGAAAGAATTTTTTTGATAAAAAATAATTGAAAAATGGTTCTCCACCAAGGAATTTTATGGTTATATTCGTAAGGGATATCTTGATTTAATTGCATAAAAAATGGCTTCTTGTAATGCTTATGAAATTGCTCTAGGAATATATAACAGGATCTCATGCCCTGATAAAGGCTTTTGAGTGTTTTGCTCCCTTCTTTTAGATTTAATTTTGCAATTTTTCTGGTGATATTTTTAATTCATGTCCAGGCAAACTCTTTAGTGACCAAACTTCTTCATTTAAAAAATTCCCCATCAAAATGTAAATTCTCTTTTTTAAACTGTTAATTTTATCTTGAGCTTTTGCAGGTTGAGAGATGGTGGGGAATTTTACTTCCTAAAATTGCTCCATTTCTTTATGAGAATGGTGGCCCTATTGTCATGGTTCAGGTTGTGGGTTAATGCCTTTTCAGTTGGATGATTTTTCTTCCTGTCCTAGCAGTCTATTGGATATCAGCGGTTGCTTAAAGAAGTATGTTTGCTAGGTTGAAAATGAGTTTGGATCATTTGGGTATGACAAAACATACCTTCGCTACCTAGCTACTTTGGCCAGAAGACATCTTGGGAATGATATAATTCTGTAAGAAAATTGTTGTTGCTTACTAATTCTGTCTGTTTCATTGAAATATAATTGCAGAAATGACCTCCAAAACAAAAAAAATTGATGTAAAAAAACAAATAAATTGTAATGCTAAAAATACAGATAAAGAAAGAAATAGTTGAGCCACGAACATGGATATATTTTCTAGCAATCACAAAAACCTTTTGTATGATTATTCTTGGTGCCTCAATGAGGTTCTTTTTGATCAGAAAACTAATGGGAAACGCTGAACTTCAGAAGGTACTGAATTTTGCAAGTAATCTTGCCATGGTATAACCTTGAACCAGGTCGATGGAGACCATTCTACTAATAATGTGCTACACCATTGCTCATTAGTATGGAAACCAACCCACAAGTAAACTTTGTGGTGTAATGTGACTATCATTGCTTTCAATGATCCATCATATACGATATTATTTTCTATTTCTTTGTTTCTTGTTTAGGATTAAAATAAATTAGGTCCTTTAATATTCTCTTTAGTGTTAGCCAGATAATGAGATTCATTGTATCTAGTTTCCTAAATTCTGAACCTACGACTCGACTTAGATCGAGTTGAATCAGACCCAATTAGGCCCGATAGAGTTCAATCAACCCAATTAAATCCAATTGAACCAAAATCGACCCAATCTGAGATCAAATTGAGTTCAGGCTAGCTCAATTTAAACTCAAATCCCTCTCAATAGGCAGTTCATATTTTCTTAAGTCGATTACTGCTGCATTGTCGAATCCCATAATTTGCAATGGCTTGGAGCAACACATAGAGGAGATGGGATTTTGGCGTCTTCGGTTCCTGACATACGAAACGAACGAGAGAGGGAGAGAGGCCTTTTATTCTCTGCTTCCTGCGTGCTGCAATCGACAGTGAGAGATGAACGAGAGAACTCGTTTATCTTGTGCCAGTTTAGAGGGAGTGAGGGAGAGAGCCAGGAGTTAGGAACTCCTATTCGTGCCGGTTTGAGATGGAATCGAGTAAGAGGAGTTAGCGGGTAGAAGCGAACCTAGGAGCCTCTCCTTTCATTCCTAGGGATTGAATCAAGTGCAAGAATGGTTGTTGGGAGTTTCTAGTGCCCTTCTCCAGTAGATATAGTGAGTTAGATAGGAGATCAAGTGAGAGGGGCGAGTGATTACAGGTTCGGCAGGTACTCATGTTCAGTCTTACGTTGAAACTGAGCAGGCGACCTGTTCAGGAAGTTTTTTGTCGGGTTATAAGGAAAAACGAGTACTAAATGTTAATTTCCAGCAGAATATTTCTGACGGATTACCGACACATTTTTTGATGTGATTTTCGACGAATTTAGTTTCGCCAGAAATTCCTGTAAATTAAAAATTTTATGATAAATTAAGTAATTTAATAACGTATTGTCATATTATATTAAATTAAGTAAATTAAATAATATTAAATTAAACTAAATAAATAGTTAGATTAAAATAAATAAATTAATTTGATAAAATTAAAAATATATAATTTTCATAATTATTATTATGCTAAATAAACTAATTTAAATTAATTAATTAACTAACCTAATAAATATTGTTAAATTAATTTTCATCGTAATATTAATTATTAATTAAAAATATTAATATTAATATTTAATTAATTATTAATTTTAATATTCTATTAGATATAATTTTAAAAAAAGTAGTATTATCAATAAAACTTGCTTCATGGCATGTTAGTTGAGCAATGGACTCGCGGGCGCTGGGAGCGTGGTTTGAATCCCCTTATAGGCGTAATGGGAGGGTAGGCTACGGGCTGACAGGCGATTTGCGAGCTCGCTAGTCGGTGTGAGTTGGCTGTGGTGCGGACTGGCAAGCTCCAAGCAGGGGCGGGGGCGAGCTAAGCTGGTGGGTGGGCGGGCTGGCCGCTTGGGCAGAATTCAATTATTTTTTAAATGTTTCTTGCATCGATTTCCTACATACAATATTCGTCGGAAATGTTTTTGTCAGATTATTTCCGTCGGAAAGTCGTCGGAAAAAATTTCCAGTGGATTTTTCCGTCCGAATTTGTCATTTGACGCGCATTTTACCGGTGATAATTTTTTCGTCGGAAATCTGCCGGAATGTGTGATTCCTATAGAAATTTAATGATTTTCGACATAAAAGTCCTCTAGAAATCAGTCATTTTCCTGTAGTGGAGGGAGTCAGAGCAGGCATTTGTACATAATCAATAGAAACCGAGGGAAATTGCTCGTTCCTTCGTCATTTTTGGTCTTCCTGTGTCTAATTTAGAAACCATGGGAAGAAGAGCTACTAGTTGAGTCATTAATAGAAATCAACAACATTCTATACTGCTCAACAACTTTAGTTACTTCGTCCTCCTCACATACTCTGGCGAGTTGGTTGCGGCGAGGCATCATCCAAGACAAAAAACTTTGTTTCAGCCGCCTTTACCTCTTCAAGGTAAAATTGCTATGTCCAGAACCGCTGGACACTAGCTTCGGCTAGGTAAACCCCTTGAAACTTAGTAAACTCCTAGGACTCCAAGCCTCTATGGATGTTATTAACGCTTCCAAACCCATAGGGTTTTATAGAAACTTTATTTTTGCTCTAAAAAATATCAGTACCAGCTTTCCTGTCCACAAAACAGCAAAAACACAGATTTTTACTTGTTTTCTCTCAAGTGAGAGCCCGAGGAAGATAGTGATGAGCGCCGAGTGTTTGGATTTGTGTCCTACAATCTCTAAATGCATGAAATAGCATTGATATTGTACCCAACACCTTCACCTAAAATCAAACACTAGGTTAGTTGCTGCCATTTAATTCTAAATCAAATGTCTACTTGTAGGTTTTCCAAATGTTGTAAGTTGCATGTATTTCTACCCAATTCTCATGTCATGACAAAATTGACATAGAATGTTGGAGCTCACCCCTATTTGTTAGGATTTTTATGAATGTTAATGAGTATTCAAAGGTGAATTTAATTGACAAATTGCACCCGAAATTATTGTGCGGCTTTTCTTAAATCCCCAAAGGTTTATGTTACAAGTCTCACAACAGTTGAAATCAATTAAACTCGTTTCGAGCATTTGAAAAACCTTAAATATTATGATGACAATCATCATTTGCTTAAAACATCTTAAACCCCTAGAATTTGGAAGACAACTGAATAGGCTCATCTAATTCTAAAATAAATTTGAGATGTCTTATGGGCCCTCAAAGGCCATGAATTTACATCCCTCATGTTTCAAAATTATTTAACTGTATTTATGTAGCTTTCAAATTAAATGATTGGAATGAAATAATTAAAATTACTAAAATATTGCAAATCCACCTATGTGCTTCTAATACTTTAAATTATGACAAAATTTATCTATATCTTTGCTGAAGCCACGGGTAACCTCATTCCTATTTGAAATTAATCCAAAATTCTCAAAATAAAAATATGGGAACTCTCTTTTAGGAGCCCTTCTCCCTCATGCGTGATGTTTTGGAGCCTCCCAAGGCTCTAAACATTTCATTAAATGAATCATAGTATCCCTTAGGAGCTACCATCATTCTAAGAAAATCCTAAGATCATTCTGAATCAAGTTGAACAAAACTCAACTTATTTCGGTCTACCATTTTCTCCTTTGTTTAGTGTTACTTTGAACTCACAAAGAGGTTCCTAAATGACCTCTAAAGAGTTAAAGAAAGCATTTGAGGCTCTTAAGGACCAAATTGTAAGTCCCTTATCTTGTTTGTTGATACAAGTCTTCTTCATTTGCTTAGCCCCAAAGTAAGTAAATGACTATCTCTCTTTGAACGCCAAAAATTAAAAGAACATTCCCTAATTTGCAACCCCTATGTTGCACATTCCTTTTCATTTTCTACGAACCCAAAAGTTGTGGACAATTCCTCGTTTTGCTTAGTCTAAAAGCCATAGGAAGCTCTATAATTCCTGTTGACTAAATAAATTAATTTGATCAAATTAAATATTGTTAAACTAAATTAAATATATAATTTTCATAATAATTATTATTAAATTAATCAATCAGCTAATCTAATAAATATTGTTAAATTAATTTTCACTGTAATATTAATTATTAATTAAAAATATTAATATTGATATTTAATTAATTATTAATTTTAATAGTCTATTATATATAATTAAAAAAAAAAGTAGTATTATCAATAAAACTTGCTTCATGGCCTGTTAGTTGATATGGAAGATCACTTTAAGGAGTGGATTTTACCTAAGATATTAATAATGGTGGGTGGTGGGGTTTAGATCACTGATGTGATCAATTGGTAAATGGGGGACTCTTTTAAGATAATTAGAAGAGTTAAGGTTAATTTGAAGGAGTTAATTTAATGGTAGGGAGAAGACTTACAAAGTTTAGTTGGTAAGCCACAATTCTTGCAATCTATCTTGAAATTAAGCGCCAAGTTTTAGGAATTGTGGTAAGCCACAATTCATGCAATCTGCTAGAAATTAAACTCCAATTTCTACCTAATAGGTATTCCTCTTCGGATGTCCAAATCCAGTAAACATGGGCTTGACTTGAAGATGAGGATGTCTACTGCATTTCAGTCTAGCAAAACAATAGGTTTTAGCCGGCCTTAGCAATTAAGATTAGACTTGGAATTTGTTGAGAAAAATGTAATTTGGATTTTTATAAGGTGGATTAAAGCACATGAACAAACTATAAAAGTTTGTAATAAAAAAATGAATACAAGAAAATTAAACTATAGTCACCTTTTGGAATTTGATCTAAATTTCTATGAAAGTGTTTGGAATAGTTTTATGATTTTAATCGCTGATTTATTGATCTTGGAGGATGCTTACAAAATGGAGGAAGATGTGCAAAGAATTTAGAACATGTGTTAAAAGATGAGTGATAAATAACTTAAAGGAAGTAAAGATAACTAATCTATTCTCACCAAACAAAAGTCACATACGTGAAGACACAGTACCAAACAAATAAAAAAACTTCTCTACATTCTAAAATTGAAAATTACATTGTATATTAACCAATATTTATAGATATTACAAGACTCTTAGGCATTAACTTTTTGAAGTAAAAAAATGGAGATAATGAGTTCTAATTCCCTATTTTTAATGCTTCATTCATGTCAAACTGTATTATGTCTTGCCAAACAAGTTCCCATGTAGAAAATAATAATATAATACAATAAAATATAAATTACATTTAAAATATTCTAAATTATGGTCTTTTTATTGGGCACTTATAGTTGGCATTTTGTTTAATTTTTTTCTTTGGGCTTTAGCCTTAGCTCCTCTAATCAGACTTTTAATTTAATTTTTTTTATTCACATAATGTTCTACATCAGCTGCAATTATAATAGGGAGACATGCTATTTCATGAAGAGGCATAAATTGCCTTAACATGTTATGGGACTTCCCTGACGGTCTTTTGTGAAGATGAGGAATAATGAATATGATGATATTGAAATATTTGTGTAAAGATTACATACGAAATGGAGATGGCAACAATGTAAGAATGAACCAAAATTGAGAAGATGAGAGTAGCTTCTTTTTATATTGGTGACTTCCAAATTGCTCAAATTTTTTGGTTTGTTGATCTCTTGCAAAAATCTTTCAAACACAGACATGACTCCTACCCTCCTCAACTTTCATTTATTTTTTTAAACCTTGATAAAGGAAGGCATTTTGAAAATTACGTTTATAGCTTTTCGTATTTACAACTTGTGTCCCCTTCTCATTTCATAGGAAGTAAATCGTTATAGTGAAACCTTAAAACTCAGTTTGTACTTTTTTTCATTTGATTTCTATGGCATCATTGGCGTGCTATTTGTCTTTTATTGGTCTTCCTCCTTTGTGGTGCAATGTTTGGTCGAGGCCATATACTTCAAATTTTATGAAAGCTATCTTGTATTCTTTGGTTAGTAAGTGCTGGCTAAGGTTGGCCTTGCTCTGCAGGTATACTACAGATGGAGGCACTAAGGATACATTAGAAAGGGGTACAATTCCTGAAGAAGGCGTTTATGCAGGTGATGCTAGTAATCCTTAGCTGGTCAACCAAGGAATCATGCTTTTCCTAAAGTTATAGAAGTACTCCTTAGGTTTATGTTATTCCCTTTAATGGTCGAGATTAATATTTTTAATAACAAAATCCCACTTCTTTAATTGTGTTTTCTTTTGCTAATATTATGGATTCATTCCATCAATTGACAATCTTTTTATCCATCCATTCGGAAACATACAAGGCATCTTTAAAATGACTCAATTTTTGTTCGTTTTGGGGTATAACCATATTATATATTAAAAACTTCATCATTTTGCACATTTTTTACTGTTTGAAGATGTTCAATGCCAGTGTACTTTAATATGCGGACTTCAGTTAGTTTGTATTTCTAGTTAAGAAAGTGGAGAAGTTGGTCATTTCTATTACATGTTATCACCATGAAACCTAGAAAATGAAGTAAATATAATGATCTACAACATCATGCTCTTTTGTTTCTGTACTATTTGGTAGGAAGGTGCGTCATGTTTGCTATTACTCTAGGCTAGGCGCCGTGAAGGAAAGGGCAGGTTTGATGTTGGTATTAGGATATAATAGTTGCTGCGAGGACATTTCCTACCAATGTACATTGAACATATGTTGTATTTGAAGTATCAACATTGCTCGTAGAGAAATTGTTCGGTGAGTGACCACACCAAGAAATTTTACAAGTTGAATGCCTAAAATTACATAAATGAATCCAACAATCAACTTGTTGCTTCGTACATTGGCTAGCTTAAGGATGCCATTCAAGATAAATTGGAGTTGAACTCTATTTGGTCACTTGCTCAGGCTATTAACTTTGCATTGAAAGCTAAAATCCTGCTCATTAGGCAATCCATGAGCAGCCTTGGGGATGCTACAAAACTTCAAAAAGATTGGTACCTAGTACCTAGTTCTATAACCAAGAAATTGAAGAAAATATCAATTTTAATGATAAGGGTATCCGAGTGTTAGATATTCATATATGTCATCAATATAGTGCCCATGCCAGTGGGGCATTTTAAAACATTTACCACTTCATCAAACATAAACATAGAATGTTTAAAACTTGCTATGTACCCCCTAAAGGAGGTCGTAATGAATGTGGAAGCTTTTTTTACGAATCAATGGTAATATCAAGTCAAGTTACTTATGAAATGGAATGGGAAGATAACTAGGAAGATGATGATATGTTGCTAGTCATTTCTTAATATCCTCTGCCCCTTTTATGAAGGCTCATTGAAAGAAATATATTATTCGTGTAAACAAGCAAACGATCTTGTTATTTCAGGGATCTTTGGCATAATGAACATGCAGAAAAGCCTATTGGAAACAGTTTATCTAAAGCATGGGGTCTTGGATATAATACCCAAAATATCCAAAATGAATGTAAGTATAAAAGTCCTCTTTTAAATTCGAACATGTTGGCATATAAAAGTAAAATTCTTACTCTAATAATTTAATTAATTATATAGTTATGCATAATTTAATTAGCAGTTAATTTAAATATTGAGTATTAGTTAAAGTATTTAATTAGAATAACTTTAATGTATAGATTTTTATTACTTACTGTATTATAGCAATTCCACTTAAACCAGCATGCATAAAGCTGATGGGATCCTATGGCTGGGAATGAATGGAAGAGTTAGTGGAGTTACGAGCAATTCCACTTAAATCAACATGCATAAAGCTGATGGGATCGTATTACTGAAAATGAATGGAAGGGTTATTGGAGTTAGGAATGTAAATATAATAATAATAGTATGATAAGTCTTTTCTATTGAGGCATTAACATTTCGTTTTCCCCACCCGTTCCTCTCTAGACATTGAACATTAGAAGTTTTCAAGCCGCAAGTTAAGGAGCGGGAGTTGCTTCTTGGGGGGTGATTGTTGTAAGCTGCTGTTAAGGTAAATTTTAGAGAACACAATTAAGGAAAATGGAATTAGAAATGGTTACCATTACAGTTGAAATTCTAGAAGTCCGTTTAAATGCTGAATTACTTGCTAAAATTAGTGTTATGCTGTTTGAAGTGCAATTTTTGCTTAAGTCATCAAGATAAGGATTTAATGGAATGAGAAAGAGTACAATTGAGCTTGTATACAAGAGAAAAGGAAGATAAAGTTTAGGAAAACAAATTCCTTGTGAGGTGAGATACCCAACTAAGATTATAAGAATTAGTAAATGTTTTATTATTACATTTCATCTTGATTATGCTTATGACCACATGCATGTCAGTTTATTTTAGTTATTTTATATGAACATGGTTGAATATGTATGAAATTGTTTATGTAGAGAGTAATTTTTATCAATGTTAATGATTTCATAAGTCAAAAAGGGGAAATATTCATAAACAAATTAATGTGAAAAAGGGCAGCTAAAGGGCACCTAAAGGGCAGCTAAAGCGCACCTAAAAGGCAGCTAAAGGGCAATTAAAGCGCACCTAAAGGGTAGCTAAAGTGCACCTAAAGAGCAGCTAAAGCGCACCTAAAGGTTAACTAAAGGGCAGCTAAAGTGCACCAAAAGGGCAGCTAAAGCGCACCTAAAGGGCAACTAAAGGGAAGCTAAAGTGCACCTAAAGGGCAGCTAAAGCGCTCCAAAAGGGCAGTTAAAGGGCACCTAAAGGACAACTAAAGGGTAGTTAAAGAGCAGCTAAAGTGCAACTATGTCATCAGAAGCATATGTCATTAAGGCTAAAAAGGATGACTATATGAAAAGTGAAATAAGTTATATATGGAGGATAGACCCACACAAGTAAAGGCGAAAGACTTATTGAGGTAAGCCTGCACTCTCAATTCTAGAAGTTGAGAAATTTGACTCAACTCTGAATGGAGAACAGCTTCCATTCTAAAAAATTGGGAAGTTAGATCCAACCTTAAATTGGAACGCTGAAAAGGTGCAAAAGCTTATAGCCATTATATCACTTGTTTTAGAATGTTAAATAGTTTTGGTAAGATGAAAAATACTATTAAGTTAAGCACTTTCAAGCTCAATATGACATTTCAATATGTATTTTGACTATGTTAACATTGTTAGATATTTCTTAATTGTTTCTTATTATTTATTATAAATTGGTTGTGTATTTCATTGGGCCTAGCTCATTAGCAGTGGTTATACTGTATGAAATGAGAAAGAGCCTTTGGGACAATAAAGAGAGGTGACTGTTCTTTTGGTGTATATATGTTTTGTGTGTGCAAGGAGATCTAAAATAAGATATGAATGCTAAATTTACAGCCTTTTTGGGTATGTGAATGAATATTAAAAGTTTTAATAGAACTCTGTATTTACGTACATTATATTTGATGTTCATTAAGAGACATTATATGCTTTCCCTTTATTAATTATGGAATTAGATAGGTTGGTAAGTTAGGAGAATCTAAATAGATTTTTTTTACTCAATCCATTTTGAAAGTAATAGCTCAGAATTGGTGTTAGTATGAAGGAATCGATTTAGATTTTCCTTCTCTGTTATAATCTAGATTGCCAGTTTAGGGGTAGGCTAAACTGGGGTATGACAGAAATTGGTATTAGAGCCAAATCAAGATAAAAGAGAAGCATAATTGGATTTAGAAGAAAAAAGTATGATGAGATATAATGAATATGATATATACAGAACTATAGGTTGATTCAAGTTTTATTAGAATTGTGCATTCATTTTAGTACAATAGTATACTTGTTTATTTAATACTTTGAATGATCATGTTTATTACCATGTGTATATGTATTATATGAATTATCTATATGTATAAAGATAGATATGTCTGGGAGTTGCTAGAAGGAATGACTGGTCGTTCTTCTAGGCCAGATATGGAAACAGGGATGCATGAGGGGAACAAGTCTAAGGAGCTTCAAGATATTGTGCAATTTATCTCACAAGTGGTAGATAAAATGACATCTATGGAGAAATCTTCTACTAGCGGTGGATCCAGATCTGAAAATGATAGTGAAGTAGATCGACATTTAAAATTATTTTAGACTTTTAAACCACCAGCATTTAAGGGTGCAAGTGATCCAACCGTAGCGGAAGACTGTTTGTTAAAGATGGTGAAGATTTTAGATGGCATGATCTGTCCTGAAAATAGAAAAGTACTATTGGCTACATTTGTCTTAGAAGGAGAAGCAGAAAGATGGCGGCAAGCACAACATAAAGAAAAATTTGGACAGATGCCTATTACTAATATACAGTGGGATGATTTTGTGAATGTCTTCAGACTTTGGTTTATTCCTCATTCAGCCAGATTAGCTCTGCAAGATAAATTTTTCAAACTGACTCAAGGTTCTAAAACTGTTATGCAATACGAAGTTGAGTTTAGTTCCTTGTCTCTCTACGCACCTCATTATGTCAGCACCCAAGAGGAGAAGTGCCATAGATTTTTGCGAGGACTCAGAGATCATCTACGACTAGCATTGGCACCTTTTGATATCAGTGAATTTTTGATCTTTGTGGAGAGTGCTAGAAGAATTGAAAATGAACTTAATTTCTCTAAGTATAATTAGGAATAACTACACTTAGGAAAAAGGAAGATGTTTGAAAAGGATGATCGATTCAGAAATAACAAGCTAAAGTTTAATAATAAACAGAAGCAAGGTCAGCTTGAGAAACCCTTGTGTGAACAATGTGGGAAGAAGCATTTTGGTCAATGTTTGGTGGGATCTGGAAGATGTTTTAAATGTGGTGAGATGGGTCATTGCAAGATGGATTGCCCTCAAGAGAAAAGAACTAATATCAGGCCATAAGGACATCAGGAACATGCACCACATAGGAGATATGTGGAAGGAGGCAATCAAACAAGAAAAACTCAGTTCCAAGGAAGGCCAGCAGTACAAGGAAAACCACCTGTTCAGTTAAAAGGAGAAGCATAAGATTTTAAAGACAATCAACCTGTGAAAGCTAGAGTGTATGCCATTAGACCTCAGGGGCTAAGAATTCAGAGGAAGTGGTTACAGGTATACTTTTGATTTCTAACAAGTTTTGTAGAGTTTTTTTGATTCTGGTGCATCCCATTCATTTATTTCTGAAGAATTCTGCTCTGATTTCTCTATGGAGACTGCATGTTTTACGCCTACTTTACGTGTTATGATGCCAACGGGGGATAGTTTGCCTGCCAATAGGATGTACCTTATAAATTTGAATATTCAAGGTTACAAATTTCCAACAGAATTGATTATAGTGCCTATTAAAATGTTTGACATCATCTTGGGGATGGATTGGTTAGTTAAACATTTTGCTACAATCCAATGCTAGAAGAAGAGAATAAAAGTTAATTTACCAAATGAGAAGCCTTTCTATTTTCCCTATGAGAAAAATACTACATCCTCTCTTATTAGTGCAGTGAAGATGTGTAAATACATAAGAGGTGAGTTAGTATTTTTGGCTAAAATGGAGGTCTTAAATAAAGATGTTCAAACATTGCAGAATGTTCCAGCTGTCTCTGAATTTTCAGATATATTTCCTAGAGAATTACCTGGATTAACACCTGAAAGAGAAGTTGAATTTGGTATATAATTGCAGCTAGGAACATCAGCAATTTACAAAACTCCTTATAGGATGGTTCCTAAAGAATTGCAGGAGTTAAAAACTCAGTTACAAGAATTAATGGATAAGGGATTTATCAGGGCTAGTCATTCTCCTTGGAGTGCACCTATACTTTTTGTTAAGAAGAAGGATGGATCCATGAGACTGTGTATTGACTATAGAGAACTGAACAAAGTAACTATCAAGAACAAATATTCATTACCACGAATACATGATTTATTTGATCATTTAGCAGGTGCCACAATATTTTCCAGAATTGATTTAAGATCATGATACCATCAAGTGAGAGTTAAAGAAGCAGATGTTAGTAAGACAGCTTTTGGGATTAGATATGGTCATTTTGAGTTTAGAGTCATGTTGTTTGGGTTAACAAATGCTCATGTTATCTTTATGGATATGACGAATTGAATTTTCAAAGACTTCCTAGATAAGTTTGTGATTATTTTTATTGATGACATCCTGGTATACTCAAAGACTGAGGAGAAGCATGCTGAACATTTGAAAATAGTTTTGGAGACATTGAGAAGAAATCAGTTGTATGCAAAATATTCAAAATGTGAATTTTGGCTAAGAAGTGTTTCCTTCTTGGGACATATTATCAATGTGGAAGGAATTTCAGTAGATTCACAGAAAGTGAAAGCAATTGTGGAATGGCCTACACCAAAGAATGTTACAGAGGTTCGTAGTTTTCTTGGACTAGCAGGATATTACAGAAGATTTATTAAACAATTTTTTACAAATTACTATGCCTTTGTCCAAACTATTGAGGAAGGAGTTAAAATTTGAATGGACAACTGAATGTGAAAATAGCTTTCAGGCATTAAAAGAGCATCTAACTACAACACCAATATTGACACTTCCCACAGGAATAGAAGGATTTCAGATTTACAGTGATGCATCTTTAAAAGGTTTGGGATGTATTTTAATGCAGAATAGAAGAGTGATTGCTTATGCATCCCGACAATTGAAGCCCCATGAAAGAAATTATCCCACTCATGATTTGGAGTTTGCTGCAGTAGTATTTGGTTTGAAGATTTGTAGACATTATCTACATGGGGTAAAATGTGAAATTTTCACTGATCACCAGAGTCTAAAATATATATTTTCACAGAAAGAATTAAACTTGAGACAAAGAAGATGGTTGGAACTCATTAAAGATTATGATTTAGATATACAATATCGTCTTGGAAAAGCTAATATTGTAGCCGATGCTTTGAGTCGCAAGTCTACAGGAATGATGAACTGGATGATTACTCAGGAGGTTCAATTAATTAAGAAATGGAAAATTTGCAATTGGAGATTAGAAACTTCAAAAATGTGGAATATTTACATCAAATGACCGTAAAGCCCACTTTAGATCGTATTAAAGAAGTTCAAGAGCTTAGTAGGGAATCTTCAAAATTGATAGAGCAGATCCAGTCAGGGAAAAGACTCAATCTTTCTGTTGATGTTGATGGAATCATTAGGCATAAATCCCAATTGTGGGTACCCAGTGATCTAGAGTTGAGAAGAGAAATTTTGCAAGAAGCTCATCATTCTGGCTATACAATTCATCCGGGCAGTACCAAGATGTATAAAGACTTGAAAATAATATTCTGGTGGTTGGGTATGAAGAAAGATGTTGCTGATTATGTGGCTAAGTGTGAAGCATGTCAAATTGTGAAAGCTGAACATCAAAGACCTAGTGGATTATTACAATCACTACCTATTCTCGAGTGGAAGTGGGAAGAAATTTCAATGTATTTTGTCATGAAATTTCCCCGATCTAAACAAGGACATGATAGTATTTGGGTGATTATTGATAGACTAACAAAATCAGCTCACTTCTTGCCTATTAAGCAAATTGATTCAATAGATAAATTGACGCGCTCGTATGTAAAAGAGATTGTCAGATTACATGGCATCCCAAAAGTTATTGTCTCAGATAGAGATGATCGATTTACTTCTAGGCTGTGGAAAAACATTCAAGAAAGCTTGGGCACAAATCTGCATTTCAGTACAGCTTTTCACCCTCAGATTGATGGTCAATCTTAAAGAACCATCCAAGTATTGGAAGCCTTATTGAGATTATGTATTTTGGATTTCAGAGGTAGTTGGGAAGATCACATACCATTAATAGAATTTGCCTACAATAATAGCTATCAATCTAGTATACAAATGGCGCCATATGAAGCACTTTATGGTAGAAAGTGTAGAACTCCCTTAACTTGGGTTGAGATAGAAGAAAGCCAACTAATGGGTCCAAAATTAGTTGATGAAGCAACTGAGAAAATCAGATTAATTAGACAGATTAAAAGTTGCTCAGGACCGCCAACAAAAGTATTATGACCCCAAGCACAAAGCAGTAGAGTTTGAAGTTGGTGACTTGTATTCTTGAAAGTTAAACCTATAAAGGGTACATCTAGATTTGGTAAGGGAGGCAAATTGAATCCTAGATATATACGATCTTTTGAATTACTGAAAGAATTGGAAAGGTCGTTTATAGACTTGCTCTTCCAGCAGACATGTCAGATATTCATAATGTTTTTCATGTGTCATTGCTAAGAAAATGGGTTACAGATGTTCATCAGAGAATCTCACATGATGAAATTGATCTACAAAAAAATCTGACTTATACTGAAGAACCAAAAGAAATACTTGATTTTGATACTAAACATCTCAAGAATCATCAAATTCCTTATGTTAAAGTGAAATGGAAATACAGACCAGAAAAGAAGGCAACTTGGGAAAGAGAAGAAGATATTCGCCTCAAGTTTCCTCAACTGTTTGATGATCATTAAGCTAAGAAATTTCGAGGACGAAATTTTTATGAGGGGTGAATTATAATACCCAAAATATCCAAAATGAATGTAAGTATAAAAGTCCTCTTTTAAATTCGAACATGTTGACATATAGAAGTAAAATTCTTACTCTAACTATTTAATTAATTGTATAGTTGTTAAGCATAATTTAATTAGCAGTTAATTTAAATATTAAGTATTACTTAAAGTATCTAATTAGAATAACTTTAATGTATAGATCTTTTTACTTACTGTATTGTAGCAATTCCACTTAAATTAGCATGCATAAAGCTGATGGGATCCTATGACTGGGAATGAATGGAAGAGTTAGTGGAGTTACGAGCAATTCCACTTAAATTAACATGCATAAGTTGATGGGATCGTATGAATGAAAATGAATGGAAGGGTTATTGGAGTTAGGAATGTAAATATAATAATAATAGTATGATAAGTCTTTTCTATTGAGGCATTAATATTTCCTTTTCCCCACCCGTCCCTCTCTAGACATTGAACATCAAAAGTTTTTAAGTCGCAAGTTAAGGAGCGGGAGTTGCTGCTTGGGGGGTGGTTGTTGTAAGCTGTTGTTAAGGTAAATTTTAGAGAACACAATTAAGGAAAAAGAAATTAGAAATTATTACCATTACGGTTAAAAATCTGAAAGTCCGTTTAAATGCTGAATTACTTGCTAAAATTAGTGTTATGTTGTTTGAAGTGCAGTTTTTGCTTAAGTCATCAAAATAAGGATTTAATGGAATGAGAAAGAGTACAATTGAGCTTGTATACAAGAGAAAAGGAAGACAAAATTTAGGAGAACAAATTCCTAGCGAGGTGAGATACCCAACTAAGATTATAAGAATTAGTAAATGTTTTATTATTGCACTTCATCTTGATTATGATTATGACCACATGTATTTCAGTTTATTTTAGTTATTTTGTATGAACATGGTTGAATATGTATGAAATTGTTTATGTAGAGAGTAATTTTTATTAATGTTAATGATTTCATAAGTCAAAAAGAGAAAATATTCATAAACAAATGAATGAGAAAAAAGGGCAGCGAAAGGACACCTAAAGGGCAGCTAAAGCGCACCTAAAGGGCAGCTAAAGCGCACCTAAAGGGCAGCTAAAGCGCTTCTAAAGGGCAACTAAAGGGCAGTTAAAGAGCAGCTAAAGTGCAACTATGTCATCAAAAGCATAGGTCATTAGGGCTAAAAAAGATGACTATATGAAAGATGAAATAAATTATATATGGGGGATAGACCCGCACAAGTAAAGGCGAAAGACCTATTGAGGTAAGTCTACACTCTCAATTCTAGAAGTTGAGAAATTTGACTCAACCCTTAATGAGATAACAACTTCCATTCTAAAAAGTTGAGAAGTTAGACCCAACCATGAATTGAAATGCTGAAAAGGTGCAAAAGCTTATAGTCATTATATGATTTGTTTAAGAATGTTAAATAGTTTTGGTAAGATGAAAAATACTGTTAAGTTAAGCACTTTCAAGCTCAATATGACATTTCAATATGTGTTTTGACTATGTTAGCATTGTTAGGTATTTCTTAATTGTTTCTTATTATTTCTTTTAAATTGGTTTGTGTATTTTATTGTGCCTAGCTTATTAGCAGTGGTTGTACTGCAAGAAAGGGGAAGGAGCCTTTGGGACAATAAAAAGAGGTGACCGTTCTTTTGGTGTATATACGTTTTGTGTGTGCAAGGAGATCTAAAATAAGATCTGAATGCTAAATGTACAGCCTTTTTGGGTATGTGAATGAATATTAAAAGTTTTAATAGAGCTCTGTATTTACTTATATTATATTTGATTTTCATTAAGAGACATTATATGCTTTCTCTTATTAATTATAGAATTAGATAGGTTGGCAAGTTAGGAGAATCTAAATAGATTTCTTTTTCTCAATCCATTATGAAAGTAATAACTCAGAATTGGTGTTAGTATGAAGGAATCGATTTAGATTTTCCTTCTCTGTTATACTCTTGATTAACCGTTAAGCGGTAGGCCAAATTGGGATGTGAAATTGGATATACTCGACATTTACCTCTCATCAAGCAATGTCCTGCAACTATATTGAATATCCTAGACGTCCATGTCTTATGTACACGACATCCTACAATGTTGTAGATAAGGATCAATGTTTAAAATTGCGTATTCGGGTATTGAGGCGTTTTTCATTCGTGAGGCGAGGCGTAAGCCTCAAGGCGTTTTGAGGCGTAAGCCTCAAAATCAAAAGATTGCGTAACATAAAATGATAAATTTTTTATATAATATATACTAATGAGTGAATAATATAAAACATAAAAAAAACATGAGATATGAAGTGAAATCAAAATATCCCAATAATAAGACAACATGAAATATAGTTCAACTCAAAATTCTATCTTTCCCAAATCCCAGTATTCTTTTCATTAACATATACTTCTAATTTCCAAAAATAAATAGCAATGACATATCACATAAGAACTCATAAGTCATCAGCACTGTCATCACTAAGGAGTTCATCATTATGATGAACTACTCTCTCCCCTTCCTCCTCTCCTATAGAGCCCAATGTCGGGCATTTACTTCAAGATTTATGTAAGTTTTAATATATATAGCGTGAGGCGTAAGCCTCATGCTAGTTAGGCGAGGCGGGCTTCAAGGCGGGCCTCAACCAAATTGAGGCGCAAGCCTCATAAAAAAACTCGAGGCGTAAGCATCGAGGTGTTTTTTACTGAAATTGCGCAAAGGCGGGCCTCAAGGTGAGCCTCATATTGCACAATTTTAAACCATGATAATGATAAAGAATCACCTGAATTCAAGAATAAAGCGGATGATCTAATTGTAGATCTAAAAGACTCTTCAAGAGAGTTCGAAGAAGGTGGTCAAGCCACTGTAGGTTAGCTCAAAGTAATAAATTTAGGCACTGGAGAAGACCCAACGCCAACCTTTCTTAATGCAAATCTTCTTGCACAATAAAGCAAAACAAAAAATGCTGCTTCTTGAGTTCAAAGATTGTTTCACGTGGAACTACATTGAAATGCCTGATTTTTCACCAGAGGTGGCAGTGCATAAGTTCTTCATCAATACCAAAATGAAACTTATCAAACAGGCGTCCAGACTAATGAGACTTGAAATTGAAGAACAAGTCATCGACGAAAGTAAAAAATCTTATATAAGCTGGCTTTATCTGGTAAGAAAAATACGTTGACTTAATTGCCAATATTGTCCCAGTAAAGAAGACAAATGGTCAGATTTGCATTTGTATTAACTATTAGGACTTAAACAAGGCATGTCCAAATGACGATTTTTTACTCCTCAATGTAGAACTTATGATCGATAATACATTGAATCATGATATGTTCTCATTCATGGATGGATCGTCAGGTTATAATCAGATTATGATGAACCTGGACGATTAAAAACACAGTCTTTCGACGTTTTTTGGTATATACTGTTATAAAGTTATGTCATTTGCTTTAAGAATGCTGGGGCCACCTATCAAAGGACGATGACCTACATTTTTGATAATCTTATGCATAAGCATGTTGAGTTTTATGTTGATTTAGTTGTAAAAAGTAAATTTCTTCATGAACATGTATTTGATCTCAAAAACGCATCTGAAAGAATTTGCAAATTCAATTTTAAAATGAATTCACTGAAATGTGCTTTGGTGTGTCATCCTGAAAATTTCTCAGTTTTATTGTACGCCATAGAGAGATCGAAATCAATCCTGCCAAAATTAAAGCGATAGTGGAGATGCCACCTCCAAAAACTCTAAGACACCTTTATGATTGACATATATTCGAAGATTTATATCTAAACTTTCGGGTAGATGCGAACCCTTCACATTATTGATAAAGAAAAATAATTCTTTCGTGTGGAACGATGCTTATCAGGAGGCGTTTGATAGTGTAAAACAATATCTGTTACACCATCCAATCCTTGCTTCACCCGTTTCAGGAAAACCCTTAATTTTATATACAACAACTTTGGATGGATCACACGGAGCATTGCTAGCACAAAATAATGCAGATGACAAAAAAATGCCCTTTATTATGAGTCGTCGACTAATAGGGGCAGGATCGAAATATTTGCTAATTTAGAAGTAGTGTTTAGCATTAATTTTTGGCACACAAAAGCTGCGGCACTATATTCCATCCATAAGATAACCTTTATATCTAAAATTGTCTAGTTAAAATTTTTAATGACTAGACACAGTCTTACAGGTCATCTAGCTAGATGGGTTGTAATACCCAAAATTATCAGGTATGAAAAATTGAAATGAATTAATTATATCTGAAAACTTATTTTTAAGTTTAAGGTCAAATTAATGTGATATTAGTATTAACATTTAATTACCATTAGTTAAATAATAACTTTAATACTAAATATTAAGGTTATATTAAATGAAATCAAGCAAAGCAAGGTAAACATCCCTTGGCTTCACCCCTTCACGTTAATATTAGGTAATTTAAGCATTCTCTTTATTCTGAAGATAATTCCGAAAAGATACCTGCTATAGGCAGTAAAGCATGACAGTTATGTGAGTGGGACCATTTATTGTCAGGAAAGAAAACGTTGGGAAGCATCGTTTGAGGGAATTACGTGATTAACCGAAGGAATTGAGTGCAGATTGTAAATAACTACGGCACAGTGCCTGCGGGACTGTAGAGGTCTTCGACCCGATGGGAATTCAGCACGGAGTGATTTCTCTAGGCGGCACAGTGCAGTGCACGCGGGATTGGAATAGTGTTCTGCAGTAGGAATTCTTCACAGGAAGAATTCGGCTGGAGAAATTCAGGATTATTTAGATGAGAAATTTCCCATACAGTGCAAGGGAGGAGTTCGTCTGAAAGGATTTGGTGGCAGTAAAAGAAATCAACAAATATATACTGTGAGGCAATAAGCAGGGGAGGGGATAAGCAAAAGAAAGAAGAAGAAGAGAAATTGAGGAAAGAAGAATAAGAAAGAAGATTCTGAGAGGAGAGAACAGGTAAATCATTTTGGTTTGTGCATGGTTGTTAGAAGGATTTCTAAAAATAGTAGTGAAAGTCTTTAAAAATGTTGGATCTAATTGTGTCATAGGTTTTATTGGTTTTATGCATTCAGAAAGTTTCGAGGTGACATACAATCGTAGAAGGTTGCGAAGTAGAGAATTGGAAGAGACGATTGGGCAAGGATGTAAGTGATACAAGTATTTTTAAGAAAATAGTCATGAAAGTAGATGATTTGATATTATGCATGTTTGATCAACTTTTGTGACAGGCCTAGAAAAGAATATACTTACAGGTTTTCAGGTATGATTAACCACTTACATAAATTAATTATGTGAGTTTAAATCAAGGTATATTATGTTCATTTAAATATTTTCCTTATTGATAATATTTTGAAAATAGATCATTTTCTTTACTTATTATGTGCATATTCATGTTATAATATAAATGAATATGAAAGTGTTATGCCGGTCCAGCCTGGACCGGCTCAACCTGGACCGGCCCAGCTGGTCCGGGTTTTCTCCAAGCGGAGACGGCCTAGAGACCAGGCGGAAGGAGGAAAGGGGGCTGGGGTGGGGTCCGCTTGCAATTCAAACATGGTTTAAGTATTTTTGGAGGGAGAAGGAAGGGTAGAGAAGTCCTTTTGCTTTTATTTTGTATTAAATTGTATTAATAGGGAGTTATGAGAGGATTAGGGTTTGATCTTGATTTTGAATTTTCTTGGGAGATCTAGGTTTGTTCTTGGGCTCTTGGCTTTGCCGGAGATCGTGGAGAGTGCTTCCTTCCTCTCGAATTGAAGGAAGATTGTATCTTGCAAGTGCTTTTATCTACTATTGAAATAAAAGTGTTTGCTTTGTTTTCCTACGAATTTCCATTGAGTTTTCTCTCCGTTTTCCACTGTTTGGGCTGTGTTCTTGCTGCGGACAGCAATTTCTTTGCTTAGGTACTTGATTTGGGTTAGGTTTACTTGTGCAAACGAGTATTTCCTATCAAATTGGTATCAGAGCGAAGATCCGGACGGTGGGGGCTGTTTTCCACTGTTTCGCTGCAGATTTTTGCTTTTCGGAAGGGATCCGGAGACCATTTTTTGGTTCCCATGGCATTTAAACGTGTAGAAGTCTTGGAGACCGAAGTGGGTCAATTTAAGGCGGATCTGGAGGAGAAGATGGCGACGTTGAGTGAGAATATGGAAGGGAAATTCATGGCATTGGAGGAGATGATGAAAAAGTTATTGGAAGGGCAAGAAAGAGCTGTGCCAGCGGAGGAAAGAGGAGAAGGTAGTGGGAGCAAGGGTAAGGAGAAAGCAAATCCGGAAGGGGAAGAGGAGGTGGAACTGCTTGGTAGCAACGGAAGAATGCTACATCGGGAGTCCATCAGGAGGGAAGAGCAGGAAAGAAGGAGAGACTTCAGGGAAGAAAGAGAGGATGATTGGCGTCGTCAGAGGCCCGACCCAGTGGACCGGCCATGGGGGATTCATAACCACCATGGCGGAGTGCGAGGGGAAGATGGCTATCGACGGCCGAGGAGGGAGGATGTGCCCCGATATGGAGAAAGAGGAACTTGGGAAGATCCCATTGCCTGGGACAGAGGAGGCCATGGGGGGAACAGAGCATACGGGATGGACACGAGGGCCAGGAAGCTGAAAATGCCTGTCTTCGAAGAGGGAAATGTGGATGAGTGGATCCACAAGGTGGAAAGGTACTTTGCAGTGAATGGCCTTATGGAGGAGGAGAGATTGATGGCTGCTAGCATGTGCTTGGAAGGGGCGGCTTTTGCCTGGTTCAAGTACATGGATAAGTGGGATCCGGTGAGAACGTGGAGGGATTTCAAGGAGGCCATCAGAGAGAGATTCAGGGGGGCAGCCCATGGGAGATCTCCGAGCAGTTCTATGCCCTCACTCAGGAGGGGACAGTGGAGGAATACAGAAAGAAATTCGAGAGTCTGGTAGGCGACATGGAGGGCTTATCGAACAGCACGTTGGGGGGAAACTTTATGAAGGGGCTCAAGCCAGAAATTAGGGATGCTGTGAAGGTCATGAGACCGAGAGACCTGAGGGAGGCAATGGAGTTGGCTCAGTTGGTGGAGAACCAGAAGACCAACGCTCGAAGTTGGCGGAACAACCACTCAGGAGGTCCCACCAGGACTACTACCACTTACTTGGCTCCAAAAGGGCCAAGCCCTAGTGTTCCTAAAGAGAGTGGAAAGGAGAAGAGCGGGGTGACTAGAACTGCAGGAAGCTTTAAGAAATTGACTGAGGAGGAGATGCAGGAGAAGAGGGCCAAGGGCCTTTGTTTCAGATGTGAGGAGAAGTTTGTTCCAGGGCACAGATGCAAGAATCGCGCTCTTCGGGCTCTCACCGTCTATATAGACGAGGCGCCTGAGGAGGGTGATGACTCTGATGAGGAGCAGAGTGACCCCCAGTTGGAGGTGGCCGAGGTATCCCTCAATTCTGTGATGGGATTTACTCCTAGTCATACCATGAAGGTGAAGGGGAAGATCCATGGGAGGGAGGTAGTAGTACTGATCGATAGTGGGGCAACCCACAATTTCATATCCACCCAGGTGGCGGAGGAGCTGGGGATGGATCCTACTGAGACAGGCAGTTATGGGGTGATGATGGGGACAGGAAAGATTGAGTCTAGCACGGGGATCTGCAAGGGGGTGGAGATGAGCCTACAGGAGATCAGGGTGGTGGAGGATTTCCTACCCCTGAGGTTGGGTAGTACCGATGTCATTTTGGGCATGAAATGGCTACAGACCTTGGGTGAAACCAAGGTGAACTGGGGAACCATGGTGATGGAACTGATGGTAGAAGGCAAGAGTGTGAAGTTGAGGGGGGAACCAGGTTTGTCCAGAGCTGGAGTGTCACTCAGGTCGATGGTGAAAATTATCCATGAGGAAGGAGGAGGTTTCCTGGTGGAGTTGCAGAGCTTGGAGGATCAACAGGAGGGGGAAGAAAAACTCATTCCTACGTTGGTTCAGCCTTTTCTACAGGAGTTCGAGGATGTGTTCCAACCTCCGGTGGGACTCCCACCTGACAGAGAGCGGGAGCATCAGATCATCCTGAAAGAGGGAGTCTCCCCTATCAGTGTGAGTCCTTACAGATACCCTCAGGTGCAAAAAGATGAGATTGAGAAATTGGTGGGGGAAATGCTAGAAGGGGGGATCATTCAGCCCAGTGTGAGCCCTTTCTCTAGCCTAGTTCTGCTGGTGAAAAAGAAGGATGGGAGTTGGAGGTTTTGTGTTGACTACAGAGCTCTCAACAAAGAGACAGTGCCTGATAAGTTTCCCATCCCTGTGATTGACGAGTTGATGGATGAGCTGCATGGAGCTGCTTTGTTCACCAAAATTGATCTGAAGTCAGGCTATCATCAGATTAGGATGAGGAAGGAAGATGTGCAGAAGACAGCCTTCAGGACTCATGAGGGCCACTACGAGTTTCTGGTGATGCCTTTTGGCCTCACCAATGCACCAGCGACATTCCAGGCATTGATGAACAGGATCTTCAAGCCACACCTTCGCAGGTTTGTGTTGGTATTTTTTGATGACATTCTCATCTATAGCAGTACTGAGGAGGAACACCTAGAACACCTGAGAGTGGTGTTGGGGGTGCTAAGGGAGCATCAGCTGAAGGCCAATTTCAAGAAGTGCGACTTCGCTCAGGCAAAAGTGGAGTACCTGGGACACGTGATATCCCAGGAGGGAGTGGCTGCAGACCAGTCCAAGATAGAGGCAATGCTGGCCTGGCCTCAACCCAAGTCCTTGAAGGGGCTCAGAGGATTTCTGGGACTTACCGGCTACTACAGGAGGTTCGTGAGAGGGTACAGTACCATAGCAGGACCACTGACGGAGCAGTTGAAGAAGGACAATTTTTTATGGGGGGAAGCAGCTTTTGAGGCTTTTGAGAAGCTTAAGAAGGCCATGACAACGGTGCCAGTGCTCGCTCTGCCAGACTTCAACCAGGTGTTTGTGTTGGAGACATATGCTTCAGGCTACGGATTGAGAGCAGTATTGATGCAGAACCACAGGGCCATAGCTTACTTCAGTCAGGTACTGTTGTCCCGGGCTAGGCTGAAGTCGGTCTATGAGAGAGAGCTGATGGCGATTGTACTGGCCATCCAAAAGTGGAGACCTTATTTATTGGGCAGACATTTTATTGTCAGGACTGATCAGAGGAGCCTGAAATACTTGCTAGAGCAGAGGATGGTCACAGAGGAGCATCAGAGGTGGTTGTCCAAGCTGCTTGGATATGATTTTGAGATCCACTATCGGCCAGGACTAGAGAATAAGGCAGCGGATGCCTTATCACGCTGTATGGGGGAACTCCAGGGGATTGCTGTATCAGTACCGGCTCTGATTGATTGGGGAGCCATCAAAGAGGAGAGCATCCAGAATGAGGAACTAAGGAGAATCAAAGAAGAAGTGCTTTCAGATGAAAACAGCCACCCAGGCTACACAGTTGTGGGTGAAAGACTGTACTATCAGGGAAAGAGTGTGATTCCTAAGTCTTCCATTCACATTCCCCATCTTCTACAGGAGTTTCATGGGAGTGCCATAGGAGGGCATTCAGGAGTGCAGAAAACTTATAGCCGAATTGTTGCTGAATTATACTGAAAGGGATGAGGAAAGACATAGAGGAGATGGTGGCTAAGTGTGACACCTGCCAGCGGAGCAAGTACATGACGATGGCACCAGGGGGATTACTACAGCCTCTGGCCCTACCAGAGAAGGTTTGGGAGGAGATTACTATGGATTTTATTGATGGGCTTCCAAAATCAGAAGGGTACACGGTCATATTTGTAGTGGTTGACAGATTGAGCAAATATGCTCATTTCATTCCCTTGAGACACCCATACATTGCAGTATCAGTAGCAGCAGCTTTTGTGAGAGAGATAGTCCGCCTGCATGGGGTACCGGAGTCTATTGTTTCGGATAGGGACAAGGTGTTCCTGAGCCATTTTTGGAGGGAGTTATTTAGGATGCAGGGCACAGTATTGAAGAGGAGCACAGCATATCACCCACAGACTGATGGGCAGACGGAGGTGATGAATAGAAGCTTGGAGACATACTTGAGATGCTTTGTGTCTGAGACATCAAAGCAGTGGGCCAAATGGCTGGCCTGGGCAGAATATTGGTACAACACCTCTCACTCGGCTACCAAGATGACACCTTTTAAGGTGTTATATGGAAGAGACCCCCCACACCTGGTACACTACAGTCATAGGAGTACTCCAGTATCTGCAGTGGATCAGCATCTGAAGGAAAGAGATCAAGTGTTGGACGAGCTCAAGAGGCATCTTCTCAGAGCCCAACAGATTATGAAGAAACAGACGGACAGTAAAAGGAGAGATATACAATTTGGAGTTGGAGACAAGGTCTACTTGAAGCTCCGACCATACAGGCAGAGGACTATAGCCCAGAGGAGAAATGAGAAGCTAGCAGCAAGATATTTTGGCCCTTTCGAAGTGGAGGAGAAAATCGGGGAGGTGGCATACAGATTGAGGCTTCCTCCAACAGCCAGAATACACCCCGTTTTTTTTTGTATCACAGTTGAGGAAAGTGGTGGGGGAGCATGCAGTAAGCCCAGAGCTGCCCAGCACATGGAAGTGACCACTTACATAAATTAATTATGTGAGTTTAAATCAAGGTATATTATGTTCATTTAAATATTTTCCTTATTGATAATATTTTGAAAAGAGATAATTTTCTTTACTTATTATGTGCATATTCATGTTATACTATAAATGAATATGAAAGTGTTATGCCGGTCCAGCCTGGACCGGCTCAACCTGGACCAGCCCAGCCGGTCCGGGTTTTCTCCAGGCGGAGATGGCCCAGAGACCAGGCGGAAGGAGGAAAGGGGGTTGGGGTGGGGTCCGCTTGCAATTCAAACATGGTTTAAGTATTTTTGGAGGGAGAAGGAAGGGTAGAGAAGTCCTTTTGCTTTTATTTTGTATTAAATTGTATTAATAGGGAGTTATGAGAGGATTAGGGTTTGATCTTGATTTTGAATTTTCTTGGGAGATCTAGGTTTGTTCTTGGGCTCTTGGCTTTGCCGGAGATCGTGGAGAGTGCTTCCTTCCTCTCGAATTGAAGGAAGATTGTATATTGCAAGTGCTTTTATCTACTATTGAAATAAAAGTGTTTGCTTTGTTTTCCTACGAATTTCCATTGAGTTTTCTCTCCGTTTTCCACTGTTTGGGCTGTGTTCTTGCTGCGGACAGCAATTTCTTTGCTTAGGTACTTGATTTGGGTTAGGTTTACTTGTGCAAACGAGTATTTCCTATCAGAAAGCTTGCAGTAAGTCTAGTATGGATAATGAATATGGAAGGTGTACTGAATATCAATTTAAAAGTAAAATTTGGATAAAGATTTTATGTATAACTTACCAATGCAGGTGGAGCAAAAGGGTCCCCATATATTAAACTATTTGGTAAGTGGGGCAAAAGGGACCCCAAAGAAATGAAACCTCCAAAGCAGGTGGGGCAAAAGGGACCCCAAAGAGGCAAAAGGGACCTCTATTTAATTCAATGGCGATAATGCCAGATTTATCTGAGCTCCATTGAATATGTTTATGAATGAGTGGCCATATTTTTTAATGAGTAAAATTGATATTCAGTATGAATATAAGAATAATTTTTGGATAATATCAAATGAGAATTTATGAAGCTTGCTTAAATGGTATAACTTTTATTTATGTTTTCAATATTTTGAATTTTATAATCATGCAATTTAAATGTTATTTCAAATTGCATCACTTATGAAGTCTCATAGCTCACTAGTAGTTTGTTACTGGCTGTTGTTACAAGAAAGGAAAAGGGAAAGGTGGAAGAAGACTAATCTGCAAGTATTTACATTGTATGTTAATGTTTATTCTATGTTTGAAATCTACTTTTGAGGTTAGTAAGCAGTTTACATGTTGTACTACTTTGAGTTTGTTTGGACTTCCTTAGTGGCTCTGTAAATGTGTTTATTGAGGTTTTAATTTGGAAGATGCTTCCGTTGATGTATAAATGGACTTATGATTGAATGTTTTATATGAACTTCTAAAAACAAAAGTTGTATTAAATGTTCTGAAATGATAAATGTTTATGTGATGCATGTTACACTCAATGGTACTATTTAAGGGTACTGTGGGGTGTTATATGGGTAGTATTATTAATGCAATTTGATATAACCTATACACCACAAAAGATTATAAAGGGACAACCACTGGCTGATTTACTAGCTGCCCATCCTTTACCTATAGGTTCTCTACTTAATGACGAGTTGCCAGATGAGCAAATACATAAAGTGGAGGAAAAAGAAAGTCTGCAAGAATGGGAGCTTTTTTTGACGGAGTTTTGTCAATAAGGCCAGCTTGGCCACCTAATATCCCAATTGTTCATGTTGGCATAGGTCTTATATTTATAACTCCGCAAGGAGTTATCCTCCGATACTTATATAGCTTAATAGAATCTTGCATTAATGACGAAGCTATATATGAAGATCTGTTAACGGATCTTGAGCTATCGATTAATATAAAAATTCAGAAACTCAATATATATGGAGATTCTTAGCTTATAATTAAACAAATAGTATGTGCTTTTGAAATCAATAAGCTCAAGCTAATTTTCATATCATGAGTATGCCATCAATATTAAATACATGCTGATGTTATACATTGGCCACCTAACCCACTATACCCTACGGTAGCATCATGGCTATTTAAAAATTTGGTTACTGATATAATTGGTCCTATAGATCCACCTTCATTGAGGCATCGATTTATCCTTACTGCCACAGATTACTTCTCAAAATGGGCTAAAGCAATTCCCCTAAGAAAAGTTTAAGCCGACAATGTGATGAAATTCTTCTGAGATCATATTGTCTATCATTTTAGAGTACCATGTCAAATCATATCAGACAATGACACAGCCTTTAAGAGTTTCAAAATCTATCGATTTGTTGAACGACATAAAATAAATTGTCGTTATTCTTCAATATACTACCTATAAGCTAATGGCTTGGCTGAAGCTTTTATTAAAACATTGGTAAATTACTTAAGAAATTTTTTGCTAAAAATAAGAGAGAATGACATGATAAATTGACAGAAGTATTGTGAGAATATCACACTACTTATAAAACTACGGCACAAGCTATGCCATATTTGTTGGTCTTCGAGACAGAAGCAATAATATTGGTCGATGTAGAATTGCAATCACTTTGTATTGCTATATAATATGATCTCACCGAAGAAGAAATCGATCATCTACGACTCAAAGAATTCAAGGCCCTAAATGAAATTCATTTTCAAGCCTAACAAAATCTAGTATTCTATAAAACACGAATGACTAGGACAAACAACTAAATGGTTCATCCTAGAAGCTTTAACGAAGGCGAACTTGTACTTGTTCATCGAAGACTCATAATTCCTCACCGTCATGTCGGCGTAAATTTGACCTAATATAGGAGGGACCCTTCATTATTGAAAAGCTATATAAAGGAGGAGCTTACCAACTTATATACATAGTAGGTCAAAGACTCTTGCCGTTGATCACTGATCAATATCTTAAAAAATATCATACATAACAATTCAACCGAAAATATGCTTTGTTTGGAATTGCCTCCTGTGGACAAAGAAGCTAGTCCATGAAACTAAAATTTGGATTGGATCTTGGAATGTAGGTCTCTTACAGACAAATTAATGGAATTAGTTGATATTATGATTCATAGGAAGATAAATATTTTATGCATTCATGAAACTAAATGGGTTGAGGAGAAGGCTAAGGAGATTGATAGTTTAAGATTTAAACTTTTATATTCTGGTAGAAGTCGTACTAAAATGGTATAGGTGTGATTATAGATAAGAGATTGAAGGATAATGTTGGTAGAATTGAAGACAAAATTATAGTTTTGAAAATTATTGTTGTTGTTAAGATTATTACAATTATAAGTGCTTATGTTCTTAAAATAGGTTTGGATATGTGTTTAAAATAAAACAAATTAAACTGACTTAGAATAGTTAATTCAAAAGATACCTCTTAAAGAATGAGTTTTTATTGGAGGAGATTTAAATAGATATGTTGGTAGAGAGGTAGATGTTTTTAAAAGTATTCGTAGTGGCTATGGGTTTGGAGCGACTAATAGAGATAGTAAAATTATATTAGATTTTGCTCTATTTTATGATTTTGTAATTGCTAATATCTTATTCAAGAAAAGAGATAAGCATCTTATCACTTATAAGAATGAATATAATAAAACTTAGATTGCTTATTTTCTTTTAAAAAAATAGATTGTTTAAATTGCAAATATTGTAAAGTTATTCCGAGTGAAAGTTTATGTACCCAATATCGTCTATTAGTTTTGGTCTTTAAGATGAAAGGTCAAAATATTAAAAATATAGTAAATATTATTCTAAGATTAGATGAGGCATTTAAAGAACACTAAAAAAAATATTTTAAGAGTAAGATTCGAGATCTTAAGATTGTGTGTGTGCATGAGAAAACGAATGTTATATGAAAAAAAAAACTAGTAATATTTAGAATGTTGCGAAGGATGTGCTTGGAGTTTTAAAAGGAAAAACTCATAATAAAAATAGTTGATAGTGGAATCAATTGTGCAAGAAAAATAAAAAATAAAAATTTGTTATAATGATTGGTTTAGATGTAAAAATTCTGAAAACTGGGAAAGATATAAAGAGGCTCATAAGGTGTCTTAGAAAGCAATATGCAATGCAAAGATTTTTGCTTATAATGATTTATAAAATATATTAGATTCTAAAGAGGGTGAATGATTATATATATATATATAATATATATATATATATATATATATATATATATATATATATATATATATATATATATATATATATATATATATATATATATATAAGTTAGCTAAACAAAGAGATAAGAGTAGTAAGGATTTAGCTCAAGTAAAATGTAGTAAGGATGAAGATCAAAACCGATTTATTTAAAGAGGATATTCAACAAAGCTAGATGAGATTTTTGCTAAGATTTTCAATGAAGATTATGAGAATACGATTGACTTCAACAACCTAAGCACTCTAAATGAAAATAGATATTTTTATTTTTATAGGTGTATTAGTAAAACTTAAGTTATAGATGCTTTAAAGAAAATGAAGTATGGAAAAGCTAGTGAACCTGACGACATTCTAATAGAGATGTGAAAATGCTTAGCAGATGAAGGAATTTCTTGGCTTACTAAACTTTTAATATGGTTTGAAGACAAAATGCTAGATGAGTGTGTTGATTCTTATTTTAAGATTGAAGGTGATGTACAATTTAGATTGAAGGTGATTCTTATTTTAAGATTGAAGGTGAGTGTATGGGCCATAGGTACAACATGATACTAATGTTTCTCAAAATCAATTTAGATTCATGCTGGGTAGGTCTACTATGGAAGCTATTCATTTATTAAGAGGTTTGATGGAGAAGTTTAGAGAGAATAAAGAGGATATACATATGATATTTATTGATCTAGAGAAAACATATGACAAAGTTCCAAGATAAGTGCTATGGAGAGTTTTAGAAGAAAAGGGTTTAATAATGCTTATATTCAAGTCATTAGGGATATGTATGCAGGATCACACAAGTGGTTTGATAAAGTATTTTCCTATTTAGTTGGATTACATCAAGGATTAGCCTTGAGCCCTTATCTTATTGCTTAGTCATGGATGTTCTTCTGGGACATTTGCAAGAGGATGTACCCTAATGTATGCTTTTTGCTGATGATACTCTCTTGTGATAAGAGTATAAGAG
>CM028346.1:13350802-13388331 GCA_016618105.1 Dendrobium huoshanense
GAGTACTTGCAATTTGACCCATGAGGACTTGAATCAAACTCAACCAAGAGAACATGAACTTACTACCTGAACTACAAAAGACTTGAACTTGAATGGAGACTGAACTCAAGAAGACCACAAGGAATCCAATCATGAACTGGAACTTGAACAAAAATGTGGAAGACAAGAATCTGAATTTGAATGGATCACAGGGAACTCGTGGTGAAAGATTTCAAACATAAGTGACATGCAAGACAACATGTTGGTTCCTTATATGTGCTAAAAATCAACAAGAATGAACAAACATGATGACTTATCAACAATCATAACAATGAATGGAACATATCTACAAGCAAAGTGGAGGAGTTGCAAGGAAAATGGTTTGCCTACTATCAACAATAGTTAACGAGCAGATATTTTTCATATACATACGACAATTCTTATGAACGTTAAAAAGATATGCAAACAAAGAACCCAATGTCACTTGCTACGAATTACTTCTAAGGATACTAAGATACTTACAAACTTTGCTTGCTTACAAATAATGATGATTTGTAAACAATATGATCAGACTTCTTGCTATGATGCCTTTAATGGATAGCAAATAAAGGAGACATGCAACAAGTGTTCATTCATCAAGCATAAAGTTATTTACCCACGAGTAATGATGAACAATTTGTCGTAGACTTTGAGGCATTCTTGCAATGAGTAATTATCAAACAAATACAAGGAATCTCTGCAAGTCATAGCAATCAATATGCTACATGAGACGTTCACAAGTAGAATATGAAGAGCATATGATGAATCTCTTGACATCTATATCATTGACAGCAACTCAGCATAAGTCACATACATCGGTCCTTTGCAAGCAGAAGCAGATGATGTATGGTAAATGCAAATGCATATGGACATTTGCAGGAGACTTGCTATATGCACAAAACGTTATCTACAAATGAAATGTCAAATGACTACAACGAATGTAAGTTTCTACAAGCTGTTTAAAAAGACCCCTTGTGCACTCGATATGTCATTTACAGGATAAATACGAAAGAGAAATGTGGCAGATACGAGCTCCCACAAACTGTTATAGAAGACCCGTTATACATCCAATATGTTCTCCAAATATGTCAGCCTATTGCAAGTGAAGATGTATGATGTGCAACAAATACAAATACAAATACCTATAAACTGTTGTAGGGAACCTATCATATCCACAAAGTGCTATCCTCGAGCAAGTATAGAAGAGCTTCAACAAGTGCAAGTTCCTATGACCAAAAGCAGGAGATTAGTTAGTGCACTATAATCTATCTACGGAAAGAGACAAATAGTGCACGACAGTCTACCTGTACAAAGCAGCAAATAATTCAAGCCAAAAGCCGCTACAACACGCCATCGAATCCACAACGTTTATGCAAGCGGACAGAAGGCGCTTAAAAATATTTCAAAATATCCCTACACATGCACCGTAATATGTATACACATAGGTATACCAAAGGGGTAAATACACTCACAACCCGTATGGGCCCTGGCAAGCGTGTTGTAATAACACACATGACGTCCAGGGATGCTGCGCAGGTCAATAAATTTAAACCCGATCATCCTAAGAATGTAGATAAAAGTCAACAAGGTTCAGTAAATAATTATAAAATGCCCCCAAACATCGGCATGAGCCCCGGTGAGCGTGTTATAAGTACACATGTGACGTTTAGGGATGCTTCGCGGGTCAATAAGTGAATTCAAGTTCGAACCTAATCCTTCTATGCATATCAATGGGAGTCGACAGGGTCTGAACTATCAAACAAATATATCATTGTGTCAACCAATATATTTGTCTTAATACATTCATATTAGGCCTTCAAGACCTATAAAAAAGATAATTCACTAACAAAGCCATAAAGCCTACGAAACCTGATCCTCTGTCGACAGCTCAATAGAGTCGACAAGGTTCATCCATAAAATATAAATATTTTCAAATAAAAATGGCACCCCACCCTGATGATGGTCGTGTTGAATGTATTATCTCAACCGGAGGGGTTAATTTAAAATAAATCAAGAATGTCATCTCAAATGCTCGAAAATCAAAACTCCAAGAGAAATCTCAATTCCAAATATTTAAAATTTGAAAATCAACCATCGAACAACTTAAAGAAAAATTTATTCACCCTCCGCAACAGCTTGCAGGGTGGACAAATTAAAATTTACTTCAGCTCATATAGAGCTAATGCCTAGTTGAAAATATCACTAGGATCCATTCTCAAACAATCTCCTATCAGTAAGGACGTGGTACGTGTCCTTTAACCGGCGATCTTGCCGCTAAATAGCATCATAGGATAAACGGTTATGACCCGGGACCCTCTGAACCGAGTGGTTTTATCATCAAATGACACCACAAAATACCGATTATGGACAGAGCCAATACGCTTCTTAGTGGCATCAAATCCTTGAGATATGAATCAATAGGGCACAAAGCCCCTGTTAGCTAAGGTGATGGATTCAAATTTATCCCCTTAGACAAATATTCACCCCAGGTCTATATGGTCCCCTTGGACGAAGCAACACATGGCTGCCAATAAGGATCCTTCTATCAAGTTGGGTCGACTACCTCCTCTAACTAAGTAGACCAGAGAACACGATGGCCCGGGACGACGGAACCATGGGATCTTGATCGTGTCCATCATCCATTCCCCCACCATCCGCTTTAAGTGCAAGATGGTGAAAATTTTAAATTTTAAATATTAAATCTTCAACCTTTCCAAACATCATGCCTATGCTGCTACTATATGCCAAATAACACGTATTATCTACGTATCTGATTGACGACTAGCCATAATCGACAGTTCTCTCTCGTTATTAGGAGGGATAATTAACTATAGGGGATTACGCCTGTGGGAAACCAGAACTCATATCATAAACGACTCACAAAATAAGGGCAAAATATCTAGGTAGTGTCTCATCTACAAACCCATTTGCCTTCGAAAATTTACCCCAAAACTTAATCTAATAAAACTCCTCCGAAGTAAAAAAAGCAAATCGGGCAAAGGCCGGGGCCAAATTTTCGGAGTCCACACAACAGCCTCGATCTTCGCTCGTAGTGTGTACTGCTTCCCGCTAAATCCCATAGCAGTCGATCGAGCATAGAAAAATCTTTCCAAATCCACAAAATCAAGCAGGCACCTCATTCAGTTTTCTCATATAGTCTTTGACCATTCCTTCTGCTTCATGCGTCCCCAAACAAACGAGAGAGCCAGAGAGCTTCTTCCCTTTGCTTTCCTGCGTGCCCAACCGAATGAAAGAGGAAGAGAGCCAAAGAGATTGGCAAGGGCTTTTGCTCCAGCGGTTTCTACGTGCAGTCGAACCATCAAGCAAAGATGAGTGCCTCTTTGCGTGGGTCTGAGAAGAACCAAGCGGTTCTTGCATGTGTACCCGGAGCAACGTCCAAGGTGGACACTCATGCATGTGTATAGACAGGCCGAATCGCTGTGGTACCTGAGCAGCTAGGAGAAATTCTCGTGTGTGCCTGGGTGAGAAGTGGAATCGAGCAAGGAGCCTTCTTCCTACATGGGCTCTTTCTTTGTTTCGTGATGTGGGCATTAGAGAGAAGCCGAGTGAGTAAGGAGAGAGCTTGGTGTTATTGGGGTAGAACCAAGGGAACTTCCTCATGTTACTGTCATCCGCTTCTTCAGTTTACTAAAATCTGAAATTAAGAAGGGCGGTTGTTTTCTCTCGATCAAGTGGAAAGAGGTGAAGTTGGAGGGTTGTGGAGGTGTTTGGAGGTTGACGACCTACTCTAAGAACACTTTTCCTCTTTCATCAACTCCGATGAGCTTGTGACAGCGGGAAGTGACGTCTAGAGCACTTTAGACAATGAGTTCCTTCCCCCATCTTATCCTTGCAAGGCAAGAGCAAATCGTCTTGAATTGTGACTTGCTCTAGTGATGTAAAATCCCTTAAACTTAGGAAATCCCCCAGGTCTCTAAGCCTTGTTATGTGGTGGATGTTCCCTGAGCCCTTAGGTCCATAGAAACCTCGCATTTAAATTTCTAAACCCAAAAGTACCCGCTGCCTTCTTAGTAAATTCAAGGAAATCCAGTGATTTCCATTGAATTGCTCTCATGTGAGAGTCAAAAGAGGATGTCAATACATGTAGAGTTGTTGGATCGGCATCCAACACCTTCCAAATGCGTACTTGTGCACTCATATTGAACCCAACGCCATCACCTACAATGAAACCTAAGTTTGCAGCTATTGGACTCAAATTTGATGGCTACATGATTGACTAAACAAAATTGCATGATACTTACAATGTAGACTATGCCAAAATTAATCTTTAAAAAAAATATTGTAGGTCTCTTTATCTAGGATTGTTATACTTCTAAAATCACTGGGCAACCGCTAAACATGTTCATTTAATTTATGGAGGAAATTTGAGGTAATGTTGGATTTCAAGAGACCATAAGTCAAATCCTTACATGTTTCTAAATTATATAAGCATGTTTTGCATCTCTTAATTCAAATGATTAAGGATGATAGTAAGTAATCTTCTAGAATGCAAATCAACCAATGCCTTTATCATGACAAAATTGATATAGGCTGTAGAAGCTTGTACATTAAAAATGAAAGCCCCTAGAAATTGGTGAATGCTTATGATAAATTTGATTGATGTAAGAAATAAACATAATCAAATCATTGTGATGTTTATCATAGACATTCAAATGCCTATGCCATAAATTTCACAATGCAACGCAAAAAATCATGATTGAAATTCTCACCATTAGAGCACGAAAGTGGCAATCATAATTTGCTTGAAACATCCTCAACCATTAAAATTTTGGAAGATAACTAAATAGGCTCATTTAATTCTAAAATGAACTTGGGATATAGTATAGGCCCTCAAAGGCATATGAGCCCTCATGTTTAGAATTATCTAACCCCATTTTGTAACTATCAAATTAAATGGTTGGAGTCAAATAATCAAAATCATTAAATAAAATTGGTAACCTACCTATGTGCTTCTAATGTTTTAAATCATGACAAAATTGATTTAGATCTTCCTTAAAGGACATTTATAACATTATCTATTCAAATGAGTCCAAAACAGTCAATCAAAAATTAGGAGCTCTCTTGTAGATCCACCAGCTAGTCTCCCAAAGACTTCAAATGCATCATCACTACATGAATCATTGAGCCTTAGGACCAAATCCTAAGTTCTCCTAACCCAAATTGTTGAATCCAAAATAAAACATTGACCTTCTAGACATAGGACCAAAATCCTAGTCTCTCATTTGTTTAGCCCCAAATTAGGGAAATGAATATCCCTCTTTGAACACCAAAAGTTCAAAGAAAGTCCACCAATTTGCAACCCATAAGAGTTGCATATTCCTTTCCCTTGTTCTACAAGAAAAAATTGTAAGAAATTCTTAATTTTCCTTAGCCTAAAAGCCATAGGAAATCCTCCAATATCTTTGTTGGTTGCATTTCCTAAACTCATATAAAAGTTCCCAAATGACTTTTGGAGAGTTTAGGAGAGTATTAGAAAACCTTAGGGAATCAAAGTCCTAGCTTCCTCTCTTCACTTAATCAAAGTTAGGTGAAAGAATATCTCTCTTTGGACACGTAAAATTTCAAAACATTCCTCTTGATTTTTAGTCCAAATCTAGATATTATCCCTTTGTATTTGCTTCATTCACATTAAGCAAATCAAAAATACATCATTGAACACAAATTCAATGATAAATCCTATGATCTGTAACCCAAAGTTGTAAATCATCTTCCTCACCAATTGGGCCAAAATCAAGTGGTGACTCCTCTTGCCACCAAACATGCGATCCAAAACCCTAGCTCATCAAATGAATCTCTCGTTGAATACAAAATTTCAAGGAGACCTCTTGATTTGTAGCCTCAAGTTTTTCCTCACATCTATGGGCTCCAAAAGCATCATATAATTTCTTGTATTTAAAATTTTATTTATTTAAAACATAAAAAATAAATTTCTTATTTCTTATCCACAACATCAAATCAATCGCCCGCACTCAATACGTTATTCAACAAATATTATCATTTTCATTTCTCTTTAAGCGTTTGCCAGTTTTGTTTCGTAATAATGCTGGATGTCATCTCAACATCGATATCTAACGTCGTTAAAACATCGACATTTCAAAACCATCTCAATATCATAGTCTGACATTGTCTGACATGATGCTTAACGCTAGCAATTTCTACACCAACAACTTGACAATTCATCTTGGTATATGTCATCTTAATATCGACAACCAAAGCCCTCTCAACATTGATGAAAGATCCCCTCTTGACATCGACGTCTGATACTTATTGCATAATATCCATTGCCAACTCTCGACAGGATTGTCGTCTCCTCTCTTGATGCTTGATATACTACATCGACGTCCGACTCTCAATATGTTAATATTAATGATTTTAAGAACAAATTCAAGTTAAACGACTTATTATTTCTAAATTATTTTTAATATTATACTTATTCAATTTTTATACACTATTTTTAAAATATAAAAATTATAATATTGTGTCCAATCTAGATTTGTGTCCTATATTTTATATATTAACATGTCCCGTGTCCGTATCGTGTCAAATATGTCACCGTGTTTGTGCATCATATAAAATGCATAATCCCCCTACTTAGACCCAAACTCTAAGTAACCCCGCATTTAAGAAAATAAGTTATTTCTCCTGTTATGATATTTAAAAAATAATCCTTAAATGTCCTTTAGGATCTTTTTTCTGTTGAAATTCACCTATTTGGTGAATTTTATAAAATCCCAAATCAAACCCTTAGGCATGTTTACCTTACCCAATTAGGTGAACATTTCTCTTTCATACAAACACCAAAAGAACCTAAAAAATCCTTAAAAATTACGTAGGTTCGTCCTAATACAATGATTAATCATTCTACCCAAAAGTGGAATGCCTGCATTATTGGATTTTAGGATTTCATAAGTAGTAGACTTGCCTCAAAACATGCATTGACCATTTTATAGGTTCTTCATAACCCTTCTAAATATAAAACATTTAAAAATCATAGAAAAGCTTTAAGTCATTAAAAACTTAAAGTGAAATCACCCATGGATTAAAATTAAATAATTATTCCTCAACAAAATAAAACATCACTAGTAGTGAGACATACCATACAATCGGCACATACTTAGGTGGACAGCCCCTAGGCATGCTAATATTAGGATTTTTCTTTTCTACACATGTGTTTGATGTTTGTGGTGTGATGCTTATTAGATTATCTACATTATAGGCACTTTCCCTTAAGTTGTAGAATATATATATATACACTTTTTTTACAAGTGGTTATGTCCAAGATGGGGTAATTAAATCATAATTATAAAAAACCTTGCCTAAAAGTGTTGTTTAAAATCCCCGAAGGAGGCATGACCAATAGGATAGAAATAGGGCTTAGCATTTCAAGTGCTAGGGAATTCTAAAATGTTATTTTTTTTCCATATAAACTGTTTCAAAATCTTGTTTTATTTGACAGATTTGAGTATTTTCATTTTTAAAATGTATTTATTAGACCTAGAAAGTATTGTAAGCCAGTGGAATACAATTACAGGAAAGCTGAACCAGAAGGATCAACCCTCCTAGGAGAAGCCCTGGATACATCTAAAAGATAAAGCTTGAAGACCCCACAAGTCGAGTCTGTAAAATTTGACTTAATTATATAATGACAGGCAACTCAACTAGCAATTAAAATTGTAATAATTGGACTCTACACTTTACTTTCCCGTTGGTTAATCTTTATACATATATACATGTTTTGATTGTTTACTGAGAGCGCATTAGAAATGCATGTTTTTTTCTAAGTTCTTTCACTTGCTTTGAGTGGGAGGAGTGACTTGGACTTTGTTATGCGGTAGGCTCTTAGGATAAAATTAATTTTTTAACCAATAAATATGTAAACAATCTAAAATTAATCATAGGATAACCAATTTTCTAAATTAAAAAAAAAAAAATCATGGTTGGATCTAATTAGTAAAGTTTCCAAAAAAAATAAAATGATCATACATGGTCAATCTATCTTATGTAAAAAACCCTCACTTAAGGACTAGACACCCAATAATCTACATTCAATAAGTCGACATATGCATACCCACACGGTTATACATCTTGGCCTAAAAGCTAAGTTGCAAGTTCTATCTTCTAAATCAAAAGCAGCTTCCCTAATCTTCATATACATTAAGATCAAATATTATAGTTTTAAAAGTGTTTAAGTGAGTTTAGCTGGTAGCTTTTTTCGGGCAGAGTTGTAAATCCAGAGGTAAGGCTGACTTGTGTGTCATGTGAGATGTAGGTTTGTAAGTCCTTTGCACTTCATTAGGCTTAAGCTCGAGGCACTACCCCTTAATAGTCCTCACCTTAGCTCTAGGATCATAGGCTATTGTTGACTCCAATTACTTAATAAGCTCTCACATCTCAAACATTTTCTTTAATATCTGTTGTTGGAACATAAGTCCAACATTCTAAGTCAAATTGATCAAATTGAACAAAATCTAATTTTAAAATGTAATGTCTAACATAAGATAGTATGAGTACCTCTAAGTTTCCTCATAACCAAGTACTCATACATTCTCCTCCTTTGAGTTTCATTCCAAAAATCTTATTTAAAATTGATCATATCTCCCTTGAAATTCTTAAAATCAAATCTTTAAACAAAAATTTCAACTTCAAAAATAAAAATATTAGCTAATGTTTTAATGACTCTAAATAAACTATTAGTTTAATAAAAAAACATTTTCAAGTAACTAATGCTTGAGATTTAATTAACTATAGGGTTTTCCCCTTATAAGACATCTGTATCCCATAATAAAATAAATCTTATTCAATCAAATATTGAATAAAAAAAAATCCCTGTTAAAAATATCAAATTGTTAGTTTTGTTATTGAATCCATAGCGAATTAATATTTTTGTCCTTCAGAATAATATATTTTTTCCATGTCGTGCTCGATCACAAAATATCTCAATCCATTGAAAATGACAAAATTTCTCCAACACATTCTCCTATCAATCCCATTGTTTAAAATTACGCAATATGAGGCTCGGCTTGAGGCTCACCTCAGCTCAATTCCAATGAAAAGTGCCTCTAGGCTTATGCCTTGAGTTTCTTATGAGGTTTGCGCCTCAGCTTGGTTGATGCCCGCCTCGTCTCGCTGGCGTAAGGCTTATGCCTCACCCTATTTATATATTTTTGTATTAAAACTTACATAAATTCTAAAGTAAAGCCCCGAACAAATCACACCTTCATGCACCCTTAAGTTGCAAAAAATTTTCTTTGACTACCATAACCTCTAGCCTGTCACCTTCACCATAGCCACCACCGTCATAGGTGCCATCAAGGATCACTTAAAAGCCTCACACCACCACCACCTCCTCCTCTAGAAATTTTGGAGTATAAATCTAATCTTTATGTTGATGAAAAATATTTATTAAAGAGAAAGATGTCTGAAATAAATGAAGATGCATATTAGGAGGCATTGGACTTCACAAGATGAGACATGGGAGAGACTAATTTATTATAATAACTCAAATAAAGATCCCCTCAAAGATGAAAATACTGATGATTTTCTAGTTGTTGCCAACTATTTAGTTTTTTTTTAGAAATTAAATGTAGATGAGTAAGGAAATGATAAATAAAGAATTTAGAGTTGAACTTAATGGTATATGATACTTTTATGCAGTTTCCATATTTAATATTATGTAACAATGTATTTCAATTTATCACTAGCCATTTTACATCTTGTGCAATTTTTTGTTTTGTATGCATGTCAATGTGTTACTTAATAGTTCAATAGAAAGATAGTATATTATCTTTTAGCATATTAATTGGGTATTATATAAAAACTTACTTTTAACATTTATTTGCACTTTACACAATTTGTTATTTTGAGGCTCACACCTTAGAACACCTTGAGGCTTACGCCTCGCCTCACGAACAAAAAATGCCTCAATACTTAATTTCCCTATTTTAAATGGATATCATCAAATCATCCAAATGTTTCATATCAAGGACACCAAGGATTCTTATTTATAGAGTTTCAAAAGTAAGAGGAAGATCATTTCTAAATTGATATTACCAAAAGTTAAAATTACTTCTAAGTAAAATGGAAAGACATTTGGAGGTCACATTACTGAAAGTTAAAAGCTTAAGATGCCAGCATCTGTATGTTTGGGCCAGCTATTGCTAAGAAGCATCATTTGATCACATATAAGATTAACATTTCTAGTACTCACAAGTTCAGCAAGCTAAGCCATAGCATTCTTTGTTCCAGAGTACAATGCGGTAAAAAAACATCATACAAACTTAAAGGTAAGTTTTAAAGTACTACAATAAGACTAATTATGCCATATGTATTCTAGTGTTAAATATAAAAAGGAAGTCAATCAAAGCTAACTTGAGTATGGAAAATTAGAATGTTAAGATGAATATTTAGAATTGAAAGAGAATTTTTATCTTATAAAGATGGCAGAAGTTGCAGCTATTGCGCAATCAAAGATAAGCAAATAGAAAGTGGTTTGAGTACATAGAACAAAACATAATTTTGTTAAAATGTTAAGTAATCTAAAACATTAATGAATGGGAAGAAGGATTCATAACCCCGAATCAAAATAGTTAGCATATGGCTAATGACAATGATCATAATGACGAAGATATCATGCCTTCAAATTTTGGGTTATCCACATCACCAGATTCCTTGATTGGAGCATCCTAGAAAACCAAAAGAAGGTAAAATAAAAAGAAAATAGTTAAAATTAGAAATTTTGATTTGTAAGCAAACTTACATAATCATAAGAAGTAAGATCAGCCTTGTAGTCAGAATCATTTTGACCAGTATTTGCACCATTAAAAAATCCAAAGTTGGTTCCGCCATAAGCCATCTGAAAATCTGATAGTCACATAACAGCAGTAAACCATATTTGAATTCATCTGAGAAAGTTAGCAAATAGTAATCGGAGAACATACATAGAGAACAACAGAACCATTGCAAGATAAGATCTTTTCTAGGTAAGCAGCAGTATAACTAGCACTTGTTTTTGCATTTGGTTCACCCCAATGCGTTAGCCAACCTGTATAAAATTCACTGAGAAATGAAAGTTAGAATTTTCCACTGTTGGTAGTCCAAAACTATGAGCTGCTATGTAAATGAATTTCTAATATCTCAGAGATGGATATAGATATAGAGGCAAGAATTTTTCATCCACTTACGCTGATAAAGGAGGTGATTTTCCGGGAGCATTATACCTCTTCTGCAACTCAAATATTGGCCATGGATTTTCTCCAGTAGAAAAATCAACAGCTACATACCATCAGAATAGTTTTACTAAACATACAAAAGAAAATTCCCTTGCAGCAGCAGTCACAACATTAATCCAAATATAGCAAATATAGCAGCATGGTTTACCATATCTCATAGTGTAGACTCGTACGCTATATAGCAACTATTATCTTGTGCAAGCAAAGCCAAATAATGAACATGTCACCTTAGAAATTCACTCTTAATGACAGTTTTTACATGAAGCAAGCATGAATCTACATCATTTCCCAACAACATAAATGAGAGAATTTAGATGCAGTACTTTAACTATAATGAATCGAAAAGAACAAGGTTGTCAAAATCTGACCGGACATAGAACCGGAAAGAGTAGATTCAAAATTCAATGGTACAACCAAAGAGAAACCAGGGGTTGAACTGGGTAACGTAATAAATACTAAAATTATAAATATAATTTTAACTATAGTAAATAGAAAAGAACAAGGTTGTGAAAACTGTATCGGACATAAAATTAGAAAAAGCAGAGGCTTAAGGTTCAATAGTTTGACTCGAATTAAACTGAGGATTGAATTAGATGACATAGTACTTTAACTGTAATAAATAGAAAAGAACAAAGTTGTGAAAACAAAAACGGACATATAATCAGAAGGACAGATTCAAGGTTCAATGGTTCGACCATGGTTGAACTGAATAACGCAATAAATATTAAAATTATTTAAATAAGATCTAAATTACATAATAATGATATAATAAATATGCAATAATATAAATTTATAACTTAAAAATAAAAAAATTAATACATAAATAATATATTCTATAATTTCAAAGTTAAACACATTCAATTTTCAAATTTGATTCATATTTAATATAAATTTAATAAATATTATTCTTAATTAATATTATAAGTTTAGATATAATTTACACCATAGATTACATGATAAATTTCATATATATATATATATATATATATATATATATATATATATATATATATATATATATCATTTATAATTAATAAATAGATAAAAATTGTTTTTATAGTATATAAATAAATTAAAAATTATTAACTAAAAAATATCTATTTTATATGTTGTGAATCAGAGAACTTCAACTTACTTATTTAGTCCCTCTGGGAACTTTCTCTTAGTATAATTTATGTATCTTTTTGGGTTTACATGTATTAGGAGCTTACCTCGAATGGTGAGGCCATATGAAAATGCTTGATTAATATTCTTTGAAATTTCATGCTTATTAAAAAAATTAAAACATTTAAATTTAAATCAATTTATTAAATTTAATAATGTATAAATATTTAATCCTAAATATATTAAATTAATATTTTTAATTATTTAAATAATTCAACAATTGAATCAGCTAGTTCAAACAAATCGATTCGCCAGCCAAATAGGTGTTTATAACTAGTTCAGTCTGATTTAATGCAGAAATGATTTTTAAGATGGATCGGATTGGTCTCAAGATAAGTTCATGATTAAACTGATTGAACTGACCGGTCTGATCCAATTTTTAAAACAATGGAAAAGAATGATCATAAGGCTTACACAAATAGTGGATGTAGGGCTTATAGAGATGATCTCATACACCAAACCACAGGACACTTTCAAGAAACATGCAGCAAAGTATAAATTCACATTAGAAGTGTGATAATGAAGATAATTCAAGTAAAATTCCATAATTAACTCCTCTATTGGTGGTTAGCATTACCTGTGAATAAATTATGCATCGAAAGGTTGACAAACAATGTGAAGAGATTTCTGTAAGATTAGATGTATTGCATTGAACTACAATGCTTTTTTTTTTCCTGCAAGGGGCAGAGGTTTAAGCGAAACAATAAGCATCACAAATAGCTCAAAATTCATTAAGTTATTGCTTGCTTATTTGTTGACTAGCTCAATGAACAACTTTGATTATTGGCATGTTTATTTGTATCCATGAATATGCTAAAGTGTTGTTCAACAGATATCTTGGTTAGTCTTTGTTTAGTAGCTTGTTTAATGAAGTACTTTAATGGATATAAAAGAATGATGAAAGCTCATTTTGAAGAAACTGTTACACAGTTCCATTTGATTATTTTATTTACTTCAACAAGAACAACATCAAATTTTTATCCCACTATGTGAGGTCGGCTACATGAATCCTTTTTCTCCATTGTGTCCTGTTAAGAGTCAAATTATCATTTAAATCTAATAAAGAAAGTTCATTTCTAATATTTTCTAACCAAGTCTTTTTAGGTCTACTTTTACCTTTTATTAACATAGGTCAAATCTAATACATCTACTATCCTAACATGGTCATTGGAAGGCCGCCGTTTTACATGACCAAACCATCTAAGGCGATTCTCTCTAATCGTATTGTCACTGAAGCTACTCCAACCTTTCCTTGGATATGCTCATTTCATATCCTGTCTAATTTTCCCTTAAGTTTGAGTAGTACTTTTCTATCACATTACAAACCCAAAGCATTCCTCCACTTCAACCATCCAACTTGGATTCTACTAATAATATCCTCATCTATTTCACCATCACTCGAACAATAGATCCAAAACATCTAAAACAAGTACACTTATTAATGACTTGATCGCACAAAGTGGCAAACCCCCCACTAGGTCTATCACTACTAAAATTACACTCTATGTATTTGGTTTTAGATCTACTCAAATGAAAACCTTTAGACTCTAAGGTTAACCTCCATAATTCGAGTTTACCTTCTACTACCTCAATACTCTTATCACAAGACGAGTATCATCAGCAAAAAGCATACATTAGGGTACATCCTCTTGCAAATGTCCAGAAGAACATCCATGACTAAAGCAAATAAGATAAGGGCTTAAGGCTAATCCTTGTTGTAATCCAACTAAAATAGGAAAATACTTGATCAAACCAACTTGTGTCATCTTGCATACATATCCCTAATGACTTCAATATAAGCATTATTAACCCTTTTCTCTTCTAGAACTCTCCATAGCACTTATCTTGGAACTTTGTCATATGTTTTCTTTAGATCAATAAATATCATATATAGATCCTCCTTATTCTCTCTAAATTTCTCCATCAAACCTCTCTACTCCAACCTTTTCTTGGATATGCTCATTTCATATCCTGACTAATTTTCCATTAAGTTTGAGTAGTACTTTTCTATCACATTACAAACTCGAAGCATTCCTCCACTTCAACCATTCAACTTGGATTCTACTAATAATATCCCCATCTATTTCACCATCACTCGAACAATAGATCCAAAACATCTAAAACAAGTACACTTATTAATGACTTGATCGCACAAAGTCGCAAACCCCCCACTAGGTCTATCACTACTAAAATTACACTCCATGTATTCGGTTTTAGATCTACTCAAATGAAAACCTTTAGACTCTAAGGTTAACCTCCATAATTCGAGTTTACCTTCTACTTCCTCTATACTCTTATCACAAGAAGAGTATCATCAGCAAAAAGCATACATTAGGGTACATCCTCTTGCAAATGTCCAGAAGAACATCCATGACTAAAGCAAATAAGATAAGGGCTTAAGGCTAATCCTTGTTGTAATCCAACTAAAATAGGAAAATACTTGATCAAACCAACTTGCGTGATCCTGCATACATATCCCTAATGACTTGAACATAAGCATTATTAACCCTTTTCTCTTCTAGAACTCTCCATAGCACTTATCTTGGAACTTTGTTATATGTTTTCTCTAGATCAATAAATATCATATGTAGATCCTCTTTATTCTCTCTAAACTTCTCCATCAAACCTCTCTACTCCAACCTTTTCTTGGATATGCTCATTTCATATCCTGTCTAATTTTCCCTTAAGTTTGAGTAGTACTTTTCTATCACATTACAAACCCGAAGCATACCTCCACTTCAATAATCCAACTTGGATTCTACTAATAATATCCCCATCTATTTCACCATCACTCGAACAATAGATCCAAAACATCTAAAACAAGTACACTTATTAATGACTTGATCGCACAAAGTCGCAAACCCCCCACTAGGTCTATCACTACTAAAATTACACTCCATGTATTCGGTTTTAGATCTACTCAAACGAAAACCTTTAGACTCTAAGGTTAACCTCCATAATTCGAGTTTACCTTCTACTTCCTCTATACTCTTATCACAAGAAGAGTATCATCAGCAAAAAGCATACATTAGGGTACATCCTCTTGCAAATGTCCAGAAGAACATCCATGACTAAAGCAAATAAGATAAGGGCTCAAGGCTAATCCTTGATGTAATCCAACTAAAATAGGAAAATACTTTATCAAACCAACTTGTGTGATCCTGCATACATATCCCTAATGACTTGAATATAAGCATTATTAACCCTTTTCTCTTCTAGAACTCTCCATAGCACTTATCTTGGAACTTTGTCATATGTTTTCTCTAGATCAATAAATATCATATGTATATCCTCTTTATTCTCTCTAAACTTCTCCATCAAACCTCTTAATAAATGAATAGCTTCCATAGTAGACCTACCCAGCATGAATCTAAATTGATTTTGAGAAACATTAGTATCATGTTGTAACCTATGGCCCATAACACTCACCTTCAATCTTAAAAATAAGAATCACCTTCAATCTAAATTGTACATCACCTTCAATCTTAAAAATAAGAATCAACACACTCATCTAGCATTTTGTCTTCAAACCAATATTAAAAGTTTAGTAAGCCAAGAAATTCCTTCATCTGCTAAGCATTTTCACATCTCTATTAGAATGTCGTCAGGTTCACTAGCTTTTCCATACTTCATTTTCTTTAAAGCATCTATAACTTAAGTTTTACTAATACACCTATAAAAATAAAAATATCTATTTTCATTTAGAGTGCTTAGGTTGTTGAAGTCAATCGTATTCTCATAATCTTCATTGAAAATCTTAGCAAAAATCTCATCTAGCTTTGTTGAATATCCTCTTTTAAATAAATCGGTTTTTGATCTTCATCCTTACTACATTTTACTTGAGCTAAATCCTTACTACTCTTATCTCTTTGTTTAGCTAACTTATATATATATATATATATATATATATATATATATATATATATATATATATATATATATATATATATATATATATATATATATATATATATATATATATATATATCATTCACCCTCTTTAGAATCTAATATATTTTATAAATCATTATAAGCAAAAATCTTTGCATTGCATATTGCTTTCTAAGACACCTTATGAGCCTCTTTATATCTTTCCCAGTTTTCAGAATTTTTACATCTAAACCAATCATTATAACAAATTTCTTATTTTTTATTTTTCTTGCACAATTGATTCCACTATCAACTATTTTTATTATGAGTTTTTCCTTTTAAAACTCCAAGCACATCCTTCGCAACATTCTAAATATTACTAGTTTTTTTTTTCATATAACATTCGTTTTCTCATGCACACACAAAATCTTAAGATCTCGAATCTTACTCTTAAAAATATTTTTTTTAGTGTTCTTTAAATGCCTCATCTAATCTTAGAATAATATTTACTATATTTTTAATATTTTGACCTTTCATCTTAAAGACCAAAACTAATAGACGATATTGGGTACATAAACTTTCACTCGGAATAACTTTACAATATTTGCAATTTAAACAATCTATTTTTTTAAAAGAAAATAAGCAATCTAAGTTTTATTATATTCATTCTTATAAGTGATAAGATGCTTATCTCTTTTCTTGAATAAGATATTAGCAATTACAAAATCATAAAATAGAGCAAAATCTAATATAATTTTACTATCTCTATTAGTCGCTCCAAACCCATAGCCACTACGAATACTTTTAAAAACATCTACCTCTTTACCAACATATCTATTTAAATCTCCTCCAATAAAAACTCATTCTTTAAGAGGTATCTTTTGAATTAACTATTCTAAGTCAGTTTAATTTGTTTTATTTTAAACACATATCCAAACCTATTTTAAGAACATAAGCACTTATAATTGTAATAATCTTAACAACAACAATAATTTTCAAAACTATAATTTTGTCTTCAATTCTATCAACATTATCCTTCAATCTCTTATCTATAATCACACCTATACCATTTTAGTACGACTTCTACCAGAATATAAAAGTTTAAATCTTAAACTATCAATCTCCTTAGCCTTCTCCTCAACCCATTTAGTTTCATGAATGCATAAAATATTTATCTTCCTATGAATCATAATATCAACTAATTCCATTAATTTGTCTGTAAGAGAACCTACATTCCAAGATCCAATCCAAATTTTAGTTTCATGGACTAGCTTCTTTGTCCACAGGAGGCAATTCCAAACAAAGCATATTTTCGGTTGAATTGTTATGTATGATATTTTTTAAGATATTGATCAGTGATCAACGGCAAGAGTCTTTGACCTACTATGTATATAAGTTGGTAAGCTCCTCCTTTATATAGCTTTTCAATAATGAAGGGTCCCTCCTATATTAGGTCAAATTTACGCCGACATGACGGTGAGGAATTATGAGTCTTCGATGAACAAGTACAAGTTCGCCTTCGTTAAAGCTTCTAGGATGAACCATTTAGTTGTTTGTCCTAGTCATTCGTGTTTTATAGAATACTAGATTTTGTTAGGCTTGAAAATGAATTTCATTTAGGGCCTTGAATTCTTTGAGTCGTAGATGATCGATTTCTTCTTCGGTGAGATCATATTATATAGCAATACAAAGTGATTGCAATTCTACATCGACCAATATTATTGCTTCTGTCTCGAAGACCAACAAATATGGCATAGCTTGTGCCGTAGTTTTATAAGTAGTGTGATATTCTCACAATACTTCTGTCAATTTATCATGTCATTCTCTCTTATTTTTAGCAAAAAATTTCTTAAGTAATTTACCAATGTTTTAATAAAAGCTTCAGCCAAGCCATTAGCTTATAGGTAGTATATTGAAGAATAACGACAATTTATTTTATGTCGTTCAACAAATCGATAGATTTTGAAACTCTTAAAGGCTGTGTCATTGTCTGATATGATTTGACATGGTACTCTAAAATGATAGACAATATGATCTCAGAAGAATTTCATCACATTGTCGGCTTAAACTTTTCTTAGGGGAATTGCTTTAGCCCATTTTGAGAAGTAATCTGTGGCAGTAAGGATAAATCGATGCCTCAATGAAGGTGGATCTATAGGACCAATTATATCAGTAACCAAATTTTTAAATAGCCATGATGCTACCGTAGGGTATAGTGGGTTAGGTGGCCAATGTATAACATCAGCATGTATTTAATATTGATGGCATACTCATGATATGAAAATTAGCTTGAGCTTATTGATTTCAAAAGCACATACTATTTGTTTAATTATAAGCTAAGAATCTCCATATATATTGAGTTTCTGAATTTTTATATTAATCGATAGCTCAAGATCCGTTAACAGATCTTCATATATAGCTTCGTCATTAATGCAAGATTCTATTAAGCTATATAAGTATCGGAGGATAACTCCTTGCGGAGTTATAAATATAAGACCTATGCCAACATGAACAATTGGGATATTAGGTGGCCAAGCTGGCCTTATTGACAAAACTCCGTCAAAAAAAAGCTCCCATTCTTGCAGACTTTCTTTTTCCTCCACTTTATGTATTTGCTCATCTGGCAACTCGTCATTAAGTAGAGAACCTATAGGTAAAGGATGGGCAGCTAGTAAATCAGCCAGTGGTTGTCCCTTTATAATCTTTTGTGGTGTATAGGTTATATCAAATTGCATTAATAATACTACCCATATAACACCCCACAGTACCCTTAAATAGTACCATTGAGTGTAACATGCATCACATAAACATTTATCATTTCAGAACATTTAATACAACTTTTGTTTTTAGAAGGTCATATAAAACATTCAATCATAAGTCCATTTATACATCAACGGAAGCATCTTCCAAATTAAAACCTCAATAAACACATTTACAGAGCCACTAAGGAAGTCCAAACAAACTCAAAGTAGTACAACATGTAAACTGCTTACTAACCTCAAAAGTAGATTTCAAACATAGAATAAACATTAACATACAATGTAAATACTTGCAGATTAGTCTTCTTCCACCTTTCCCTTTTCCTTTCTTGTAACAACAGCCAGTAACAAACTACTAGTGAGCTATGAGACTTCATAAGTGATGCAATTTGAAATAACATTTAAATTGCATGATTATAAAATTCAAAATATTGAAAACATAAATAAAAGTTATACCATTTAAGCAAGCTTCATAAATTCTCATTTGATATTATCCAAAAATTATTCTTATATTCATACTGAATATCAATTTTACTCATTAAAAAATATGGCCACTCATTCATAAACATATTCAATGGAGCTCAGATAAATCTGGCATTATCGCCATTGAATTAAATAGAGGTCCCTTTTGCCTCTTTGGGGTCCCTTTTGCCCCACCTGCTTTGGAGGTTTCATTTCTTTGGGGTCCCTTTTGCCCCACTTACCAAATAGTTTAATATATGGGGACCCTTTTGCCCCACCTGCATTGGTAAGTTATACATAAAATCTTTATCCAAATTTTACTTTTAAATTGATATTCAGTACACCTTCCATATTCATTATCCATACTAGACTTACTGCAAGCTTTCTGATAGGAAATACTCGTTTGCACAAGTAAACCTAACCCAAATCAAGTACCTAAGCAAAGAAATTGCTGTCCGCAGCAAGAACACAGCCCAAACAGTGGAAAACGGAGAGAAAACTCAATGGAAATTCGTAGGAAAACAAAGCAAACACTTTTATTTCAATAGTAGATAAAAGCACTTGCAATATACAATCTTCCTTCAATTCGAGAGGAAGGAAGCACTCTCCACGATCTCCGGCAAAGCCAAGAGCCCAAGAACAAACCTAGATCTCCCAAGAAAATTCAAAATCAAGATCAAACCCTAATCCTCTCATAACTCCCTATTAATACAATTTAATACAAAATAAAAGCAAAAGGACTTCTCTACCCTTCCTTCTCCCTCCAAAAATACTTAAACCATGTTTGAATTGCAAGCGGACCCCACCCCAACCCCCTTTCCTCCTTCCGCCTGGTCTCTGGGCCATCTCCGCCTGGAGAAAACCCGGACCGGCTGGGCTGGTCCAGGTTGAGCCGGTCCAGGCTGGACCGGCATAACACTTTCATATTCATTTATAGTATAACATGAATATGCACATAATAAGTAAAGAAAATTATCTCTTTTCAAAATATTATCAATAAGAAAAATATTTAAATGAACATAATATACCTTGATTTAAACTCACATAATTAATTTATGTAAGTGGTCACTTCCATGTGCTGGGCAGCTCTGGGCTTACTGCATGCTCCCCCACCACTTTCCTCAACTGTGATACAAAAAAAAACGGGGTGTATTCTGGCTGTTGGAGGAAGCCTCAATCTGTATGCCACCTCCCCGATTTTCTCCTCCACTTCGAAAGGGTCAAAATATCTTGCTGCTAGCTTCTCATTTCTCCTCTGGGCTATAGTCCTCTGCCTGTATGGTCGGAGCTTCAAGTAGACCTTGTCTCCAACTCCAAATTGTATATCCCTCCTTTTACTGTCCGTCTGTTTCTTCATAATCTGTTGGGCTCTGAGAAGATGCCTCTTGAGCTCGTCCAACACTTGATCTCTTTCCTTCAGATGCTGATCCACTGCAGATACTGGAGTACTCCTATGGCTGTAGTGTACCAGGTGTGGGGGGTCTCTTCCATATAACACCTTAAAAGGTGTCATCTTGGTAGCCGAGTGAGAGGTGTTGTACCAATATTCTGCCCAGGCCAGCCATTTGGCCCACTGCTTTGATGTCTCAGACACAAAGCATCTCAAGTATGTCTCCAAGCTTCTATTCATCACCTCCGTCTGCCCATCAGTCTGTGGGTGATATGCTGTGCTCCTCTTCAATACTGTGCCCTGCATCCTAAATAACTCCCTCCAAAAATGGCTCAGGAACACCTTGTCCCTATCCGAAACAATAGACTCCGGTACCCCATGCAGGCGGACTATCTCTCTCACAAAAGCTGCTGCTACTGATACTGCAATGTATGGGTGTCTCAAGGGAATGAAATGAGCATATTTGCTCAATCTGTCAACCACTACAAATATGACCGTGTACCCTTCTGATTTTGGAAGCCCATCAATAAAATCCATAGTAATCTCCTCCCAAACCTTCTCTGGTAGGGCCAGAGGCTGTAGTAATCCCCCTGGTGCCATCGTCATGTACTTGCTCCGCTGGCAGGTGTCACACTTAGCCACCATCTCCTCTATGTCTTTCCTCATCCCTTTCCAGTATAATTCAGCAACAATTCGGCTATAAGTTTTCTGCACTCCTGAATGCCCTCCTATGGCACTCCCATGAAACTCCTGTAGAAGATGGGGAATGTGAATGGAAGACTTAGGAATCACACTCTTTCCCTGATAGTACAGTCTTTCACCCACAACTGTGTAGCCTGGGTGGCTGTTTTCATCTGAAAGCACTTCTTCTTTGATTCTCCTTAGTTCCTCATTCTGGATGCTCTCCTCTTTGATGGCTCCCCAATCAATCAGAGCCGGTACTGATACAGCAATCCCCTGGAGTTCCCCCATACAGCGTGATAAGGCATCCGCTGCCTTATTCTCTAGTCCTGGCCGATAGTGGATCTCAAAATCATATCCAAGCAGCTTGGACAACCACCTCTGATGCTCCTCTGTGACCATCCTCTGCTCTAGCAAGTATTTCAGGCTCCTCTGATCAGTCCTGACAATAAAATGTCTGCCCAATAAATAAGGTCTCCACTTTTGGATGGCCAGTACAATCGCCATCAGCTCTCTCTCATAGACCGACTTCAGCCTAGCCCGGGACAACAGTACCTGACTGAAGTAAGCTATGGCCCTGTGGTTCTGCATCAATACTGCTCTCAATCCGTAGCCTGAAGCATATGTCTCCAACACAAACACCTGGTTGAAGTCTGGCAGAGCGAGCACTGGCACCGTTGTCATGGCCTTCTTAAGCTTCTCAAAAGCCTCAAAAGCTGCTTCCCCCCATAAAAAATTGTCCTTCTTCAACTGCTCCGTCAGTGGTCCTGCTATGGTACTGTACCCTCTCACGAACCTCCTGTAGTAGCCGGTAAGTCCCAGAAATCCTCTGAGCCCCTTCAAGGACTTGGGTTGAGGCCAGGCCAGCATTGCCTCTATCTTGGACTGGTCTGCAGCCACTCCCTCCTGGGATATCACGTGTCCCAGGTACTCCACTTTTGCCTGAGCGAAGTCGCACTTCTTGAAATTGGCCTTCAGCTGATGCTCCCTTAGCACCCCCAACACCACTCTCAGGTGTTCTAGGTGTTCCTCCTCAGTACTGCTATAGATGAGAATGTCATCAAAAAATACCAACACAAACCTGCGAAGGTGTGGCTTGAAGATCCTGTTCATCAATGCCTGGAATGTCGCTGGTGCATTGGTGAGGCCAAAAGGCATCACCAGAAACTCGTAGTGGCCCTCATGAGTCCTGAAGGCTGTCTTCTGCACATCTTCCTTCCTCATCCTAATCTGATGATAGCCTGACTTCAGATCAATTTTGGTGAACAAAGCAGCTCCATGCAGCTCATCCATCAACTCGTCAATCACAGGGATGGGAAACTTATCAGGCACTGTCTCTTTGTTGAGAGCTCTGTAGTCAACACAAAACCTCCAACTCCCATCCTTCTTTTTCACCAGCAGAACTAGGCTAGAGAAAGGGCTCACACTGGGCTGAATGATCCCCCCTTCTAGCATTTCCCCCACCAATTTCTCAATCTCATCTTTTTGCACCTGAGGGTATCTGTAAGGACTCACACTGATAGGGGAGACTCCCTCTTTCAGGATGATCTGATGCTCCCGCTCTCTGTCAGGTGGGAGTCCCACCGGAGGTTGGAACACATCCTCGAACTCCTGTAGAAAAGGCTGAACCAACGTAGGAATGAGTTTTTCTTCCCCCTCCTGTTGATCCTCCAAGCTCTGCAACTCCACCAGGAAACCTCCTCCTTCCTCATGGATAATTTTCACCATCGACCTGAGTGACACTCCAGCTCTGGACAAACCTGGTTCCCCCCTCAACTTCACACTCTTGCCTTCTACCATCAGTTCCATCACCATGGTTCCCCAGTTCACCTTGGTTTCACCCAAGGTCTGTAGCCATTTCATGCCCAAAATGACATCGGTACTACCCAACCTCAGGGGTAGGAAATCCTCCACCACCCTGATCTCCTGTAGGCTCATCTCCACCCCCTTGCAGATCCCCGTGCTAGACTCAATCTTTCCTGTCCCCATCATCACCCCATAACTGCCTGTCTCAGTAGGATCCATCCCCAGCTCCTCCGCCACCTGGGTGGATATGAAATTGTGGGTTGCCCCACTATCGATCAGTACTACTACCTCCCTCCCATGGATCTTCCCCTTCACCTTCATGGTATGACTAGGAGTAAATCCCATCACAGAATTGAGGGATACCTCGGCCACCTCCAACTGGGGGTCACTCTGCTCCTCATCAGAGTCATCACCCTCCTCAGGCGCCTCGTCTATATAAACGGTGAGAGCCCGAAGAGCGCGATTCTTGCATCTGTGCCCTGGAACAAACTTCTCCTCACATCTGAAACAAAGGCCCTTGGCCCTCTTCTCCTGCATCTCCTCCTCAGTCAATTTCTTAAAGCTTCCTGCAGTTCTAGTCACCCCGCTCTTCTCCTTTCCACTCTCTTTAGGAACACTAGGGCTTGGCCCTTTTGGAGCCAAGTAAGTGGTAGTAGTCCTGGTGGGACCTCCTGAGTGGTTGTTCCGCCAACTTCGAGCGTTGGTCTTCTGGTTCTCCACCAGCTGAGCCAACTCCATTGCCTCCCTCAGGTCTCTCGGTCTCATGACCTTCACAGCATCCCTAATTTCTGGCTTGAGCCCCTTCATAAAGTTTCCCCCCAACGTGCTGTTCGATAAGCCCTCCATGTCGCCCACCAGACTCTCGAATTTCTTTCTGTATTCCTCCACTGTCCCCTCCTGAGTGAGGGCATAGAACTGCTCGGAGATCTCCCATGGGCTGCCCCCCTGAATCTCTCTCTGATGGCCTCCTTGAAATCCCTCCACGTTCTCACCGGATCCCACTTATCCATGTACTTGAACCAGGCAAAAGCCGCCCCTTCCAAGCACATGCTAGCAGCCATCAATCTCTCCTCCTCCATAAGGCCATTCACTGCAAAGTACATTTCCACCTTGTGGATCCACTCATCCACATTTCCCTCTTCGAAGACAGGCATTTTCAGCTTCCTGGCCCTCGTGTCCATCCCGTATGCTCTGTTCCCCCCATGGCCTCCTCTGTCCCAGGCAATGGGATCTTCCCAAGTTCCTCTTTCTCCATATCGGGGCACATCCTCCCTCCTCGGCCGTCGATAGCCATCTTCCCCTCGCGCTCCGCCATGGTGGTTATGAATCCCCCATGGCCGGTCCACTGGGTCGGGCCTCTGACGACGCCAATCATCCTCTCTTTCTTCCCTGAAGTCTCTCCTTCTTTCCTGCTCTTCCCTCCTGATGGACTCCCGATGTAGCATTCTTCCGTTGCTACCAAGCAGTTCCACCTCCTCTTCCCCTTCCGGATTTGCTTTCTCCTTACCCTTGCTCCCACTACCTTCTCCTCTTTCCTCCGCTGGCACAGCTCTTTCTTGCCCTTCCAATAACTTTTTCATCATCTCCTCCAATGCCATGAATTTCCCTTCCATATTCTCACTCAACGTCGCCATCTTCTCCTCCAGATCCGCCTTAAATTGACCCACTTCGGTCTCCAAGACTTCTACACGTTTAAATGCCATGGGAACCAAAAAATGGTCTCCGGATCCCTTCCGAAAAGCAAAAATCTGCAGCGAAACAGTGGAAAACAGCCCCCCACCGTCCGGATCTTCGCTCTGATACCAATTTGATAGGAAATACTCGTTTGCACAAGTAAACCTAACCCAAATCAAGTACCTAAGCAAAGAAATTGCTGTCCGCAGCAAGAACACAGCCCAAACAGTGGAAAACGGAGAGAAAACTCAATGGAAATTCGTAGGAAAACAAAGCAAACACTTTTATTTCAATAGTAGATAAAAGCACTTGCAAGATACAATCTTCCTTCAATTCGAGAGGAAGGAAGCAAATCAAGTACCTAAGCTCTGATACCAATTTAATAGGAAATACTCGTTTGCACAAGTAAACCTAACCCAAATCAAGTACCTAAGCAAAGAAATTGCTGTCCGCAGCAAGAACACAGCCCAAACAGTGGAAAACGGAGAGAAAACTCAATGGAAATTCGTAGGAAAACAAAGCAAACACTTTTATTTCAATAGTAGATAAAAGCAATTGCAAGATACAATCTTCCTTCAATTCGAGAGGAAGGAAGCACTCTCCACGATCTCCGGCAAAGCCAAGAGCCCAAGAACAAACCTAGATCTCCCAAGAAAATTCAAAATCAAGATCAAACCCTAATCCTCTCATAACTCCCTATTAATACAATTTAATACAAAATAAAAGCAAAAGGACTTCTCTACCCTTCCTTCTCCCTCCAAAAATACTTAAACCATGTTTGAATTGCAAGCGGACCCCACCCCAGCCCCCTTTCCTCCTTCCGCCTGGTCTCTAGGCCGTCTCCGCTTGGAGAAAACCCGGACCAGCTGGGCCGGTCCAGGTTGAGCCGGTCCAGGCTGGACCGGCATAACACTTTCATATTCATTTATATTATAACATGAATATGCACATAATAAGTAAAGAAAATGATCTATTTTCAAAATATTATCAATAAGGAAAATATTTAAATGAACATAATATACCTTGATTTAAACTCACATAATTAATTTATGTAAGTGGTTAATCATACCTGAAAACCTGTAAGTATATTCTTTTCTAGGCCTGTCACAAAAGTTGATCAAACATGCATAATATCAAATCATCTACTTTCATGACTATTTTCTTAAAAATACTTGTATCACTTACATCCTTGCCCAATCGTCTCTTCCAATTCTCTACTTCGCAACCTTCTACGATTGTATGTCACCTCGAAACTTTCTGAATGCATAAAACCAATAAAACCTATGACACAATTAGATCCAACATTTTTAAAGACTTTCACTACTATTTTTAGAAATCCTTCTAACAACCATGCACAAACCAAAATGATTTACCTGTTCTCTCCTCTCAGAATCTTCTTTCTTATTCTTCTTTCCTCAATTTCTCTTCTTCTTCTTTCTTTTGCTTATCCCCTCCCCTGCTTATTGCCTCACAGTATATATTTGTTGATTTCTTTTACTGCCACCAAATCCTTTCAGACGAACTCCTCCCTTGCACTGTATGGGAAATTTCTCATCTAAATAATCCTGAATTTCTCCAGCCGAATTCTTCCTGTGAAGAATTCCTACTGCAGAACACTATTCCAATCCCGCGTGCACTGCACTGTGCCGCCTAGAGAAATCACTCCGTGCTGAATTCCCATCGGGTCGAAGACCTCTACAGTCCCGCAGGCACTGTGCCGTAGTTATTTACAATCTGCACTCAATTCCTTCGGTTAATCACGTAATTCCCTCAAACGATGCTTCCCAACGTTTTCTTTCCTGACAATAAATGGTCCCACTCACATAACTGTCATGCTTTACTGCCTATAGCAGGTATCTTTTCGGAATTATCTTCAGAATAAAGAGAATGCTTAAATTACCTAATATTAACGTGAAGGGGTGAAGCCAAGGGATGTTTACCTTGCTTTGCTTGATTTCATTTAATATAACCTTAATATTTAGTATTAAAGTTATTATTTAACTAATGGTAATTAAATGTTAATACTAATATCACATTAATTTGACCTTAAACTTAAAAATAAGTTTTCAGATATAATTAATTCATTTCAATTTTTCATACCTGATAATTTTGGGTATTACAACCCATCTAGCTAGATGACCTGTAAGACTGTGTCTAGTCATTAAAAATTTTAACTAGACAATTTTAGATATAAAGGTTATCTTATGGATGGAATATAGTGCCGCAGCTTTTGTGTGCCAAAAATTAATGCTAAACACTACTTCTAAATTAGCAAATATTTCGATCCTGCCCCTATTAGTCGACGACTCATAATAAAGGGCATTTTTTTGTCATCTGCATTATTTTGTGCTAGCAATGCTCCGTGTGATCCATCCAAAGTTGTTGTATATAAAATTAAGGGTTTTCCTGAAACGGGTGAAGCAAGGATTGGATGGTGTAACAGATATTGTTTTACACTATCAAACGCCTCCTGATAAGCATCGTTCCACACGAAAGAATTATTTTTCTTTATCAATAATGTGAAGGGTTCGCATCTACCCGAAAGTTTAGATATAAATCTTCGAATATATGTCAATCATAAAGGTGTCTTAGAGTTTTTGGAGGTGGCATCTCCACTATCGCTTTAATTTTGGCAGGATTGATTTCGATCTCTCTATGGCGTACAATAAAACTGAGAAATTTTCAGGATGACACACCAAAGCACATTTCAGTGAATTCATTTTAAAATTGAATTTGCAAATTCTTTCAGATGCGTTTTTGAGATCAAATACATGTTCATGAAGAAATTTACTTTTTACAACTAAATCAACATAAAACTCAACATGCTTATGCATAAGATTATCAAAAATGTAGGTCATCGTCCTTTGATAGGTGGCCCCAGCATTCTTAAAGCAAATGACATAACTTTATAACAGTATATACCAAAAAACGTCGAAAGACTGTGTTTTTAATCGTCCAGGTTCATCATAATCTGATTATAACCTGACGATCCATCCATGAATGAGAACATATCATGATTCAATGTATTATCGATCATAAGTTCTACATTGAGGAGTAAAAAATCGTCATTTGGACATGCCTTGTTTAAGTCCTAATAGTTAATACAAATGCAAATCTGACCATTTGTCTTCTTTACTGGGACAATATTGGCAATTAAGTCAACGTATTTTTCTTACCAGATAAAGCCAGCTTATATAAGATTTTTTACTTTCGTCGATGACTTGTTCTTCAATTTCAAGTCTCATTAATCTGGACGCCTGTTTGATAAGTTTCATTTTGGTATTGATGAAGAACTTATGCACTGCCACCTCTGGTGAAAAATCAGGCATTTCAATGTAGTTCCACGTGAAACAATCTTTGAACTCAAGAAGCAGCACTTTTTGTTTTGCTTTATTGTGCAAGAAGATTTGCATTAAGAAAGGTTGGCGTTGGGTCTTCTCCAGTGCCTAAATTTATTACTTTGAGCTAACCTACAGTGGTTTGACCACCTTCTTCGAACTCTCTTGAAGAGTCTTTTAGATCTACAATTAGATCATCCGCTTTATTATTGAATTCAGGTGATTCTTTATCATTATCATGGTTTAAAATTGTGCAATATGAGGCTCACCTTGAGGCCCGCCTTTGCGCAATTTCAGTAAAAAACACCTCGATGCTTACGCCTCGAGTTTTTTTTATGAGGCTTGCGCCTCAATTTGGTTGAGGCCCGCCTTGAAGCCCGCCTCGCCTAACTAGCATGAGGCTTACGCCTCACGCTATATATATTAAAACTTACATAAATCTTGAAGTAAATGCCCGACATTGGGCTCTATAGGAGAGGAGGAAGGGGAGAGAGCAGTTCATCATAATGATGAACTCCTTAGTGATGACAGTGCTGATGACTTATGAGTTCTTATGTGATATGTCATTGCTATTTATTTTTGGAAATTAGAAGTATATGTTAATGAAAAGAATACTGGGATTTGGGAAAGATAGAATTTTGAGTTGAACTATATTTCATGTTGTCTTATTATTGGGATATTTTGATTTCACTTCATATCTCATGTTTTTTTTATGTTTTATATTATTCACTCATTAGTATATATTATATAAAAAATTTATCATTTTATGTTACGCAATCTTTTGATTTTGAGGCTTACGCCTCAAAACGCCTTGAGGCTTACGCCTCGCCTCACGAATGAAAAACGCCTCAATACCCGAATACGCAATTTTAAACATTGATCCTTATCTACAACATTGTAGGATGTCGTGTACATAAGACATGGACGTCTAGGATATTCAATATAGTTGCAGGACATTGCTTGATGAGAGGTAAATGTCGAGTATATCCAATTTCACATCCCAATTTGGCCTACCGCTTAACGGTTAATCAAGAGTATAACAGAGAAGGAAAATCTAAATCGATTCCTTCATACTAACACCAATTCTGAGTTATTACTTTCATAATGGATTGAGAAAAAGAAATCTATTTAGATTCTCCTAACTTGCCAACCTATCTAATTCTATAATTAATAAGAGAAAGCATATAATGTCTCTTAATGAAAATCAAATATAATATAAGTAAATACAGAGCTCTATTAAAACTTTTAATATTCATTCACATACCCAAAAAGGCTGTACATTTAGCATTCAGATCTTATTTTAGATCTCCTTGCACACACAAAACGTATATACACCAAAAGAACGGTCACCTCTTTTTATTGTCCCAAAGGCTCCTTCCCCTTTCTTGCAGTACAACCACTGCTAATAAGCTAGGCACAATAAAATACACAAACCAATTTAAAAGAAATAATAAGAAACAATTAAGAAATACCTAACAATGCTAACATAGTCAAAACACATATTGAAATGTCATATTGAGCTTGAAAGTGCTTAACTTAACAGTATTTTTCATCTTACCAAAACTATTTAACATTCTTAAACAAATCATATAATGACTATAAGCTTTTGCACCTTTTCAGCATTTCAATTCATGGTTGGGTCTAACTTCTCAACTTTTTAGAATGGAAGTTGTTATCTCATTAAGGGTTGAGTCAAATTTCTCAACTTCTAGAATTGAGAGTGTAGACTTACCTCAATAGGTCTTTCGCCTTTACTTGTGCGGGTCTATCCCCCATATATAATTTATTTCATCTTTCATATAGTCATCTTTTTTAGCCCTAATGACCTATGCTTTTGATGACATAGTTGCACTTTAGCTGCTCTTTAACTGCCCTTTAGTTGCCCTTTAGAAGCGCTTTAGCTGCCCTTTAGGTGCGCTTTAGCTGCCCTTTAGGTGCGCTTTAGCTGCCCTTTAGGTGTCCTTTCGCTGCCCTTTTTTCTCATTCATTTGTTTATGAATATTTTCTCTTTTTGACTTATGAAATCATTAACATTAATAAAAATTACTCTCTACATAAACAATTTCATACATATTCAACCATGTTCATACAAAATAACTAAAATAAACTGAAATACATGTGGTCATAATCATAATCAAGATGAAGTGCAATAATAAAACATTTACTAATTCTTATAATCTTAGTTGGGTATCTCACCTCGCTAGGAATTTGTTCTCCTAAATTTTGTCTTCCTTTTCTCTTGTATACAAGCTCAATTGTACTCTTTCTCATTCCATTAAATCCTTATTTTGATGACTTAAGCAAAAACTGCACTTCAAACAACATAACACTAATTTTAGCAAGTAATTCAGCATTTAAACGGACTTTCAGATTTTTAACCGTAATGGTAATAATTTCTAATTTCTTTTTCCTTAATTGTGTTCTCTAAAATTTACCTTAACAACAGCTTACAACAACCACCCCCCAAGCAGCAACTCCCGCTCCTTAACTTGCGACTTAAAAACTTTTGATGTTCAATGTCTAGAGAGGGACGGGTGGGGAAAAGGAAATATTAATGCCTCAATAGAAAAGACTTATCATACTATTATTATTATATTTACATTCCTAACTCCAATAACCCTTCCATTCATTTTCATTCATACGATCCCATCAACTTATGCATGTTAATTTAAGTGGAATTGCTCGTAACTCCACTAACTCTTCCATTCATTCCCAGTCATAGGATCCCATCAGCTTTATGCATGCTAATTTAAGTGGAATTGCTACAATACAGTAAGTAAAAAGATCTATACATTAAAGTTATTCTAATTAGATACTTTAAGTAATACTTAATATTTAAATTAACTGCTAATTAAATTATGCTTAACAACTATACAATTAATTAAATAGTTAGAGTAAGAATTTTACTTCTATATGTCAACATGTTCGAATTTAAAAGAGGACTTTTATACTTACATTCATTTTGGATATTTTGGGTATTATAATTCACCCCTCATAAAAATTTCGTCCTCGAAATTTCTTAGCTTAATGATCATCAAACAGTTGAGGAAACTTGAGGCGAATATCTTCTTCTCTTTCCCAAGTTGCCTTCTTTTCTGGTCTGTATTTCCATTTCACTTTAACATAAGGAATTTGACGATTCTTGAGCTGTTTAGTATCAAAATCAAGTATTTCTTTTGGTTCTTCAGTATAAGTCAGATTTTTTTGTAGATCAATTTCATCATGTGAGATTCTCTGATGAACATCTGTAACCCATTTTCTTAGCAATGACACATGAAAAACATTATGAATATCTGACATGTCTGCTGGAAGAGCAAGTCTATAAACGACCTTTCCAATTCTTTCAGTAATTCAAAAGATCGTATATATCTAGGATTCAATTTGCCTCCCTTACCAAATCTAGATGTACCCTTTATAGGTTTAACTTTCAAGAATACAAGTCACCAACTTCAAACTCTACTGCTTTGTGCTTGGGGTCATAATACTTTTGTTGGCGGTCCTGAGCAACTTTTAATCTGTCTAATTAATCTGATTTTCTCAGTTGCTTCATCAACTAATTTTGGACCCATTAGTTGGCTTTCTTCTATCTCAACCCAAGTTAAGGGAGTTCTACACTTTCTACCATAAAGTGCTTCATATGGCGCCATTTGTATACTAGATTGATAGCTATTATTGTAGGCAAATTCTATTAATGGTATGTGATCTTCCCAACTACCTCTGAAATCCAAAATACATAATCTCAATAAGGCTTCCAATACTTGGATGGTTCTTTAAGATTGACCATCAATCTGAGGGTGAAAAGCTGTACTGAAATGCAGATTTGTGCCCAAGCTTTCTTGAATGTTTTTCCACAGCCTAGAAGTAAATCGATCATCTCTATCTGAGACAATAACTTTTGGGATGCCATGTAATCTGACAATCTCTTTTACATACGAGCGCGTCAATTTATCTATTGAATCAATTTGCTTAATAGGCAAGAAGTGAGCTGATTTTGTTAGTCTATCAATAATCACCCAAATACTATCATGTCCTTGTTTAGATCGGGGAAATTTCATGACAAAATACATTGAAATTTCTTCCCACTTCCACTCGAGAATAGGTAGTGATTGTAATAATCCACTAGGTCTTTGATGTTCAGCTTTCACAATTTGACATGCTTCACACTTAGCCACATAATCAGCAACATCTTTCTTCATACCCAACCACCAGAATATTATTTTCAAGTCTTTATACATCTTGGTACTGCCCGGATGAATTGTATAGCCAGAATGATGAGCTTCTTGCAAAATTTCTCTTCTCAACTCTAGATCACTGGGTACCCACAATTGGGATTTATGCCTAATGATTCCATCAACATCAACAGAAAGATTGAGTCTTTTCCCTGACTGGATCTGCTCTATCAATTTTGAAGATTCCCTACTAAGCTCTTGAACTTCTTTAATACGATCTAAAGTGGGCTTTACGGTCATTTGATGTAAATATTCCACATTTTTGAAGTTTCTAATCTCCAATTGCAAATTTTCCATTTCTTAATTAATTGAACCTCCTGAGTAATCATCCAGTTCATCATTCCTGTAGACTTGCGACTCAAAGCATCGGCTACAATATTAGCTTTTCCAAGACGATATTGTATATCTAAATCATAATCTTTAATGAGTTCCAACCATCTTCTTTGTCTCAAGTTTAATTCTTTCTGTGAAAATATATATTTTAGACTCTGGTGATCAGTGAAAATTTCACATTTTACCCCATGTAGATAATGTCTACAAATCTTCAAACCAAATACTACTGCAGCAAACTCCAAATCATGAGTGGGATAATTTCTTTCATGGGGCTTCAATTGTCGGGATGCATAAGCAATCACTCTTCTATTCTGCATTAAAATACATCCCAAACCTTTTAAAGATGCATCACTGTAAATCTGAAATCCTTCTATTCCTGTGGGAAGTGTCAATATTGGTGTTGTAGTTAGATGCTCTTTTAATGCCTGAAAGCTATTTTCACATTCAGTTGTCCATTCAAATTTTAACTCCTTCCTCAATAGTTTGGACAAAGGCATAGTAATTTGTAAAAAATTGTTTAATAAATCTTCTGTAATATCCTGCTAGTCCAAGAAAACTACGAACCTCTGTAACATTCTTTGGTGTAGGCCATTCCACAATTGCTTTCACTTTCTGTGAATCTACTGAAATTCCTTCCACATTGATAATATGTCCCAAGAAGGAAACACTTCTTAGCCAAAATTCACATTTTGAATATTTTGCATACAACTGATTTCTTCTCAATGTCTCCAAAACTATTTTCAAATGTTCAGCATGCTTCTCCTCAGTCTTTGAGTATACCAGGATGTCATCAATAAAAATAATCACAAACTTATCTAGGAAGTCTTTGAAAATTCAATTCGTCATATCCATAAAGATAACATGAGCATTTGTTAACCCAAACAACATGACTCTAAACTCAAAATGACCATATCTAATCCCAAAAGCTGTCTTACTAACATCTGCTTCTTTAACTCTCACTTGATGGTATCATGATCTTAAATCAATTCTGGAAAATATTGTGGCACCTGCTAAATGATCAAATAAATCATGTATTCGTGGTAATGAATATTTGTTCTTGATAGTTACTTTGTTCAGTTCTCTATAGTCAATACACAGTCTCATGGATCCATCCTTCTTCTTAACAAAAAGTATAGGTGCACTCCAAGGAGAATGACTAGCCCTGATAAATCCCTTATCCATTAATTCTTGTAACTGAGTTTTTAACTCCTGCAATTCTTTAGGAACCATCCTATAAGGAGTTTTGTAAATTGCTGATGTTCCTAGCTGCAATTATATACCAAATTCAACTTCTCTTTCAGGTGTTAATCCAGGTAATTCTCTAGGAAATATATCTGAAAATTCAGAGACAGCTGGAACATTCTGCAATGTTTGAACATCTTTATTTAAGACCTCCATTTTAGCCAAAAATACTAACTCACCTCTTATGTATTTACACATCTTCACTGCACTAATAAGAGAGGATGTAGTATTTTTCTCATAGGGAAAATAGAAAGGCTTCTCATTTGGTAAATTAACTTTTATTCTCTTCTTCTAGCATTGGATTGTAGCAAAATGTTTAACTAACCAATCCATCCCCAAGATGATGTCAAACATTTTAATAGGCACTATAATCAATTCTGTTGGAAATTTGTAACCTTGAATATTCAAATTTATAAGGTACATCCTATTGGCAGGCAAACTATCCCCCGTTGGCATCATAACACGTAAAGTAGGCGTAAAACATGCAGTCTCCATAGATAAATCAGAGCAGAATTCTTCAGAAATAAATGAATGGGATGCACCAGAATCAAAAAAAACTCTACAAAACTTGTTAGAAATCAAAAGTATACCTGTAACCACTTCCTCTGAATTCTTAGCCCCTGAGGTCTAATGGCATACACTCTAGCTTTCACAGGTTGATTGTCTTTAAAATCTTATGCTTCTCCTTTTAACTGAACAGGTGGTTTTCCTTGTACTGCTGGCCTTCCTTGGAACTGAGTTTTTCTTGTTTGATTGCCTCCTTCCACATATCTCCTATGTGGTGCATGTTCCTGATGTCCTTATGGCCTGATATTAGTTCTTTTCTCTTGAGGGCAATCCATCTTGCAATGACCCATCTCACCACATTTAAAACATCTTCCAGATCCCACCAAACATTGACCAAAATGCTTCTTCCCACATTGTTCACACAAGGGTTTCTCAAGCTGACCTTGCTTCTGTTTATTATTAAACTTTAGCTTGTTATTTCTGAATCGATCATCCTTTTCAAACATCTTCCTTTTTCCTAAGTGTAGTTATTCCTAATTATACTTAGAGAAATTAAGTTCATTTTCAATTCTTCTAGCACTCTCCACAAAGATCAAAAATTCACTGATATCAAAAGGTGCCAATGCTAGTCGTAGATGATCTCTGAGTCCTCGCAAAAATCTATGGCACTTCTCCTCTTGGGTGCTGACATAATGAGGTGCAAAGAGAGACAAGGAACTAAACTCAACTTCGTATTGCATAACAGTTTTAGAACCTTGAGTCAGTTTGAAAAATTTATCTTGCAGAGCTAATCTGGCTGAATGAGGAATAAACCAAAGTCTGAAGACATTCACAAAATCATCCCACTGTATATTAGTAATAGGCATCTGTCCAAATTTTTCTTTATGTTGTGCTTGCCGCCATCTTTCTGCTTCTCCTTCTAAGACAAATGTAGCCAATAGTACTTTTCTATTTTCAGGACAGATCATGCCATCTAAAATCTTCACCATCTTTAACAAACAGTCTTTCGCTACGGTTGGATCACTTGCACCCTTAAATGCTGGTGGTTTAAAAGTCTAAAATAATTTTAAATGTCGATCTACTTCACTATCATTTTCAGATCTGGATCCACCGCTAGTAGAAGATTTCTCCATAGATGTCATTTTATCTACCACTTGTGAGATAAATTGCACAATATCTTGAAGCTCCTTAGACTTGTTCCCCTCATGCATCCCTGTTTCCATATCTGGCCTAGAAGAACGACCAGTCATTCCTTCTAGCAACTCCCAGACATATCTATCTTTATACATATAGATAATTCATATAATACATATACACATGGTAATAAACATGATCATTCAAAGTATTAAATAAACAAGTATACTATTGTACTAAAATGAATGCACAATTCTAATAAAACTTGATTCAACCTATAGTTCTGTATATATCATATTCATTATATCTCATCATACTTTTTTCTTCTAAATCCAATTATGCTTCTCTTTTATCTTGATTTGGCTCTAATACCAATTTCTGTCATACCCCAGTTTAGCCTACCCCTAAACTGGCAATCTAGATTATAACAGAGAAGGAAAATCTAAATCGATTCCTTCATACTAACACCAATTCTGAGCTATTACTTTCAAAATGGATTGAGTAAAAAAAATCTATTTAGATTCTCCTAACTTACCAACCTATCTAATTCCATAATTAATAAAGGGAAAGCATATAATGTCTCTTAATGAACATCAAATATAATGTACGTAAATACAGAGTTCTATTAAAACTTTTAATATTCATTCACATACCCAAAAAGGCTGTAAATTTAGCATTCATATCTTATTTTAGATCTCCTTGCACACACAAAACATATATACACCAAAAGAACAGTCACCTCTCTTTATTGTCCCAAAGGCTCTTTCTCATTTCATACAGTATAACCACTGCTAATGAGCTAGGCCCAATGAAATACACAACCAATTTATAATAAATAATAAGAAACAATTAAGAAATATCTAACAATGTTAACATAGTCAAAATACATATTGAAATGTCATATTGAGCTTGAAAGTGCTTAACTTAATAGTATTTTTCATCTTACCAAAACTATTTAACATTCTAAAACAAGTCATATAATGGCTATAAGCTTTTGCACCTTTTCAGCGTTCCAATTTAAGGTTGGATCTAACTTCCCAATTTTTTAGAATGGAAGCTGTTCTCCATTCAGAGTTGAGTCAAATTTCTCAACTTCTAGAATTGAGAGTGCAGGCTTACCTCAATAAGTCTTTCGCCTTTACTTGTGTGGGCCTATCCCCCATATATAACTTATTTCACTTTTCATATAGTCATCCTTTTTAGCCTTAATGACATATGCTTCTGATGACATAGTTGCACTTTAGCTGCTCTTTAACTACCCTTTAGTTGTCCTTTAGGTGCCCTTTAACTGCCCTTTTGGAGCGCTTTAGCTGCCCTTTAGGTGCACTTTAGCTTCCCTTTAGTTGCCCTTTAGGTGCGCTTTAGCTGCCCTTTTGGTGCACTTTAGCTGCCCTTTAGTTAACCTTTAGGTGCGCTTTAGCTGCTCTTTAGGTGCACTTTAGCTACCCTTTAGGTGCGCTTTAATTGCCCTTTAGCTGCCTTTTAGGTGCGCTTTAGCTGCCCTTTAGGTGCCCTTTAGCTGCCCTTTTTCACATTAATTTGTTTATGAATATTTCCCCTTTTTGACTTATGAAATCATTAACATTGATAAAAATTACTCTCTACATAAACAATTTCATACATATTCAACCATGTTCATATAAAATAACTAAAATAAACTGACATGCATGTGG
>CM028346.1:13388831-13424698 GCA_016618105.1 Dendrobium huoshanense
TTCAACTGAAAATCAACTTGCAGACATTTTTACAAAACCTTTAGCCTTTGATACCTTCAGTACTTTAAGAACAAGGCTTGGTGTTATTGATTTGAATGCTTAACCAAAATGTCTTTGCAACATTGATATTTGTTGTATTTTGTTTTTGTATGAATTGTTTTTGAATTTATGTTTTTGTCTTATGTTTTCTGTGTTGTTGATTATTTTTTGTTGTTTTTGTTAATTTAAAATTTTAAAAATCAAAATTTTTTTTTTGGAGATCGTCCAGGACGAAATTTTTCGTACATTGGACGATGTGTTAAGAAACAGTTTGCGCGAATTTAAACCGTTTTGAGAGCAGTTTTTTTATTGGATCGTCTGTACGATCTGTGATCGTCCAGTACGATATTTTTCTTTTTCTCAAACGTCGGGACGATTGAATGCAGCGGTTGAGTGGATAAGACAGTTTTTAATACGAACTTCGTCTGTACGAAATTTTTTTTCGTATGTACGAACATGTGTCGATTCATTGTAGGGGACGGTTTTCAAGAGTCATTAAAACGAAACGCTTTTTGATCGTCTGTACGAAATATTTTCGTATGTACGATCGGTCAAGTCAAAAAGCCTGTACGAAGGGACGCATCGTAAGTTGTGTTGAATACGAAAAGCCGTTACATTTTGGACGAATTGGTTCGTCTGTACGAAATTACTTCGTCCAGACGAACGATAATTTTTCGTCCAGGACGAATATTTTCGTCCAGGACGAACATATCGTTTTTCTTTAAATATGAGGGCTTTCAAACTTGAAAATCACACTTTCAAACATCTTTTTCAATCCCTTTCTACATCTTAAATCAACTATGGCCTCCTCTAGCAAGAGACAAAAAGTTTTGGTGCAAAGAAACCCAACAGGAATGCTCCAGACAACTTCCTTTCCAAAGCAAATGAGGAATCTTTTCCTCGTTTTGCTTCTGCAAAATCACTCCGTCTCGCATTCTTATCCAAACGGAGTTGAAATTTCGGGTATTACACCTCTTCGCCTCAACCCAATTTCATTTCATTCTTTCTCTCTTGTCCACCTCTACAATAAGCAAACCTACCATTACTTCCTAGCCAACATGAGTTTCAATCCTGACCACTCTATCATTAGTTCTTTTGTTTTTAAGAAAAAAGTTGAGATCACCAAGCACGACCTTGGTGCATTTTTAAACTTAAGGACTGAAGGATATAGAGCTCACACCCTAATGTCAGAAAACGTCTTCCATTGGTATGAAATCAATAGGGTAATTAGAGAAAATGGAATTGACAATCATGTTGCTAGAGTTTGGCCAGGTATGACCCAAGATGCCCGAATCATCCAGCATATCCTTAGATCCTCAATTATTCCTAAAGCTGGTGATAGGATAAATATAACTCCTCTCCTCTCTTGTTCTAACTTTTTTAATCATGAAAAGACAACCTATTGATGAAGCCCAACTCATCCTAGATCATATCTATGGGCTTTCAGAAATAGGACATCCTGATCAGAAGAGGAAGAAGAATATTTCTTTAGGGCACTTGATTACATGTTTTGGAGAAGAAGTACAATATAGTCCATCCTGATGAGGAATATGAAGAGCCAGTTTATTACAACGATGCATCTTTCAGACTGCTCTTCAGGGAGGAAAGGAAGAAAAAGGGAAAAAGCACATGGTAGTGCTTCAGAAGAAGAAGAAGAAGGAGTGCAAGCTTCTGCTTCTCAATCAGATTACCAGAATCTGATTGAGAGATTTGATAGACTAGAGACTCACATGTTGATCAAAGGTTTGATCAATTTGATGCTCATCTTACGCAGCAGCAACATAGGACATTGGTAATATTAGAGATGAAGTTCATGAAATAAATACCAATGTATGATGTTAATGGCCTCCTACTTCAATCTCTTTGGCGGCATTCCTCCACTCCTCCAGAACAGTAGAAGAATTTTTTTTTTTTTTTTTTTTTTTTGTTTTGTTTTTATGTGTGTGGTGTATTTTTTTTGTTTTGTTTTATGTTTGTCTTTTTAAAAAGTTCAGTGTTTAATGTATTATTATGTAATCCTTTTCATTAATATCAATGCTTGTTTGTCTTAGATTTGTTTTTGAAATGTGGCTAATCTTTATGAATTTCATTAATATTATTTTTAATCTACATTGTGCTCAAATTTGATTGTAATATGAGATTATCTATATTAGAAAATCTAGACTTTCTAAATTTAATAATTTGTTTATAACTTGTTGTAGTTAGAATTTTTAAATTCATGTCTATTCATTTAGACTACATAAAATTTAATATTGTTATTGCAATTTTGATGTTATCTTATTTTGTATTTCTATGCTCAAATGATATTTATGCACCTAGAAATATTTGAAATGTTAGATTATAGATTTTGGAAAGAATTGGTCAAATTACTCTTGAAAATTGTACAAATGTACAAAAATCAAAAGGGATGCGCAAAAATTTGCAAAGTGAAAAAGAGGCACAAAATAAGCCCAACCAAAGACAAATGCACAAAAATGTGCTCCAAAACTTTGGAAAAGATGTGCAAAGCACCACATGAGGTAATTCTCTTCTTTCCAAATTCGTTTAATCTCTTAATTCAAGTTGATCTAATGTTCATTTATATTCTATTGAACTTTGAAATATAGAATTTTTTTACATCTCACTTGTAATGATTTTCAATAATCAAAATGTCTAAATTGAATCATGTCTTTGATAAATTCTTCTTACTTACAATGTTATATCACTTTCTCATAAATTTTATGAATTTCTATGATTGACCTAATATCTTTAGTTTAAAATTGCATACCCTATGTCAAATCACAATTTAGATTAAATTTTCACAATGAATTTCATATTATTATTTACATTTCTTGTCTTATTTCTTCTTCACTTTTTGTTGCTGTCAAAAAGGGGGAGAAATTATTATGTTTGTATGTTTTGTGTTTTAATTGTGTTTGTATTGTTTTGTTTGCATTTGTGGTTTTCTGTTAAAATTTTAGAAAAACAAAAATTTTGTTCTTTGGTTCAAAATGCCTCCTTATTTTAATGTACTCATAAATTCAGGGGAGAGTTTAGGAGATAAGAGATTTGTTTAACTTGAAACCATACTAATAATAATTGTTTTGCCATCATCAAAAAGGGGGAGATTGTTTGAATAGTTGCTATTTGAATGATTTATATTTGTGCAACTTATGTAGTTTTGATGATTCCAAACATTATTGTTCAAATGTATAGTTATCTCCTAACAATTTCAGAAGATTTGCACTTGCTCTTGTGTGTACTAACATTTCAGGAAAATCAGACTCCAGACTACGAAAACTTCAAATCAAATTCAACATGAGAAATTTTGTTTATTTGAAGTGTCTTTTCTTTGAATTAATTTTGAAAGGGAGTGATTGTAATTGAGTGAATAAAATCTACACACACACAAACTAAGGAGATCTTGAAATTCTATACTGATCGTACAGGACGATATATATCGTACTGGACGATCTGTCAGTTATCTCCTATAGAGCAGTTGGAACGAATAGGAACTTGCTTCGAAAAATTTTTCTAAGTCCTATTCGTCCAGGACGAATTTTTATATCGTCCCCGGACGATGGGCGCTCTGGAAAATTTTGTCCAGACGAAAATAAATATCGTCACCGGAAAAGGATCAGCTCTCTGTAAAATTTTCGTCTAGACGAAACCAAATTATCGTCCCCGGCGATGGGCGCTCTGGAAAATTTTCGTCCAGACGAAATAAATCATCGTCCAGGACGATCGGCTCTCTGGAAAATTTTCGTCCAGACGAACATATTTTCGTCCAAACGATAAACCGACTTAGGACAGTTTTCAGCAGTTTCTAGAACCGACCTTGTAATAACCGTTCGTACTGGACGAACCTAGTTCGTACAGGACGATCAGCTGTACGAAGTCATTTCGTACACATATACAAATAAGGGTCGTTTCAGATCATTTAAGTAAAATCGTCCAGGACGATCCACGATCGTACCGGACGATCCACTGCGTACAGAATTGAAAACTTGCAGTTTTTGGGCGGTTTTTCTTGTCTTTTGTATAAATACTTCAAATTAGACTGCCACCCAATCTTTTTGTCACTTGATCTTCGTGCCTATTGAGAGAATAGCTCAAGGGGAGAGTGGAAGAGAGCATTCAAAGGAGGATTCCTACCATTGGAGCAAGAAGGCTTCACTTGGATTGCTAAGGTAAGAATCTCTACTTGTGAAATTGGATTTCTTCACTCTTTTCTTTCTTTCTTCTAGTTCTTGTGAGAAGATCATTCAAAAAGGTCCGGTTCTCTGCCGACACTTGGAGAGTGTGAATAGCCGTGGGATCGCTTCCTACACTTAGGAGAGTGTAAACAGCCGGAAGAAGGTTCTCTGCCTACACTAGGAGAGTGTAAACAAGCCGTAGGGTTCTCTGCCCACACTAGGAGAGTGTGAAAGGACAGACGGTTCTCTGCCAACACTGGGGATTGTGTAAAAGGATGACGGTTCTCTGCCAGCACTGGGGATTGTGTAAAAGGACGACGGTTCTCTACCGCACCGGGTAGTGGTAAAAAGAGGTGTGTTGTAAAGGCTTCTCCGCCTTGCTGTGGGTGCAAAAGGAGAGTCACTTTGGTTTTAGTGCAATACTTAGAGGGTGCCTCTGAGGAGTGGATGTAGGTCTGGTTATAGACCGAACCACTATAAATCTGGTGTCATTTACTTTAGTTGCTTTTACGTTTCCGCATTTTATTTTAATTTTTTAACAACTCTGTGGTTGAAAAATATTTTTCTAGAAAATTTTAAAAGAAAAATTTTCATTTCGGTTCAACTTAATCTTCAAAGAGGGTTTAAAATTTTTAAACTACCAATTCACCCCCCTCTTGGTAGCCTTGGGACATTTAACTTAGGCTTAACAACCTAATTACTAGATTCAACAAATACTAGGCAAGATTCTTGCTTGGAACAATCTTATAAATCCCCTCACAACTTCTCCCTAATAAAATATCCCTCTCTTCTCTCACAAATCTCTCCTTATTCTATCCCACAAGGATCTCCCTCCTAAAGTCTCAACAGCCAAAGATCTTCAAGAAACCCTAATTTTCAAGAGATCCATCTTTTGTTCGTATAATACAATACACGTATTATACTGTATGATTAGTGTAATTCATACTCATCTAGCAAGGTCGTGCAGATGAATTATTCAACATTTATAACATTTCATAGAATATGATCCAAACATCGTATGGTACAAACTATAAAAATTCCTTATATTCGTTTGGGATGAACCTTGGGATGGCCAACTTTGTACACTATCGATCATCCAAAATTGTGGACATCGTATAATACTATCTATATAAAATCATGGATTTTATTTAGTATGCTACATGGGATGACCAATTTTATACTTGGGTAATCGTATAATATGAACTGTATCACATAATATGACCAATCATAATAATTATCCATGATTAGATTACCTGATATTGAGGGATTAATTAAGAAAGATTTTAATTATGATCTATAATATGAACCAAATCGTATTATATGATCAACATATATTTAGTATCTTTCTTAAAATCTAGCGGCAAGGGTTTTGATAGAGCACAATATATCATATTATATGAATTGAAATCATATAATATGAAATAATGTCATACTATATGAAGCCAAAAAATTATACAGTATGATGTAGTTAAAAAATCTCTCTCAAAAAATATTTTTCTCTCTCCCCAATGTGTGTGTAAGGTTGCTCAATAAAGATATCCACCAATTACATGATATGACTCAAGAAAGGAAAAAATACATAATAAAATCAAAAACAGACTATAACCCTAGTCTAGTCTTGAGCTAATCAGAATTGCAAGTGAATAATGGACTGATTTACAGAAACATTAATACACACAAAAATAAAAAAAAATATCACAAAAATAGGAGAAAGCAATAACAAGAACAATAATGTTTGTTATCATCAAAATCACAGTGCTTGGATCAGATTTGCAATAATTTTGAAGAGGCACAAATTAAAAAGGTTAGGGTTTATATAATTTTAAAGTTTTAATTTATAAACTTTACATATAAAATTAAATCTTTTTTTTATTATATCTAAATGAAACCAATCTAAAAAAGAACTACATTGACTCAAACTGATAATCACATGCTAGGATGCTTATACCCACAACCAATCCTATTGAGATATTGTCATTATCACTGCTACACCACAATCATTGTTGTGTTGTTTCCATTACAATTGGAGGATGTTAAGGCACAGTTAAGGATGAGCGGGGAGATAAAGAAATTAACTACAAAAATAATTATAATGAAAACTCGGTGAGTGGTGAGAGTAGAAGGGACTTTTGAATTCCTAAGTTATAACATAAAACATCTTGTTTGTATTGAATTGAGAGAGGAAGAGACTTTTTATTTAGTGTTATAAGCAACATTGTACAACTTCTACTAGTATATCTACTTTAAAGTACATTTTCATTTTATGATTCAACTTTGACATCATGTTCTAATATTAGTATGTTTTTATTATTTCATACTTTTTTATTAATTTAATAGTTTAATGTTGAGGCTTACATCTAAAAATGTTTTGAGTCTTATGCCTCACCTTATGGAAAGAAAATGCCTATATGCTTGATTGAGAAATTACAAACCTTACCTCTAGCATAAGCATTAAAAGAATTTACACAAAAAATTCTTTAATTATTGTAGTTGATTTAACAGATGTTCAGATTAATCATGTCTTCTCTCACTCCATCTCCTTACTTTCCCACTTTTGATTTTAAAAAGACAAAGCCTTTTTTTTCTACCAAGAGAGGGAACCTCTACAGTCCCCTTTATCGACTATAAGCAATGGAACTAACAGCCGCCAGTTTAGGATATTACAATATTTATCATAAAATCTCATCCTCAAATTTTACTCATAACTTATACTTATCGTATGTCATCATTAAATAAGATAGATACATACTATTTTAATACAATAACATAATCTTAATTTAATTCAACATAAGTTTGATATTGAATACAAAACTAAGTAAAACAAATATATGATATAACATAATAAATTAATATGTATTAGGCATTAAATACATCTCAATTTTTTTTCAACATGAATAGATTCATTAACACTTACTGAGTTAAAGCATAAACTTATGGTCGAATATTTTGTTGAGTTAGGTTAGGTAATAATATTTATTTATCTAAATTTCTCATGAAAGTTTTCATTAATCATTCCCATGGCTCTTTCATCATGATTCATATTTCCTATGAAAATCATTAGCTTTGATATAGGTTTTATCATGACCCAACCCAAAAGCTCAAATTAATGAGATAGGAATAGATGGTCGTATGGTTATTTTAAATATTATATAGTAGCAAAATAATTATAATACACTAAAAGAGTCACTATAAACTTTAACCAAATTTTAATGAAAAATATAATAACTTATTGAAATAAATAGCTCTCTCAGAGCGTCGTATATATGGTACACATTTTCATCTCTTGCACTCATTTAAAATTTCCTCTAATGATACCTAAGTGAAAGTTTGTAAAGGTTATTAAACTTTTAAGAACTAGCCCGAGGCTAACCAAGAGGAGTGAATTAGATATTTAAAAAAAAATCTTTACGGAAATGGAAATTCTTTAAACCCATTTAAAACCAACACGCAATAATTGAAACAGCGGATATGAAAATACATAAATTTCATAATAACAATATACATCAGATTTTTTAACCACGCATATAATTACATAAAACAAAGTGAAAAAAATAATCGGAATGAACACACCAGAATTTATAGTGGTTTGGTCAACCTGACCTACATCCACTCTTTGGAACCTCCCTCTCCAAGTATTATATTAAACACTAGTGACTCTTATTTTTCTCTCACAGCAAGGTGGAGAAGCCCGTACATACATTATTTCACCAACCCAGTGTGCTAGAGAATCGTAACTCTTTTACAAGTAGAGAATCTCAACTCTATTTCACCCTCTAGGTGATGGTCAGAGAATCACAAATCTATTTTCCCCCTCTAGATGATGGTCAGAGAACCACAACTCTATTTTCACCTTCCAGGTGATGGTTAGAGAACAACAATATTTGCTGAAGAACTTCTTCTCCAAAGCCACAGAGAATACATACATACACTTATAGATACTAGGCAAGATTCTTGTTTGGAGCAATCTTATGAATCCCCTCACAACAACTCCCTCACAACATCTCCCTCTCTTCTCTCACAAAGCTCTCCTTCTTCTCTCCCTCAAGGCTCTCTCTCCTGAAGTCTCAATAGCCAAATATTTCCTAATGCAAGCATTAGAAAACCTTGAGTAGTGGGCTTCAAGAACCCTAAATTTCAAGAGTTCCATCTTGTGTTCATACAAAATGATACACATATATTACCTTATTATCAGTATAATTTAGGCTTATCCAACAAGTTTGTATAGATAAACTTTTTAACCTTTATAACATTTTGTATAGTACAATCAAAATATCATACGGTACAAACTATAGAAATTTCTTCTATTTGTTTGAGATGACTCTTGAGACGGCCAACTTTATACTATGTTGATCATCTAGGACTATGTCTATCATATAGTATAATCAGCACAAAAATCATGGATTCATTTGGTATGATTTTTGGAATGACCAGTTTCATGCACTATCAATTATATTGTATGAACTATATCATACAATACGATTGGTAATAGTAATTTTCTATGATTGATTACCTGATATCGAAGGGTTAATTAAAAAAATTTTAACTAGGGTGCTTTGTACGAAATAAAATTGTAATGTACAATCAACACAAATTAGTACCTTTATTAACCTCTAGGGGCCTGGGTTTTGACAGAGCACAACAGATCGTATAGTATGAATTAAAATTATATAGTATGAAATAAAGTTGTACCATACGAAACCAAAATCATACAATATGAATAACATAAAAAAAACTCTCTCAAAAATATTTTTTTTCTCTCCCCCTATGTGTGTGCAAGGTTACTTAGCAATGATATCTATCCAATTGCATGATATGACTCAAGAAGAGAAAAATACATAACAAATTAAAAAGTACAAACTATAACCCTAGTCAACCCAGTCTTAAGCTGATCAAAATTGCAAGTGAATGAAGGAATGATTTTCTAAAATGTTAGTACACGCAAAATAAAACAAAATATTATAGGAATAGAAGAAATTATAAATAGACACAATAATGTTTGATATCATCAAAATCATAGTGCTTGGAACATATTTGTAACACTATATATGTTAGAATAATGATAGGAGTGAGTCGTAACACAGCTGAGTAAGCATATCATGCATCTAAACTACAGTAACATAATGGCATTTTGAAAAATTTGTATGTTTGTTACAAACAAATAAATACTTTTTAATAGGAAATTTATTTTAAAAGTAACCATAAATAATGTGTTTTGCATATATAACATATATATCATGTCTTATCATTTTTTGTAATTAATATAACTATTATATAAGAAACTTTTTATAGTACCAATTAAGGTACTTTATTTTCATTTTCTTTTTCAAAAATCTTTTCTAATTCATGCACATGGGTATATTATACCCATAATCAGTAACATAAGAGGGTGTATTCCATCATTTAATCATTCACATGCAAGAATTTCTATTTAATTATTTTGTTCATATATCATTCAATAACTTTATGTATATGATGATGCATTGGAAAATTTCATGCTAATTATGACTAATTTTCAAATGACCATTTACTAAAATAAAAAAGGGTAGCAAATGCTAGAATTTTTCAATAATGATTAACTAAACAAATATCATTTTATTCAATGCAGTTTATTTGGAGAAAGCAATATTTTATTATAAGAATAGGTACATTCAGTAATAATCAAGAATTTAGTTAATTGATGCTTCACTTTTATTCCTTATTATGACATTTAGTGTTTTACACCTATTCATTGATTGGAATAAGAATACATCATAATTAATTAGTGTTTTAATAAATATATATCCTTACTGATTATTTTATTTTTGAATTCTCAACTTATTATTTTTAAAATAAAAAAACTAACTATTAAATTATAAAATCTTATATTCTAAATAATAATGATATTCTAAATAATTCACCCTAATGCCAATTTCTAAAAAATGAACTTGAAATTTTCTAAAATAGTTAAAACAATTACCCTAAAATAGTTAAAACAATTACCCTAATATCGCTTAAAATTTTCTAAACTAAACATTAAATAACATTTTTCTTTAAAAAAACTAACCTTATTCTAATCGTCTAAACTATTGGTTGATCCCTAACCCTTGCTTATGCTTATCGCCCACTTTTGTGCTACTCCTTTCTCTACGCCACAAACCACACACACACATCTACCTCTTGCTCGATACCTTGCTTGTAGTCTTCTTCTCCCCAATTGACCATCTCAATCTCACTCTAACCTAGCCTCTTATGTGCGAACTCGTCTTCTCTAGATTCATCACTATATTTCCCCTCTTTTGATTTTAAAGGGACAAAGCTTTTCATATTCTCATGACACCAAGAAACAAAACCTCTATAGTCCCATTTGTTTCCTTATCTATGAGCAATGGAATCGTTGGTCATATGCCTTAATATGAAATCATTTAAACTACATATAATGAGCTAAAAACCTAAAAATAACAAAATCCTACAACTAAATAGAAAGCAGGGTAAAGAAGTTGTATGTATATCATCAGTTAGCTCACAATAATAGAAGTTACTATGATCATAAATCTGTATAGAAATAGTAAACATAAGTAGTGCAGTGAAATTTTTAATATATTATAACAATACGATATAAAAGCAAATAAAAAGGTGCAATACAAAAATATTAGAATTGAAATACTAGTAAACTAGTAAATCGATATATCCGTAAATTGATATATATGTCAAATCAATGAGCAGCAAATAATCCTTCTCAAATTAGACATAGCAGTAGTAAGGAAATCATAGAAATCAATAATCAAAAGTGTCTATGAAAATTTTCAAATATGTAATAATGTAGTGCAATCAAATCAATATACACATGAGACTCAATTATTCTATATTAGCATCAAATTAGAATCTTATACCACATGCTCAGTATAGGAATCAAGTAATCAATAACATTAAATCAATAAATAGTGATAATTAATCAATAGTAATATCAACATTATTAGTAGTAATATTAGTATTCATAAAATTATTGATAGAATAAAATAATACAATAATAGTAAAATAGAATTCAGCATAATAATAACATAGTATAATAATAGTAGTATAGTAGCATGCATTTGTTAACCTCATTTTTGTATGAGGTTGTCAGATGTTATCCCAAACTCCTGATTATATCAAATGGTTGACAACCAATCAATTGTCAATCACCTAACTACATCAAGCATCAATCTAGCCAACATTTCTAGTATCCAATTAATAATCAATCATTAACAATCACATTTAGTCAAATCTCAACTCTTACTCTGTAGTCAAGTCAGATCAATCAAAATTCTAAGTGATCTTCAATCATTCATTATCAAGTCAATCAATCACTCAATCCATCCTACAATTAAATTAATTAATCAAAGCTCAATTTAAATTTCAATCAATTAATCACATTTCCAATTATTAATCAACATGTTAATCAATCACTAGCTTTTATCCTACAATTAATAATTATGCATCTAGTTTGTAATCACTCAATCAATTACTTCAATCATTCGATCTTCATTAATCAATCACTCAATATACATTAAACCATAATTACTTGATCAATTGTGGCCTCACACTGTAATAACCCAGCTCAATGCATTGCTTAACACAATGCACTGGCGATTTCTAATCTCAATTAAGGTCCAAACCACTTTCATTAAGGGCCTCATACATAAAATCATGCATCATCGATTCTCAGAATCAGTGGTTGACTAGCCTGATCTAGTTGATATAGCTCAAGCTAGTTCAACCAATCAAATACATCAATTATCTTCAATTCAACACCAAATGAACTTTGAACTCCACCATACCTCTCTACTCAATCCTCTTAGTGATTTAGACCTGACTGGTTGCCCTGACCCAGTCAATAATTGACTTGGTCAATTGGATCTGTGATTAGTCAAATAATTAAAATCAAACTTAATTGTGTTCATTCCTTTATATACACTCAAATCAAGTCTTCAAGGCTTTCTAGAACCCTCCACTAGATATCGCGAACACACCCAAAATGTCATGAGTCATCTCAAGAGTTATTTAACTTGGTCAAACCACCATAAATGAGTCAACCCAATATTCTCAATCAAACTAAGTTTTATCAAACCCTTAAATCTCTTCAATTACATACTCCAAGCATAACTAAAGTCATTATGAGTTATAACATGGGAGGTTTGACCTAGTCAAACCAATATTTGTAGTCAAACCTCATCACTTATGGATTTATTTCATCATGCTTCAAGTATAATCTCTCGAGCCCTTGAAAACCTACCCAAACAGCAATCTTGTGCCACATGGACTCACCTTAATAACCTTGACCAAGTTGACTAGTTAAACTAATCAACTTTAAGTGTTAAACCCCCATAGTGGTCAACTTTGCTAATCCATCTTGCCTAGGCTCATCCAGCCCACTCAATCAGCTCTAGAATATTCCTAGACTCTCCTTGACCCGAACTCGACTCATGGATCAGCCCTAGCATGCCTGAGTGGTCCCCTTCAAGTGAAGATAAATTAGGGAATGGCCAACTAGTCGTCAGCTCATACAACCACCTCTTTATGAAAGTTTATTAGGTATGTTAAGCCCTTATGAACTAGCCTGAGGCTAACCAATAGGGAGGTGAATTAGTATTTTAAAAATTCTAAAATATAAATTATGATTTAAATCAAATAATTATTTACCAAAAAATAAAGTGCGGAAATTAAATATGAAAAAGTAAAAAGAAAGAGCACATCAAATTTTATAGTGGATCAGTCAACTTGACCTACATCCACTCCTGAAGCTTCTCCTCTAGGTATTGCACTAAACTCAATGTCTCTCCTTTTGACCCCATAGTAAGGCAGAGAAGCCTGTATAAAACTCCTATCCACCAACCCATGTAAGGCAGAGAACCCAACTTCTTTCGTTTCCTCCTGAAGCAAGAAGAGAACTCGACTCCTTTCACTTTCTCCTAAAGTAGGAAGAGAACCTTAATCAATTGCTAAAGTAGACCTCTCTAGAACCTCCAAGGAATTGGGGATGACAAATGGAGAAGATGACTCAGATCCATGCTTAGAATAACATTTGTGAAACTCCTCACAAATTCCCCCTCACAAGATCCTCTCTCTCTCTCCCAAGCTCTCCCTCTCATCCTAACTCTCTCAGGCTAGGATAGTAGCAAAAGATACAATCTTAAGTAAACAAGAGGTCTTATGTAGAAGGGCTTCAAATTTACCCTAAATTGTAACAAACTAACAAAGATCTGTTAAGAGAGTTTTGAAATTACTAAACGACAAGAGGGGGGGTGAATTGTAAAAACTTCTCAATAATAAAATTAACCCTAAACAATAGTTCTAATTTTTTTGTTGTTTTTTGAAACTTTAAAACAAAGATTTACGGAATTTTTCTTTCACAAAATTTCACATGCAATAGATATGACAAATTTAAAATGCAAGCAAAAAGTAAACAACGATAAGGAAAGAACACACCAAGAATTTTATAGTGGTTCGGTCAAAATATGACCTACGTTCACTCCCCGGAGTCCTCCACTCCGGGATTTTCACTATCAAAATAGTTCTCCTTTTGCCCCCCTCGGCAAGGCGGAGAAGCCTGTACAAACCTCCCTTTCACCAACCCGGCGTGGCGGAATACCAAACTCTAATTTCACCCTCTTGGCGACGGCAGAGAACTTTCTCGTTTTTCTCCCTCCTGGAGAAGGTAGAGAACCTCGAGGTAACGGATGTAGACGAGCCTTTCCCTTGGAGATCCTTCCTCAAATCCTTCTCGGGCCACAGGAGGAGCAAGATGCAGCAAGCTTGGAGCAACCGTGTGATCTCCCTCACACCTCTTCTCCCTCACAACGCTCACCTCCTCCTTCCTCTCTCAACCCTCAAGAATTTCTCTAGAGTTTTCTCCCTTGGAATCCCTCTCTAACCACGTTCACCCCCTCTGTAATTCTTACCCAAAAAGACTTGATTGACATCTAAAAACGGGCTCCAAAAACCTTTGATTTCAAAATTAGCCGTTACTGTTCGTACAGTACGATTCAACATCGTACAGTACGATCTTCATATACAGTCGTCGTCCTGGTACGAAGATGTACGAACAGTACAAAAACAAAAATCGTACTGTACGATATAATATCGTACGGTACGATCCAACAAGATACTATTCGTACAGAACGATGGTCTGGACGATCGGATGTCGTTTGTGTTCATCGTATGGTACGATTACTATCGTACAGTACGATGTTCAAATTTTCATTAGGCCTGGATTACATGCACTAATCATGGGTTAATTTAAGTAAGTATTAAAAACGTATCGTACAGTACGAACCTGTTCGTACAATACGAACGGCGCAAAATCACTTACTTAAACTAAGTCACGGCTAGGGTTTTGGATCTGAACATATCATACAGTACGACATACTTCGTACAGTATGATCTATTCATAGATTTGTCCACATAGCTTGGATCGTACGGTACAAAATAAAATCGTACAGTACGATCTACAGAGAAGAATTTTAGTTATAATTTGTAGTTAAAAAAGAACTCTCCCCTTGTGTGTGTGCATGGTTGCTCTTACTCTTACGCATTTTGTCGCCAGACTCAATAAAGTAAAAATACAATAAATGAAAAAATACAATGTTTGACTCATACTCCTAATCTACCCGGTCTTGAGTCTTCCTTTCTTCCTGAGTCACTTGTGATCTTCCTGAAATGTTAGTGCTCAAGGAAAATAACAAATAAAATAATAATCAATGAAAAGCAGTTCCAAAACATTCATTATTTGGCATCATCAAAATCTCAAACTCGGGGTCATGGGTTGCAACAATCTCCCCCTTTTTGATGATGTCAAATAATTTGTTGCAAGTAAGAAAGAAAACCATTTCTTTTGAAAAACATTTCTTTTGTTGTTTTTTTTTTTTTAAATTAAACACAAGAAAAAAAGGTACTACAAGTAAGTACGAAACAAAAGATACTGCATTTAGATAAATAGGCATTACAACATTACAACAAACTTCTCCCCCTTTTGACAGCACAAAAAGGAGGAGCAACTAAAAGCAAAAAGTAAGAGAAGAAAACAAACAGAAACTACAATGCAAACATAAACAAACTAAGCAGACGGGTCCTGATCTGGTGGTGGTGGAGGTGGATTTGGTTGAAAATATTGAAAGAGAGCATCGAAGCGGTGATCAATTGCAGTGAATCGTTCGCCAAACCACTGCATATCAGTCTCGTGTTGGTGATGCTGTTCTTGAATATGCATGTCGAGACGAGTCTGCAGCTGGTCGAAGCGGGCGACTAAGTCATCATCAGGGTGCGCTGGTGCTGGTGCTGGTGCAGGTGCTCGGGGTGCAGCATGGCGTCGTGGTCGAGCTGGAGCTGCGGCTGGTGCATCTTCTCCTTCTTCTTCATCAAAGACGGGTTCTTCAGGCTCATGTCCCCGATGAAAGAGGATACGGAAGGAAGCATCCGTATAAAAAATAGGAAGCATGTCGAGTTCACCAGGGTAGGATAATTGATATTTATGGTAGAGGATATATCCTATTAGGTGACCAAGAGCCAGATTTTGTTTCCGTCGAGTGGTGGGAAGACGAACAAAAGTCATGTGCTGAATATAATTGCTAATCAAATCGACCTCATCAAACTTAATGTTGGACATAATAAGGTAGGTAGCGACTGACAAGGTAGGAGTAAGATTGATGCGGTCGCCACCTTTGGGTATGATAGAGGTTCGAAGAACATGTTGAATGATGCGGGCATTTCTGGTTAAAGATTGGATTAGAGGTTGGTGTTGATGAAAAACAGTATTCCTAAGGACTCTATTTACATCGCTCCAATCAAAATCATCGGTAAGAAACGAGCGAACCATAGGTCCTTCAGTGGACAGCCCAATATGTTGGGCGATGTCAGCTCTAGTTATTTCAACGGGGCGGCCACAAACAAAGGAGTGAAAAGTGGTGTTATCGACGGTGTAGGTGAGGTTGGCAAGAAATTCAAAAAGCAGTTCAGAATTGTATGGAAACGCTAGGGTGAGTAGGAATTGAAAGGTGGTGGAGACAAAGAGGCCCATTACCTCGAAATTTAGAGCGGCCTGATTAAGCATTTTTTAGGGAGAAATTTTGCAAGCCTTGTATCGGTAGTAGGCTTCCTCATTCTCACTATTCAGAAAGCAATCGGGTTGACGATGGGATGAGGACGAGCTTCCGGCAGTCATCCGACCTCGTTTAGACATTGCAGGAGGGCAAGAAAATGAAGTGAAGGCTGAGTGAGGAGAGGGTTGAGTGAATTGAATAGCCTAGGCAAGGGTATTTAAAGAAATTTCCGTAAATCGTACAGTACGATTTGGGATCGTACAGTACGATATCCAATTAATATTCTGACGAGTCGTTTCGGGAAAAGACAGTCAAATCGTACAGTACGATACGTATCGTACAGTACGATCAGGCGAATATCGATCGTCCCGAGGCCCTCAGTACGACTTTTGACCAAACGTTTCGTACTGTATGAATAGGTGGATCGTACAGTACGATACATAATAAATATCGTACCGAACAGCTATTACTCAAATTGTCCTTTTGTGATGACGTGGAGCGTACAGTACGAATCAAATGGATCGTACAGTACGATATTCAATAATGTCGTACCAACCGGCTTTAATTCGTCCCAATCCGTGCTGACGTGGATCGTACAACACGAAGCGAATGGATCGTACAGTACGATACCCAATAATGTCGTACCAACCGGCTTAAATTCGTCCCAATCCGTGCTGACGTGGAGCGTACAGTACGATATGGATCGTACAGTACGATGAACAGTCAATTGAAGTGTTGATGTGGTGAGTGTGTGGTGATCAGGAGCAGCCCTAAAGATTTTTTTTTTTTTGGTTTTTATTTTTTTTTATTTTTTATGCATTTATATCTATGACACCTAATCTAGTCCTCAAGGTGCTAAAGGTGTCAAAAGCTAATGGTTTTGTGAATATGTCTGCCAATTGATCTCCTGTAACGATGTGATGTAATTCTATATCTCCCTTAGCGACGTGATCTCTAATGAAATGATGTCTAATATCTATGTGTTTCGTTCGAGAGTGTTGAATTGGATTCTTAGAGATACAAATTGCACTTGTGTTGTCACACATGATCGAGATGGTTCCAACAGGTAGTCCAAGATCAAGAATTTGTTATTTTAACCATAGTACTTGTGCAACACAACTTCCTACCGCAATATATTCTGCCTCGGCTGTGGAAAGTACTACTGAGTTTTGCTTCCTACTGGACCAAGAAACTAATGATTGTCCGATGAATTGGCAGGTACCAGAGGTGCTCTTTCTATCTATCCTACATCCTGCGAAGTCAGAATCTGAGTACCCTAGGATTTCAAAGGAAGTGCTGTGTCTGGGATACCAAATTCCTAAGTTTGGGGTGCCTAGTAGATATCTAAGAATTATTTTGACAGTAGTTAAGTGGACTCTTTAGGATCGGCTTGGAAACGGGCACAAAGGCACACACTAAACATTATGTCCGGTCTACTGCCAGTCAAGTAAAGTAGGGATCCAATCATTCCTCTATATTTTTTCTGATCTACTGATTTTCCACTATGATCCTTATCTAATTGGATTGTCGAACTCATTGGGGTGTTCATGGGTTTTGCACTGTCAATTTCATATTTCTTTAAAATATCCTTAATATACTTTGATTGGCTAAGAAAGGTTCTATTATACATTTGTTTTACACTAAAGCCAAGAAAGTAATTAAGCTCTCCCATCATGCTCATTTCAAACTCATTACTCATTGTTTTTGAAAATTCATCGCATAAGTTTTTATCCGAAGATCCAAACAAGATGTCATCTACATATATTTGAACAATGAGAATTTCTTATTTGCCTTTTGTAAAAAGAGTGTAGTATCTACACTACCCTTTTGAAATCCTCTATCCAAAAGAAATGAGCTAAGTCTTTCATACCATGCTCTAGGTGCTTGCTTTAATCCATATAGTGCCTTTTTTAATTTGAATACATGGTTTGGAAATTGTGAGTTTTCAAATCCGGGGGTTGCTCAACGTAGACATCTTCCTTAATTACCCCATTCAAAAATGCACTCTTTACATCCATTTGATATACCTTAAAGTTCTTGAAGCAAGCAAAAGCTAAGAGCACTCTTATGGCTTCTAGTCTAGCAACCGGGGCAAAGGTTTCTTCAAAGTCTATTCCCTCAATCTGGTTGTACCCCTTAGCTACTAGCCTTGCTTTATTCCTTATTATTGTTCCTGAATCATTCACCTTATTCTTGAAGACCCATTTTGTTCCAACAACACTTTGCTCTTTAGGTCTCTTAACTAACTCCCAAACATCATTCCTGGTGAATTGGTTCAGCTCTTCTTGCATTGCTAGAATCCAAAATTCATCTCCTAAGGCTTGATCTATACTTGTAGGTTCTATCATAGAGATGAAAACTGAGTGACTAACCTCCTTCCTAAGTCCATGCCTAGTTCTTACACCTTCTGAAGGGTCTCCTAAAATTAACTCTTTAGGATGACTAGAAGAATATCTCCATTCTCTAGGCAAATCTTCCTTAGACTCGACCCTTTCTTCTAAGGTCATAGTCTCTACTCCTTGAATTGCTTCTATTTCATCATCTTCAATTTTAGTTTCTGAGGGCATATCTGATTCATCAAATACCACATGGGTGAATTCTTCTACTACAAGGGTTCTCTTATTAAAAATTCTATAGGCCTTACCTACAGAAGAATAACCTAAGAAGACACCCTCATCAGACTTGGGATCGAATTTTCCTAATGGATGTTTACCATTATTTAAGATGAAGCACTTACACCCAAAGACATGTAAATGTGAAAGGTTTGGTGTCCTACCCTTAAGGAGTTCATATGGAGTTTTATTTAGCTTCGATCTTATGTTTACTCTGTTCAAAACATAACAGGCTGTGTTGACTGCTTCTGCCCAAAAGTATCTAGGAAGTGTATACTCCGCTAACATTGCCCTAGCAGCTTCTACCAAAGTTCTATTCTTCCTTTCTGCTATGCCATTTTGTTGGGGTGTTCTAGGAGCTAAGAAATTGTGCTCTATTCCTATCTCTTGACAGAATGACTCAAATCTATCATTTTGGAACTCTCCACCATGATCACTATGGATTGTTGATATTTCACAACCTAATTTTTGTTGAATCCATGTGGAGAAAACTTTAAATTCCTCAAAAGACTCATTCTTGTGTGCTAAGAATCTTACCCAAGTAAATCTAGTGAAGTCATCTACAATCACAAATCCATAATTCTTTCCACCTAGACTGGCTGTACTAACGGGTCCAAGTAAGTCCATGTGTAGAATTTCTAGTGGCCTAGAGGTGATCACGTCTCTAATTGAGTGAAAGGATGATTTGACTTGTTTTCCTTGTTGGCAAGCATCACATAAGTGATTCTTGGTGAATTCTAACTTAGGTACACCTCTAATTAGGTTTTTCTGAGTGATGTTTCTAAGAGTTTTCATGCTAGCATGGCATAGTCTCCTATGCTATAGCCACGAGTCATCAACTATTGTTTTCAAGCAAAATGATTTTGAACTATCAACGCAATCAAGGTCTAACATGTAAACATTGTTAATTCATTTTCCTTCTAAAATAATTTCATCAAATAAACTAATCAGGCATCTATCAGTAAAAAACTTAACATCAAAACCTTTGTCACACAGTTGACTAATGCTAAGTAAGTTATGCTTTAAACCATCAACTAATAAAACATTTTCAATTAGAAAATTCTTAGCATTACCAACAATACCTGAGCCTATCACCTTCCTGGTAGTGTTGTCTCCCAACGTTACTTTGCCTCCAGTTTTGGTCTCCAATAGGATGAACTTCTTCATATCTCCAGTCATGTGTCGCGAGCAGCCACTATCCAGGTACCACATGCTCTCACTAGGTCTTTTGTGAGAGCATCCCTACAATTTCATTCAAATATTAGATTTGGAAACCCAAGTGAGTTTGGGTTCCTCCTTATGCTTGCATGAATGAGATGTATGCATGTTATGCTGTGATGGATGCAGTTTAGGTCTCCATACTAAGTGTGTCCTACGGTGAATTGTGCATGTGCGGGCTATGTGACCTAACATGCCACAAGAGAAGCACCTAACACCAGGAAATGGATTTACTAATCTATGAGTGTGGTGGTGCCTCTTCCTAAGGTTTTGTAATGCATGCTGTGTTGGGGGTTTTCTAGGATGGCCTACTGTGAGTGATGCAATTTCATTTTCTAGTTCTTTTATCTTTTCACTATAAGTTTTATTTTGAGCTGTCAATCCATCAACTTCTATCAATAGCAAGTGCTCACTATGATCTACTTCTAATGCAAGTGCAGTTAGTTTTTCAAACTCTACATCTAGTTCAATATGTGATGTTTTCAAGGATTCATGCGCTTCAATTAGTTCAATATGCTTCTTATTTAATGCATCATACTCATCAAGAAGTAACATGTGATTTTTATCTAAATCAGAATTTTCTTTAACTAAGTTAGCATGCTCAATTTGTAAGGAACTAAATTCAATATTAAGTTTAGCATGCATTTTCTTCAGTTTCCTATATGAGTCATGAATATTCTCAGAAATAAGCAATAATTCATCATAAGAAAGTTGACATACCTCATCTTGATCCAATTGATCAAGGTTATCATTAGCCATAAGACACAAATTTGTTACCTCCTCCTCTGCTTCTTCTTCTGATGATTCTCAGGCAGAGTCGGCCCAAAAAGCTTTCTGTGTCTTTGTCTTTCCTTTCTTGTATTTAACTTTGTCATCTCCTTTCTCCTTTGCTGGTTGACTCTTCAGATTAGGACAATCGGCTCGAAGGTGACCTGGCTTCCTGCACTCAAAGCAAATTGTATCAGATGAAACCTTATTGGACCTTGAGCTCTTACCTTTATTCTAGCTGTTCTGATGACGCTTTTGTTTTCTCTTCAAGAAATTTTTGAACTGTCGGGTCATCAGTGCTATTTCGTCGTCTTCCTCCCCTGCAGAGCTTTCACTTTCTGAGTTTCTAGCTTTTAATGCCACCGTCCGCTCCTTTTTCTTTTCACCTGCATCACTTTGCCTTTGGCTCACTCCTTGCTCGTATGCAATAAGTGACCCAAGGAGGTTATCAATGGAATAAACATTAAGATCTTTAGACTCAGTGATAGCAGTTATCTTAGCATCATAAAAACTAGGTAGGCATCTAAGAATTTTATTCACTTTCTAAGAATTTGAAATTTCTCTACCTAATGCATGCAAGGATGTCACAATTTGGGTGAACCTAGTGTACATGTCAGAAATTGTTTCGCTAGGTTTCATACGGAATAATTCATAATCATGCAGTAGAATGTTAAGCCTAGACTGTTTTACTTCGTTTGTTCCTTCGTATGTAATGGACAGTCTATCCCAAATCTCCTTACCAGAAACACAAGTAGATACTCTCATATAGTCCTCAGATTTAAATGCACAAAAAAAGCAGTTTAACCACTTAGCATTCAGTTGGGCTAACTCCCTATCCTCATTGCTCCATTCAATAAAAGGTACAAAAGTTTTCAAACCATTAACAATCTTAAACGGTGCAACATATCCATCATTTACTAACATCCACATGCGGTAATCTATAGATTGCAAAAATGTAGACATTCTAATTTTCCAGAAATCAAACGGAATGTTATCAAAAAGTGGTAGACGAGTTATTGAATAACCCTCCGCAGTGTTACGATTACCAAAGTTCGACATGATCGTTTTTTCAAGGTTTTCTAAAACACTATTTTTGAAAAACAAGCTCTGATACCAATTGAAATTACTAAACGACAAGAGGGGGGGGGGGGGGTGAATTGTAAAAACTTCTCAATAATAAAATTAACCCTAAACAATAGTTCTAATTTTTTTGTTGTTTTTTGAAACTTTAAAACAAAGATTTACGGAATTTTTCTTTCACAAAATTTCACATGCAATAGATATGACAAATTTAAAATGCAAGCAAAAAGTAAACAACGATAAGGAAAGAACACACCAAGAATTTTATAGTGGTTCGGTCAAAATATGACCTACGTCCACTCCCCGGAGTCCTCCACTCTGGGATTTTCACTATCAAAATAGTTCTCCTTTTGCCCCCCTCAGCAAGGCGGAGAAGCCTGTACAAACCTCCCTTTCACCAACCCGGCGTGGCGGAATACCAAACTCTAATTTCACCCTCTTGGCGACGGCAGAGAACTTTCTCGTTTTTCTCCCTCCTGGAGAAGGTAGAGAACCTCGAGGTAACGGATGTAGACGAGCCTTTCCCTTGGAGATCCTTCCTCAAATCCTTCTCGGGCCACAGGAGGAGCAAGATGCAGCAAGCTTGGAGCAACCGTGTGATCTCCCTCACATCTCTTCTCCCTCACAACGCTCACCTCCTCCTTCCTCTCTCAACCCTCAAGAATTTCTCTAGAGTTTTCTCCCTTGGAATCCCTCTCTAACCACGTTCACCCCCTCTGTAATTCTTACCCAAAAAGACTTGATTGACATTTAAAAACGGGCTCCAAAAACCTCTGATTTCAAAATTAGCCGTTACTGTTCATACAGTACGATTCAACATCGTACAGTACGATCTTCATATACAGCCGTCGTCCTTGTACGAAGATGTACGAACAGTACAAAAACAAATCGTACTGTACGATATAATATCGTACGGTACGATCCAATAAGATACTATTCATACAGGACGATGGTCTGGACGATCGGATGTCGTCTGTGTTCATCATATGGTATGATTACTATCATACAGTACGATGTTCAAATTTTCATTAGGCCTGGATTACATGCACTAATCACGGGTTAATTTAAGTAAGTATTAAAAACGTATCGTACAGTACGAACCTGTTCGTACAGTACGAACGGCGCAAAATCACTTACTTAAACTAAGTCACGACTAGGGTTTTGGATCTGAACATATCGTACAGTACGACATACTTCGTACAGTATGATCTATTCACAGATTTGTCCACATAGCTTGGATCGTACGGTACGAAATAAAATCGTACAGTACGATCTACAGAGAAGAATTTTAGTTATAATTTGCAGTTAAAAAAGAACTCTCCCCCTTTGTGTGTGCATGGTTGCTCTTACTCTTACGCATTTTTTGGCCAGACTCAATAAAGTAAAAATATAATAAATGAAAAAATACAATGTTTGACTCATACTCCTAATCTACCCGGTCTTGAGTCTTCCTTTCTTCCTGAGTCACTTGTGATCTTCCTGAAATGTTAGTGCTCAAGGAAAATAACAAATAAAATAATAATCAATGAAAAGCAGTTCCAAAACATTCATTATTTGGCATCATCAAAATCTCAAACTCGGGGTCATGGGTTGCAACAAGTTTATACTTAGATTTTGCATGTTTTATTTTCTTGCAACTTGTACAGTTTTGATGATTCCAAATATTATAATTCTAATTATTATTTTCTCCTAACATTTTTTGGAAGAATTATTTTTAATCTTGTGTGGACTAACATTTCAAGATAATCATACTCCAGACTAATGAAGACTTCAAATCAAATTCAGCATAAGATAGTTTATAAATTAAAGTCTGTATTCTTCACTTTATTGAGTCTGAGAGAGTATAATTGTAATTGAATAACCTAGCATAAACACACACTGGAGGAGATCTTTAAAAGTCAAAATTTTCTTATACTGATCATACAGGATGAACCTTGTTCGTACGGGATGAACCTTATTTGTACGGGATGATCAGATCAGTTTTACCCCTCGGAGAGCAATGGAATAGACAATAATTGAGAAACTTTTTCTAAGACCTGATCATCTAGAAGAATTTACCCATTCGTCCTTGGACGATGTCCTATAGATTCTCACTTTGAATTGTTCGTCCAGACGAATTATCTTGTACATCCCAGGATAATATTATGTGGACTCGTGACTTGAACAATTCGTCCAGATGAAATGTCCCATTCATCCCAAGATGATGTTCTTTGGACTCATGACTTGAACTATTCGTCTAGATGAAATGTCCCATTCATCCCAGGACGATGTTCTCTGGAATCGTGGCTTAAACTGTTTGTCTAAACGAACTTATATATTCATCCTAGGATGATGTCCTCTATTCCTTAACCTTGAGGACCGTCCTGTAGTTAATTCCTAATGAAGCCTTGAAATAACTATTCATACCGGACGAACTTAGTCTGTACGGGATGATGATCGGGTACGAAGTCAAACCAATGCATAATGGGCTCGTACGCAACAGTTTTTACACTATTCGTATGAACGAATTATGATCGTACGGGACGATCGAGTATGTACAAAATTGAATTTTTACATATTCTAGATGGTTTTTTGTGTCTTTCATATAAAAGGTCCAAATAAAATTATTTTTGTAATCTTTTTGTCTACTGGTCTTCGTACAAACTGAAGGGAGATTAAAGAAGAGAGTGTGAGAGAGCGTTTGAAGGAGGATTCTTACTACTGGAGCGTGAAGGGTTCACTTGGTACTCAAAGGTAAGAATCTCCAATTGTGAATTATGATTACTTCACTCTTTTCTCTCGTCCTTCTAGACTTATCATGAGAAGATCTTTTAAGGAGATTCGGTTCTCTACCGACACTCGAGGAGTGTGAACAGCAGGAAGGTTCTCTGCCTACACTTGGAGAGTATGAACAGTGGAAAGGTTCTTTGCCTACACTTGGAGAGTGTGAATAGAGGGAGGTACTCTGCCTACACTTGGAGGGTGTAAAAGGACGACAGTTCTCTACCACACCGGGTAATGGTGGAAGAGAGTTTTTGTGAAGGCTTCTCCACCTTGATGTGGTAGAAAAATGAGAGACACTAATTGGTAATAGTGCATTACCTGAAGTGGGAGACTTCAGGGAGTGAATATATTTGACCGAACCACTATAAATCTTGTGTTTTTTTATTTTTCCACTACTTTTTACTTTACTATTTCTGTGTGATACTTATTGACCTCATTTTTGTATGAGGACTTTAATCAGATCCTAAACCCAATCCAGACTCAAGTCAATCCAAACCCAATCAATTCTAGACTCAGATCTTAGGTCCTTAAGGCTTGGTCCTAAAGGCATTTTCCAGCAAATCTTTCGATACTTCAAAACCCAGTGAAATGGACTCAGGTTCAAGCTCTATCAGTTTCATACTGATGGGGCATGTCTCTAGTATCAACCCTCCAAATTTGAGTCCATTCTGAGCTCTTTGAACCCAGTTACTAAATCAAAACCCAAAGGCTATAAAACCTTCAAATATTTACAACCTATGCCACTGGACCTGCCCTTCACTAAACCCTGATCTTGGAGACCTCCCTAGAGTCTCTAATCACTTTCAGACCTTCAATACTGATTCACTGAACATTAAACTGCCTCTTGGTGGGTTCATTTTGACCCCTATTTGGCCAGGGGTCAAAATGACCAAAATACCCCTAGGGGGCTCAAATAGTGATTTCAAACCAGATGAACTCCAAATTGAATGCAACCACATCCAGCAACTTTAAAATGACGTTTCAAAACTTTTTCACCCATTCCCAACCCCTGGGTCAACCTGGTTGACCAAGTCAACAGGTTTGACCCAAGAGGCCCTTTAAGGGTCCAAATAGGTGTTTTGGACCAATTGATTTCCCTAGACCTTGGGACCACTTCCAATGGTCTCTGAAAATCATTTCAAACCTGTCCAGCTCAGACCCATACTTTGGATCAACCTGGTTGACCCAGTCAACCTAGTTGACCCAATTACCCCTTAAGACTCTTAATGGGTCATTTCAACCCATTTGAGCTACCTGACTCATTCAAGCTCTCAAATCTATACCAAAACCTGTGCCCAATCTATGCAAATTATTTGAAGTCAAATTATATTAAGTTTGACTTGGTCAAACTTCAATACTAGGTCAAACTTCCCTATCCCATTTGAATCCCACTATACTACCTCATGCATGCCAACCTAAATGAACCTACACCACACCAGGACTTCAAATCAACAGTTCACCCTGGATTTTGACTGGTTAACCACTCAAACCGAGGATTGGAATGAGTCAAACCTAGTCAAGCATCTCCATCCAACCTCTTTCTCCCAAATCAAACCCAACCAGGTCCATTCATCCATTGGAAGTGAATTCACAGCTAGCTTTGATGCCAACTCAGCAATCCTTGACTCCTTTGACCAGTCAAATGGTCAAGGAGAGCTCAAATGAGCTCACCCGGTCAAACCGACCAACTCAACTCTCCAGCCCGAACCAGGCCAATCCAGCCTTTCCAAATGATTCCAGAACCTTCCTAGGAGTTGATCTAACTCAACCCAGGCCTTAGTTAAAGCCCAGCCAGCTTGGACGTTCCATCCCACGTGAGGACAAACAAAGGAGTGGCCAGCTCATCCACCTCCAGTACAATCCTTTCCCCTACTTCTAACCACCTGATCCAGGTGTCCACCATCCAAGGCACGTCCCTGAATGATCCCAACCCCTCTTTTTGGCTCCAAACAGATGAATAGGGAAAAGAGACGGGATCACCTCATTCAAAGTTATCCTGCATTCCAGTCTCTCCCCAATCGTTCTAAGCTTTCATTTTCACTCCCCAGAGCTCCTCCCTCATTCTCCCAGTGATTTCCCATCATTTGAAGCTGCCGGCGACGAGATCAGTAGTTGACCGAGAGCTTTCTCCGTTCAAGCTCCCTCAACTTCGTCTCCAGTGATCCTCCAAGCTCGAAGCCTGAAGGATAACAACACGTGGACAGCCTACAAATTCAACCGTGAAAGAATCAACCAAATCGATCCATCCTTCGGTGAGAAATCTTCAACCCTAGACGTTTTCATATGTTCTTAATTAACTCTTTAAAAATTGCATCAAAGGCTTAGAAAATACCTCCCCACTCTTCCTTAGGTCCTAATGTGCCTCTGTCTAAAATTTTAAAATATTTGGTTGAGTATTTTGTGAAAACGAAACAAAATAAGGTTTAGGGCTTTCGGTCCGGACGGAGGAAGAAGATGGGTTTCAGACCGTCGGATCCGTTTTATCGTGATCAACGGCCATGATTAAACCCCACCTAAGTTCTGTTGATGATCGGGGTTTGACCAGGTCATTGGTTACATTGATTCCGGCCGTTGATCCAAACCGCGGGCTCGAATCAGGCCGTCCGATCACCTTTAGATCGAGATAGCCGCGGGGTCTGATCTGGACCGTCGGATCAGGACCGCGAAAGATCGAATGGCCTCAAACCTTGCTGAGCTGGTTAAGTGGTGGGTCCCGCCACTGACCGCCACCGTCTACGCGGCTAAATCCGCGCGTGCCGCATATTCCTGTCAGCGCCGCCGCTTGACGGGATAATTAAAACATTTAAAATAATTTTAGAAAATCTCCAGAACTTCAAAATTTTACCAGAATTTCAATTCTGATCCATTTTTGGAGTTCTCGGGCTTGTTTTGTTCGTATTTTTAAGAACTATATTTTAAAAATAAGTATAAATTATTTTGACTAATATTTTAGTAGTAATTTCATTAATACATAAAATTTTATTTTATTTTTAAATAAAAATATATAAAGCCTTTTTAGCTGAAATTTGGCAGAGATGTAATGGGGCCTAGGGTTGATATCCTGTAATTTTTCTAAGCCATTTTGATACAATATAAACTGAATTAGGAATTTACAAAATATGGATCATAATTTGATCTTGATTTTTGGAAATTCATAATCTACTCAATCTAGAACTCATTTCAAGCATATTAGGGTTCTATGGAGTCAGTAAGAGTCTCTCTTTTACTGATAAGTGGGCTTGTTTTCTTAATTAAGTATGATTCTATGGAGATTTATTTGTTTTAGAATACTAGATTATACATGTATATAGTCATCTATATACATATATAATCATCAAATCATACATAATTAAGATATGAAATTGAGAGAAAAAATGCTTAGAGAGATCCCTTTCTTTCTCTAAGTATTGTCAACTCAATTTGATTAACCATCTCTGCATAGGGAATTGTTAGGTTAATAGATTACATTATAGTCTATGACTTAATAATTATCATGAATAATTCCATAGAGCGTTAGGATACTTTATCTTGTTCATGTTTGCTTTGATGTGTTTATAATTAGTTTTCAAAGGGTTAGTGAACATTGATTGCTTTACTATCACTTAGTGACATTAAGGACAATAATTAAGGACTTGGTCTTAGCTAACTTAGTTAATTTAGGAAGAACTACACATACATCCCTTTTGGGATTGAATATGAACTTAGAAAATTAGTGTCATTATCCCTTTTTAATCAAATACATCTTGATTGGACATTAATTGATCTCAAAACAACTAGTAGATTAAGGATTCTTCTTTCTTTGATCTTAATAAAATCAAATAAAAATCTTCAAAAATCTAAATCAACTCCAAATTATCCTAACTAACTTTCAAACACATATCAAATCTTTTAAAATCAAAATACAAATCCAAAGTTCACCAAATTTCATTAAGTCTAAATCAAACCCCTAATTAATTCTTAATCACCTAAACTTCTAGAAAATGTAATAAATTAAGTTTAAATCCAAAAAATATAAATAAAACCTCTAACTAACCATAATCTAGTTCTTAACCAATGAAAATTAAAATCAAATCAATTTGACAGCAGATTTAAGATTAATTTAATTCTAAGTGAAATTCAATATTTAATTCATTCAATTAATTAATAATAATTAAAAATTCCAATAAATTCCCAAACATTTGGAAATCCCTCTTTAGGTCATCCCTGGTCTTTGGAGCTGATTTCAAGAGGTTTGGAATCCATTTGGAGCAAAATCATAAAAAAGGGCCTTAATTAAATAATTTCCTAAATTCATTAAGTAGCCTAAACTTTGAAAATTCATAACAAATTCAAGAAAAATCCAAATTGATCAAACTCAGTTGCATTCAACTCATATTAAGGCCTAATATTTATTAAAAATATAAAAATTCCAGAAAACTTTTAAATTCAAAAAGTCAACAAATCGGTCAACTATAGGTTAAAACTAGTTCAAAACTTCAAACCTTCATAACTAAATCTAGAAAAATCCAATTTAAGCAAGCTTACCTTCTAACTGATTTTCATAAGGTCTAATATTTTAATAAAATACTAACTTTCCAGAATTTAATCTTAAATAAAAAGTCAATTTTCAACCCCTTAATTAAATGATTAAAATAATCCAATAATTTCTAAAAATCCAAAAATTGCTCTAAAACTCTAAAAATGACTAACCAACTTCTAAAATCAGTAATCCAACATATTTCTAACAAAATTCATTAACTCCTAATTCTTAACAAAACTTAAGCTACTTAACTATACCGGGTACCACTGGGTAACCCAGGCCTACGAGGCTATTAACTTAGCCCCAAGGAAGGTGAAATAAACTTCACGGCCTCGGTGTGAAACAAAGGTGGTATCCAACCAATCATTAAAAATCAAATCTTTAAATCAATTTCAGATCCTTAATAATTTAATAAACCTTTGATTCTTAATAATTTCTGAATTCTATTAATTAAAATCTATTAATTATTCAATTAAATTCTATATTTCTTTAACTTAAATTAATTAGATAATTTGATTGAGTAAGATTTATCTTAATCAATCAAATTTGATAATTGATTTAGATTAAATGAATTCGGGTCTTCTATGCCTAAAGTTTGATTCCTTTTGGAGGACTTTGGGCATTTTGACTTTTAAAGACCCTTAAAACACTTAAATAACAAAGAGATATTTTATGTGTTGTGCATGATTCCTTTCAGGAGGGCACTAACACATTTAGATTTAAAGATCTTCAAATAAAGAATAATAAACCACTGACCTTATACGATGTGCTAAATTCCTTCGAGAGGGCACGTTGTATTGCATTTCTAAGGTCCCTTTCTCTGTCCTTAATAAATTTTAGGGATTCTCGAAATGAATACATACCTTCTATCTAAGGCGGGTATTTATTTTGGAAGTCCTAGGATTTATAAATTGATGATTTCCTGCACTTAGGGAATTATCAATCTATAATTTCTTTATAATCTAAATTAATAAACTTTAGCATTTAAAATTGGGATAATTTAAAAATTCATTAATACATCTTATTTAAACTTTAATAAAATTCCTTTGACCTATAATAAATCAATCCTAATAATACATGCAATTTGAACAAATAAACCCATTAGGATTTACCCAAGCCATACAGCTTTCTTCACACACTTAGATGCTTGCTAGGACAACCAACTCTAGCCTAAGTTAGGCCGATGGTTTGTTTTGTTTTGCTTGCGGGTGTCTTGCCTAGAGGGCACCTATGTGTGATTGCTTACCTTTCTGTACTGCATAGCATAGCATATTTATTTTTCTGTCTGTACACCAGAGAGCGGAGTGAACAAACTAAGGACCGTATACTTACTTTTCTGTCTTTACTTTCCTACATTTATAACTAGACACAACGCACTCATAACATGCATCATTATATAACTGCTTTATTTCTTATCTTTTATATTAATGCAACAGTAGAATGTTTTTAGGATCTGATGTATTGCTTTTCATTTCCTAGAATTGTTGTATATAGATTGAGTCTGTACAGCGTCTGGAGTCTGTAAAAGAATTAAAGATAACTGCTTATAAATATACAAATGGGGCTCCAAAAAGTAATGTCCTCCTTTAGAAGGACGTTCCTTCTTGGAATTCCATAGAAGACCTGGAGCCCGAAGACCATAAGCAGTTATACTTAATTCTATTTTTCTCGTAGGCTTAGAACCCAGGTTTGTTGTCGGTGGGTCCTGGCCACCATTACTTTACTGCAAATTCTGGGGTGTAACCGATGAAAATTATATTAATAAAATCAGCTCTTTCATATATAATTTGCTTCATACATCATTCGCATATGAGTATATTTTTGGTTTTTGTAAGCATATCTCCCTGTATTTATTTTCAGATTCTTTAATAAACTCCTTGATTCCTAGGATATAACTACCTTAACTCTTGCATCATCGGCGTATTGTTGTGATTAGGATTGTTTGCTGGCAGCCCACTCTAGGTAGGTGGTAAGTCCAGATCGTATACACTTCTCTCTGCACATTCCTCCTTCTAATCAATTCTAACTCTTCTAAATTCAATTCTATAATCTAAAGCCTGATTGTGGAAATTTAAATTAGCCTAAATATTTAATTAAATATATATATATATAATTTTGGAATCAATTATTAATCATTTAAATTGAGAATATTCTCTTAGGAGATGTAATTAACTACAGGGCTTGCCCCTGTAGGGAGTCTAGATCCCAGAATAATCTAAACCCTACTTAAGTTTCTTTCTGAGGTAGGGGAAAGATCTGTGGAAGTAGATTAGGTTTTATTCATTATTTAGGAGTTATTTCTATAATTAAGAAAAAGGTAGATACTTGATTTATTTTCACTAACGAATCAAATGTCTTCTATCCTTAATTATAGAAATGAATTTTGCAATTCGTTAACCTAATCGGGTAGACTGGAGAATATACTCATCATCCCTTTCGGATGATCTGAATATTCTCTATACCACACCTGATTATGAGAATGGATTGTACTACTTCTCCCTTTAAAATCATTAGGAGGATATTAGTCTATCCTTCGGGGCAGTATAATACTCGACTATGTAGGTTTAATTGGGAGAAATATATCCTAAATATAAATAAAGCGAATCGTGTGAGAAGATAAAATTCTTATTTTTAAATAAAAAACCCTGCCTTATCTATACTTTTGTTTAGATTCATTCATTATAATCAAGAAAAAAATAGATATTTGATTTACTTTCATAAGTAAATCAAATATCGTCTGTATACTTGATTTTAGGGATGAATCGACAATTCATTAATCTAATTAGGTAAATAGGGAAGATACGGATCGTCCTTTTGGGTGATTTGTATATTCCCTATGTCATACCTGATTAGGAAAGCAATTTGTCTATTCTCTTTCTTTAGAATCAATAGAAGGATATCAATCTGTCTTTCGAGGCGGTCTGATATCCGACTATACAGATTCAATTGAAAGAGAATGTTCAAAAATATAAATAAAGCAAATTATTTTCCATAAATAAAATAGGATAAATTTTATTTCAAAAATTATTTTAAAAATCTATCTCTCTCTCCTTCTCTTTCTCAATTTAAATTGTATAGATTTATTATACAATATAGGTTCTATTATACTCTATTAAATTAAATATTTACATGAAAGAATTATATTTAAATAATAATAAAGTAAAGTTAGATATTTTATTTTCTCACAATACTGTGGTTGAAAAATCATTTTCAAAAATTTATCATAAGTTTTTTATTGATTTAAAATTTAAGAGAAAATGTTTTAAATATACCAATTCACCCCCCCCCCCCCCCCCACCCCTCTTGGTTAGCCACTAGGATATAAGCTTAGGTCTCACAACCTAATTCATTTTTTAATAAGTTTCAACAAGTGGTATCAGAGATTTTTTTTAATATCATAAGTTTAGACTACTTTTTGATTAACGACCATGGCTAAATTTGGAAACCAAAATACACCTGAGTGTTACTCTATAACAAGACCTCCATTATTCGATAATATTCTTTTTGATCTTTGGAAAACATGCATGTCTATATTGTTACAGTCACTTCATTATCGTATGTCAATCTTAGTTCAGGAAGGGTATAAAAAACCAACTAGATTAGTTGATAGAGTTAGAGTTGAAACACCTTTTGCAGACTGGACAGTAGAAGAATGTGACTTAGCATAACTTAATGCCAAATGCCTAAATAGTTTCATTTATGCTCTTAAATCTGAAGATTACATGCGAGTTTCTACTTACAAGACTGGAAAGGACATATTGGATAGAATTTGTATAACTTATGAGGGAACTAATGAAATTAAATAATTCAGACTTAATATCTTATTGCATGACTATGAACTATTTTGCATGAAACTCAATGAATTCATTTCTGACATGTACACAAGATTCACACAAATTGTCACCTCTTTACATGTATTAGGTAGGGAATTAACGAATGCAGAAAAGATTAATAAAATACTTTATTGCTTACCTACTGCTTATGATGCTAAAATAACTGTGATTATAGAGTCTAAAGATTTAATCATCTACTCTATTAACAATCTTCTTGGATCACTAATGGCTTATGAGCAAGGGGTGAGTCAAAGAAAGATTGATGCAGGTGAACCACGAAGGGAGAAGAACATTGCATTGAAAGTGGAGAAGTCAGAGAGTGATCTCTCACAACCTGAGGATGAAGATGACATTGCTCTAATGACTAGACAATTCAAAAGCTTTTTGAAGAGGAAGCAAAAGAGACGCCAATAATGGAATCGAGGTAAATTTAATAAAAATGTCAAGGTTTCAAATAATGTTATTTGCTATGAGTGCAGGAAACTTGGACATATTAAGTCAGAATGCCCAAAACGCAAAGCCACTCCTAGCAAGGAGAAGGTAGAGGAGAAACTAATGGTGAAAAAGGGTAAAAAGAAATTCCAAAGAGCTTTCTAGGCGACTCAGCTTCAAACTCATCGGAGACTGAAAAGAAAGAGGAAGTCACCAATCTGTACTTAATGGCTGATAATCTTGATCAGTCAGATCAAGAAGAGGTATGTGACTTATCTTACAATGAACTTTTAGAAGTCTCAGAACTGGCTAGTTCAAGCAAAAGACAAAAGGTACTTTCTAAGGAACCCTGTAGAAACTCAGGAGAAAACTTCCTATCCAAAGCAAATGAGGAGTCCTTTCCTAGGTTCACATCCGCCAAAATCACTCCGTCTAGAATCCTTCTCCAAGAACAACTCACTTTCAAGGTAATGCACCTTTTTACTTCCACCCAGTTTGGCCTTATTCTCACTCTGATCCATCTCTACAATAAGGAGGCCTTCCACTACTTTCTTGCCAATATGTCCTTTCACTCTAACCAATCTGTGATTAGGTCTTAAGTTTTTAAGAAGAAGGTAGATATCACTAAAGAAGACTTAGGAATTTTTCTAAACTTAAGGACTCAAGGGTTTAAAGCTCACACTTTGACCTCTTCCACCAACTTTGACTGGACCATAATAAATCAAGTGATTAGATGATGTAAAGGAGTAGACCATTTGCCTAAGGTAACCACTCTTAATCAAAATGCCCGAATCATCCAGCATGTTCTTCGTACCTCCATTATTCCTAAAGCTGGTGATCGAGTAAATATCACACCTCTTCTTTCCACAGTGACTTATCAGATTATGACTAGCCAACATATAGATGAAGCCCAACTAATCATTAACTATATTTATAGACTTTCTGATATTGGCCATGTCTGGCATAAAAGAAAGAAAAATATAGCCTTATGACATATTATAACCTACATTTTGGAGACAAAATATGACCTAGTCCATCCAGATCAAAATTTAGAGGAGCCTCTATACTACAATGATGGATCTTTTCGAGCAATTTTTAATAAAGAACACCAAGTGATAAGTAGTGATTCTGAGGAGGAAAGAAGAAGAGCTTCACCTGCACCTACTGCTGAACCAAATGTTCAAGATTTGGTTCACAACTTTGATCATCTTGAGACTCATTTTGATCAATGCTTTGATCAAATTGAAACTCATCTACAACAGTAGGATGCACAGTACCAGCAGGATATGAGTTGGATGAGAGAGCAAATGGATGTTATAAGCTCGAATATGGCTATGATGAGTAGCTATTTTAACTTCTACAACCAGCAACCTCCTCCAGATCAGGGCCCATCTGAGTAATGACTGTACTTCTTTATGATTTTCTCTACTAAATGTGATGTGATGTGATGTTAGAAGTTATGTTTTTATGTTGTGTTTTGTGTTAGTTAGTCTTGTGTTTTATGTGTTTTTCATATGTCAGTGTATTGATATCATTTACGCTCAATGTATCATCTTCTATCAATAATATCAATAAAAGTTATCCTGTCTTGCTTTATTATTATTTATTTCATTTCAGAAATGTGTGTTAGCCTATATGATCATTCTTTAAATTTTTATTTTAAAAGTTCTATATCTCGAATTGCAACATAAAATTTAATTAATTAAAAAACCTAATTTTTCAAAAATTTAAGTTATGTTTATAACTTGATATAGTTAAAAATGTCAATCTCATGTCTCTTGTTAGACTAATAAAATTTTTATACTATTATTGCAATTATGATGTTTTCTTATTTTTGTATTTCTCATATCAATATAAATATTGCTATACTTAGAGAAATTTGAAATTTTAGATTATTGATTTTAGAAAGATTAAGATTACTCTTGACAATGTACAAATGTAGAAAAATCAAAAGTATGTGTAATAATTCGCAATTTGAAAAAGAGGCACAAAATAAGCCCACAAGTAAAAAAAATACACAAAATGTGTCACAAATATTGAAAAGACGCACAAAGTGCAACAAGTGGTATTTCATTCTTTCCCTAATCTTTCAATCTTTAAATTCAAATTAATCTTCTGTACGATTTTATTTGGTATTAAAATTTGAAATATACAAATTTTACATTCATCTATTTTGCAATGATTTAGTTTATCTCAATTATCTAAATTGATTCATGATTCTGATATTTTTCTCTTATCTATATTATATCTCTTCTTAAATCATATGAATCCTTCTATTTCTCTAATGAATTTTAATTATATCTGCAAGTATATCTCAATCTCTTTCAAGGATCAATCATCAAAGCCTTTTCATATGACTTCTAAAATTTCTTTAT